>MU225911.1:425636-460181 GCA_018584345.1 Thuja plicata
TGATGTTGTCTGGCTTTGTCATCGTCGGTAAGCCTCTTACACTTCTTCTTTTGCTTATTTTCATCATGTTGTCAAAATTCACATGACACAATCTTTTGTGCCACAACCATATGTCTTCATTTCTAGTGATTAAGAAAGTGGGATTAGTATCATTCAAATAGAATAAGTTACCTTTTGTTTGTTCACCGGTACCAATCAGTTTTCCTGATTCATTGAAGATCTCTGCCTTCTTGTTTCCAAATTATACTCTGTGACCTGAAATATTCAGCTGAGAAACACTCAACAGATTATAATTCAATCCTTTTACCCAATAAGAATTTTCACATTTAATCATGTTATTCATCATTATTGTTCCTTTACCTTCAACTAGACAAGGTGTATCATTTCCCATTCTTACTGTACCACCATTATAATATTCAAAAGTGTTAAACTTTTCTTTATCACCGGTCATATGGTGAGTGCAGCCACTATCTATAATCTAGATATCATTCTTACTAACCTTAGATATGAGTGCAATTTCTTCATACCTTTCATCTTCATCTGAATCATCCTTCACAACTACAAATACTATCTCGATGTCATCATCAGGTTTGGTGTCAGTATCTTCATCTTTGCAAGAAGCTAGGTAGCTAGCCTTCTTGACTTTATCCTTGTAGTCTCGGGTATCCTTTCTTTCTGATTGTTGGTAACCTCTATAATCTTTGTTATCACCTCTGTCAGATTTCTTCTCAAAAGATCTGTCATCACTTATGTCATCTTTTCTTCTGTTAGGACATCTTGCAACAAAGTGTCCAATTTCTTTACAATTAAAGCATACAAGTGGTAACTTGCCTTTGTATTTACCTTTGCCTCTCTGTATTCTTCTAGCCATAAGTTCTTCTATTTCATCTAGATCTTCTTCTTAAGTTTCACTTTCACTGTCCCTTCTAGATGAGCATCTATGATTGGATTCGCTTATTTTCGTAGAAGACTTAAATGCAAACTCTAAACTTGGTAAGACACTATTGTCAAAGTTATTCATCTCAAATGAAATCAGTCTACCAATTAAGCTATCAAGAGTAACTATATTTTTTTCTAGTACTCTCATTTCTTGAATAGCAGAAACTCTAATAGCATATACAGGCAATAACCTTCTTAAGATTTTACTTACCACTATCTCCTCTTCAAGTGTACCTCCAACACCTCGTATAGAATTGACTACTTCTTTTATTCTTGTGTTGTACTATGTGGTTTCTTCTCCTTCTTTCATTCTGAGATCATCAAATTTTCCTCTAAGGATTTCTTATTTGGCTCTCTGAACATTTGTATCACCTCCATGTACAAGCTTCAATTTGTCCCACATTTTCTTTGCAGTTGTGCAATCTTTGACATCTTTAAATCAGCATCGGAGAGAGAGGAAGAAAGCTCTATGACCATGTAGTTGTGCTCATGCTTTACTCTCAATTGATCTACTATTAATGGTCCTGTGGGAAACACATATTCAGTATCTAAGTATTGAGTAACATCATTACCAATACTTGATAAGTGGATTCTTATCCTTCTTTTCCATGAAGCAAAGTTGTCTTTGTTCAACTTGGGCACATCTCGTCTATTCATCTTGTGATCTTTACTTAGGTCTTGAAACCTTCCTTCTAAGAATACAAGATCTGATACCAATTGTTAGTAATAATTGAGAGGGGGGGTGAATCAGTGGCCTCAAAAATTTATCCTTTAATCTTTAACCACCAATCAATACACCTCAGATTATTAAGTCCCTACAAGATGCATGCCATGAAATACTTATAATATTTGACTGTCTGTTGGTTTACCTTGTCTATCCTTATTCTCCGTGATAACTGATAAGTAGTAAATCTATTTACCGATACTCAGTAAATATGCAAAGTACACCAATCAATCTAGAAATGCATATGTGAAATGTAAAACAATAAAGTAATAAATCATACACACATAACACATGGATTTTAACATGGAAACCCTGTTAAGGGAAAAAACATTGGGACCGATACCCCAAATTTTTACTCTTCTGAAGTGAGCCCTATTAGGAGCCAACCCTATTAAAGGTTACAAAAACACTGTTAAGTGTGACCTTGTTAGAGAATTTTATACATAGAGGTTGTCACTTAGTATCTAGCATCTATTTTTCTACCATCCTTGAATCAGCCTCCTTCTTAGACTGAAACATTATGACCTATTTCTAATGCAACTTGAATTCTATATTTTTAGATCTAGTTAAGTACAATACCTCTCTAATCAATGTATCAATTCAATTATTTGTGTTCCACACTTTCTGCTCTGTGATGTTGTGATTCACTGTTCGTCGGTGTCTGCAGAATTCTTTAGCTCTCCTTTAGCTTGATTGATCAGGACTGTATGAAGTTGTCCTTCATTAGTTTCTATTCAACATCCTCTTTCTATTCACTCCCCTTCTATGTATGTTATTTCTTATGAATAAAAAAATGAATTATGCTTGTCTCTTATATAGACATGATATTCCTTAATTCTTGATTCTTGGCATGAAAAATAATGCAGCCAAAATGATTTACAACTTTAACTCCTGATTTATCTCATGGTTATCTTCTTTCCAATTGTACAAATATTATTTAAATCAAATATTTAACTCTGGTTGAATAAAACAATTAAAACAACCAGTTAAGTCTATCCTTAAGTTCTGCCAGCTAGATATTTTTTCATTTTCTGAACTCTTTGTTTTGTCGGTCAACTCTGTAGCTAGTCGTCGGTGACAACTGCTAGTTCCATTGGTGTAACTCCATTTAGCTTTGGGATCTCTGTCTGTCAAACATCATAGGATTTTTCTTTGTTGGGAAATGCTATCTTCTGCTCATCGGGCATCACTATGACTTTTTCTTTGCCTTTACCAATGGTGTCCACTCTGTCAGTGTTGTCTGTCACTTAGTGAATACTTGATTTTTATGTATTGCTGAAAGCATAATCTCTGTTCCATTGATTCTCTAAAGTCTTTAGCATTATGTACATGACCATACATATGATATCAAGTTGACATCAATGACAATACAAATCATTAACTGTTTTAATGTCTTGCATCATCTTCAAGTCAACATTATCAAACATTCAATCAGTTATATGTCATCAATGCTATTCAATACCTTCTGAAACTTAATATTTTTGGCTTGCATGTACATAATGGGTTGATCTATACAATAGTATTTTCTAATCTCTTTCAAGTTGCCAACAATTCAAAAAATGTTGCGCAGGGGATTCGCAAAGTCAATCCAAACATTATCCATGGCAGGCTTGGCTCGATTTTGGTAATAGAGCTGGTTTTGAAAATAAAATGGTGGAGGCATGGGAGATATTCAAGCTATCTTGTGCTAATTATGAATATGCTTCTATGCGTATCTTCCATGGTGACAATGAAGATTTTTTCACTTGTGACGATAAGAATGTTATGATGGACTAATTTTTTAGAGTTGGCATTTTTCTCAATAAACTAGGTCATCTTTAGATCATTACAAAAACTTATCTAGCTAATGAACTTTATATCCTGATGCATTATAAATTTCTATCAAACTGTAGTTTAAAATGCTCAATATGTGAAAAGATATGTAAAGAAACAAAACATGGTAGGAACTGATTTTAATTTAATATTATAGAAATTTCTATCTTGTTAAATGTTTAAAAGATATGTAAAGAAACAAAACATGGTACGAACAAATTTTAATTTGATATTATAGTTGGATAATGCTCTGGTAGATATGCATGTCGATGGTGGAACCTTGAATAGGGAAATCAAGAGAATTGTTTGACATTATGCCTCAGTAGATGCCTACACATGGAAATAATGATTTTTCATTAAAGCACATTAATATTGAGATTCTTATTAGATATTAGTTGCAAATGGTCCAATAGATGCACTTGGAAAATATGAAGTTATTATAAATGGAAAAAAGAACTTTTTATAGTGTAGCTTGTAGGAGTGGCATCCCATAGAATAAAATGGTAAATATTTTCATTAATATGGCTTTAGAAAAATCCAAGGAAATGTAGATGATGAGGAGACAGTTAAACTTCTCCATATTTTACTATTATTCACACTACTTGCACCAAAATGGAAGCTTTGTAATATTAGATAAGGTTGGAAACACATATGCAAAATGTGGAACTATGGACAATTTACCTAAATCGCTTGACACAGTGCCTCAAAGAAATTTTCTCCCAAGATGATAAATTTCTATAAAACTACAGTTTAAAATGCTCAATATGTGAAAGCATAGACTAGCTCTACATTTTTTGCATCTGTCTTTCATGCAAGAAAGACACCGTCATCATTCCTTATGTAGCAACAATGTATGGGAACAAATTTAAAACTATAGGAAATGAAACATGACCCTGCAAATAAATATTTGTACTGAAAAGTCAAAGACTTCAAGATAAGAGATTATCAGGATCAATCTCCACTGAATACATCCTGTATTGACATTACTATTAGTTACTATTGTCCATACCCTATAGGTACTGCCTTAGAGTCATTATTATTGTGAAATTGGAGTAATTATCTAAGGGCCTGATTATAGGAAACAACTATTCGATACGACAGTGTGTAATTATAGTCCATAATTACTTATAATTACTAGGAAATCATTGCTCTTCTATTTTTGGATTATTCTAGGAGTTATGTTCCATTGTTTACTAATGGTGAGATCTGTCTTGATGAATTGAACTTTATCCTGAATAGTCCTTGATTTAGTTTTGGCTTTATTACAGATTTTTGGTAAGAGTTACTAATTATCTTATTAGTTTAATAGAAATCAAAGAGAGATATCCCATACATATTGATACATACATACATACATATATATATATATATAGGTGCGTATATATTCTAAAACAATATATAGATCCAACTATATATATAGATATACATATATAGATATTTAGGAGACACATCTTGTGTACATATAACAATGTATTTTATTGATAATCAAAGGGAAATACATGAGGATAAGCACCTAGAAGATAAGTGGACAAGTAGATTTTGCATTACTTGTCAAACCAAGCAATTAACCCACTAATTGTGGGAAGAAAAGATCACACAGAAGAATATCTAAATATGAAGGAATCATGGTACATTAAGATGGATGGATATGAATTATCATAGAATAAGAGATTATTGAATACATATATGTACATATGGTATATATTGATACATATCAATGGAAATCATATATCAATATATATGGTCTAATATAGATACATAATATTAATTTCAGTTACAACACTGAAATCAGAAAATAGATATATTAATAATACAAAAATCATATATATATTATAAAGGATAAACTACCTTATATAATCTATCATATATATTATATGTTAATAAGGATTAAATCAAAATCATCTATATATAATGTGTGTGTGTGTGTATATATATATATATATATATATATATATATATATATATATATATATATATATATGTGGAGTCAATCATATTTGTCCATGTTCAAATTTGTTACTATTTAGTACCTGAAGAGGAAGGGACTACAGTGTTACGAAGGATGGGCTTGTATAAATCCAAGCAATGGATCTTATCCCAATATAGGGTAGGGATCAATTTTCTGTAAGCCTTCATGATACAGACTTGGACCTGTAAACTTTGAGGGAGTCCTTTCGCTAGTCTCTAGGAAACTTGGATAAGACCAAGACCTTCCATTCATTAAGCCAAATAGTAATATGATAGGATATACAGGAACTAATGTTACTTCCTATTCATGAATATTTTAAATTGAATTATTCTGTTCTTGGGACATATAGTGTAAGTTTGAATTATATATGTAATAATTATGTCCAACCTAGAAGGGGACATTACACTAATCTCTTAACAATAAAATGTCAAAATAGAAATATGTTAAGACACTTGTTCAACTTGTTTCACCCACTCTAAGTCTTCAAACACCCTCTCAGGCTTAAGGGATAGGAATGCTTCTTTGATTCTTGGTAAGTTGTGAAACACTTCACCAGTCAGGTTCTTGATCTAATCTATGGATTTGAACACACTATTTGATCTGTCTAGGTGAGGAATCAACAATCACTTTGATCCCCAAACACCCATAATACTCCAACACTAATTCACCTACTAACCCTAGTAGGTCTTTCTGATTGGTTATTGAGTTGTTTAACTTTCTTGGATGATTCCACTGACTTATTGAGGGACATTGAAGATGTTTTGAATGGTGTAGAGTGGGTGGTTTTTATTATTGCATGAATTAAGTTAACATAATTCAATTTAAGTATATTAAATATATGTCATTTTATGCATAAACTAGTTGAATTTACTTTTGACCCCTTCTCATAACACTAATAATAATAGTTTGTATTTTACATGATTGCATTCCCCAAATCATTACTGGAAATTTTTTGAACATATCTAAAAGGAATACACCAAGAAGTACCAAATGATGAATGCTCAATTTTTTTAATGACAAAGCATTGGAACCATCCATTTCTAGAACTTGATTTTCTATAGTCTTAATGATTTTTATATAGTCCTAATTATTTTTCTTATTTCTCGTCTTTTTTCCCTTTTTGATTTCCTATGTATGTGCTTGGTGATAGGATTTTGAACATTGTTGACAAAGCGTGTTTCTTTTTTTGATTATTTTATTGACGCTCTCACCTTTCCTTACTTTTTGAATTCCATTGTCCCAATCAAGTTTTATAGTGTTCTTTATTAGGTTTCATGTTTTCGATATTGGGGCTCTACATTGTTTGTTGTTCTTGATAAATTAGGCCTTGAAGTTGAGTAGAGAAGGTATATGCACAAGTGATGAATATGCAGATTTTATAATAATACTTTGAATATTATTTTGACCTCTTCTCATAACAATTTTTCTTATTTCATGTCTTTTATCTATTTTTTATTTCCTATGTCTATGCTTGGTGACATGATTTTAAACATTGTTAACAAAACGTGTTTATTTTTTTGATTATTTGATTGATCCTCTCACCTTTTCTTACTTTGTAAATTCCATTGTCCCAATCAATTTTTGGAGTGTTTTTTATTAGGTTTCATGTTTTCGATTGTGGGGTTCCACATAATTTGTTTCTCTTGATAAATTAGGCCTTGAATTTAATTCATTTTTCATATATACAGAGACCACACGCTAATTAAAAAATGAGCTATCTGATTTAGGTTAACTGTTCATGATTTAAATAGTTGATATTTCTGATGGTACTCCTTGATGTATTCCATTTAAAAATAATTAGGTTTCTATGGATATTATAAATGTCCCTTTGTGTTGAGAAAATTAGAGTTGAGAAAATGGTTATTCAGTGTCTGTTTCTACAGGTTGCAAAAAAGTCATCCTTCTTCCACCAACATTCTAGTCAATGTACAAGTAATGAGTCATTTCATTTAAGAAAGACCATGTCTGATAATATCAATGTAGAAAAAAATGAGACAATTGCTAGATTGTGGTCTAACTTTAAAAGAAAAGGTGATGGAAAATGTTATTGTCCCTACAATATTTGCAAGGGCTTAAAGACTCAAAGATATCTAATCAAAATAGCTAAGGAACATTGTGGGCAACATGGTCACATTGAAGGGGGAAATGAATTTTGTCGATTGGTATGTTTTTCAATATATTATTTGAACAATTTTTATACATAAAAAATGGATTGATGATGACATCATGGTCATGGTTAATTTAAGGTCATTATTTTGATATAGGTCAACCACCCTAAGTTTCATGTTATGGACCATGACAATCCAGAGAATGTAGATTTCCAAATGAGGGAAAATGGAGGTGTGAATATCAAAGTAGAAGGTAATGATCCCATGGAAAAAGATCATGATGACCAAGAAGATCACAATGATCAAGATGATGGCACTAGCACAACTGATGATGATGATGATTACCTTGATGTACCTATACTTAAGAAGGCATATGAGCCCCTATATGAAGGCTCCCAAATAACCCTTCTTGTCGATGTATTTTTTTTGGTGAGCTTGAAGGTTATGAATGGTTTATCCAATGTAGAAATCACACGTAAGTTAAGGTACGTCATATATGTCATCTTTTTTAGTCGTAATTTCCTTATAGTTAACAAAGGGTGAATCATGTACCAATTAATATTCTTTTTATTAACCAATTATATTTAATTTGATCATAGGTTGATATATAGGTGAGTGTTTTTTACCACCATCAAACATTCTACCTCACTCGTACTGAGAATTATCTATCATTATGAAAGATATTGGAATGGAGTATCAAACAATACATGCATGTCTGAATGATCATATTATATATCATAAACAACATAAATTTGAAACAAAATGCCCTGATTGTCATATTAGTAGATATTGATCAGTCAAATAACAAAAAAGGTGCCTCACAAGGTTCTTCAGTATATTCCCATTATTCTACGTCTGCAAATATTATTCAAGTGCACTAGCTTGGAACAATTTATGGATTACCATGCATTCAATAGAAGTCGAGATGAAATTATGTAAATGCCTACGGGTTGTTTTTCATTCAAGGAAATAGAGGAAACTTGGCCAAACTTTAAAGAAGAACCTCATAATCTCAGGCTTTCACTGGCAGCAGACAGTGCCAATCCGTTTGGAGAGATGAGATCTATTTATTTGGTGTGGCCTATTTTTTTTATCAAAAATAACATTCCTCCTTATATATCTGTAAAGAGAGAGTACATAATGTTGGTAATGATTATTTCAGGTATTTTTTTCATTTAATAGTCATCTAAATTAATTTATTATAAATAATCCATCAAAATGGTCATAATAATTATGTAATGTTTTTGTTTGTTCAACTAGGTAAGTACCAACTTAAACATATGAATGTATATATTGAGCCCCTTATCGACAATTTGATGGTGTTGTGGAATGGGGTCACTATGTATAACTTCTCTAGGCCAATAAGTCAAAGACAATTTTAATTCCATGAAATGCTTGTATGGACAATACATGATGCCCCTGTGCTAACACATTTTTGTGGTATGTTCTCTTGTTAACACCTATTTTTTGGTATGTTATAGTGCTAACACAAAATTAACATATTTAATCAAATTATACATGATCTTGTAGGTCTTCAAACAAAGGGAAAATTTGCATGTCTAGTTTGTGGTCCAAAGATGAAATGTCGTAATTCAAGAAATTTAGGAAAGAAGGTGTTCGATGAGTATAGACACTTTCTCTATAGAAATTATTAGAACCATGAAGTAAAATTAAAATGATAAAGAAGGAATCCAAGAGAGTATGCAATGGAAGAGATTTACCAAATTTTGAGAGAGAGAGAGAGAGAGAGAGAGAGAGAGAGAGAGAGAGAGAGAGAGAGATTTTAATTCAATAGATCAAACACAAGTTCACCAAAGTTCTCCAAGAACCAAGACAAGAATTCAAGGATTTGGAAAAGGGAAAAAACAAGAAAAAACCCCTTGTGAATAATATTAATTTGTCACAAAACCTACATAATGAGAGAAATAAGCTCAATACAATATTGAGAGCAACTTTGAGAATGTGAGGAGAAGTGAGAAAGAAGAGAAGATTATTGAGCAAGTGCATAAGAGGCATATCTTAAATAGATATGAGTGGATAAGTTTTTATGTGACTCCCATCTTCTATGAATGTCACATCCACATTGTGTGTGTGCCAAATGTGAGATTCCTCTTAAGGAGGAATATCTAATTTCCTTATTAAAGGAATTCCAAAAATGTGACATGTCCTCCTACTTGGACTAGAGGAAAAATAAAATATAGGATACCTTGGTTTATCCTTTCATTAAATATTTACCAAGGGAATATTAATTTCAAAAAATATCACTATCCGCATTAAAGGATTGGTAGATTCAATCCATAGAACTCAGACACAATAGAAATTCAAGAAATACAATTAAACTCAAAAAATTGTCAGTTGATTCTTGTAACACCCCAAAATTGGCACCTTATAATCTAATCAATTTTGGTGCGTTCCTCCAATTTTCTCATCTTTGAAGTCCTAATGTATTAGGCAAATTCTTCTTCTTATTGACTTTAGTTGACTGAGTTTCAAATGCAGAAAACCCAAATTTGCATAAATCTAACATTATATTTAATTCCTAAATTCTCAATGTTATTAGCTAAAAAAATTCCTATGATTAGTTGATTTAATCCTAAAGTATTAAGTGCTTTTAATTAAATCAATTCCACCCCTTTTGGCTAATATACATAAAAGGAATTGAAAGGTTATTTAATTATTGGGTGAATTATCCTCAAAAAGGAATTCCATAATTCCATGTGAAATGACACTCATGTGGCAGTAATTCACTCTTTATTTAAATAATCTTTGCATTTTTGTCTCAAAAGAGAATGAAGAGACAAGTGTTTCTTTTCAAGAAACTCTTCACTCTCTTCCCATGGTTTTCTATAAATTGGACCTCATTTTCTTCATTGAAGAGGATGATTTTGGAGAGCATCAAATTTATAGGCAATTTGCATTTAAATTCTTTTCATGTTTTGAGCTTAATTTGCGTAATTAGTCTAAATTTCAATTGGAATTGAAGATGTTTACCTTTCATTTATGATCTATCTATAGGGATAACAATTCAATTTTGTGCTTTCAAGCTTCCTAGATTCATTGCAAGTTCAATTCTAGCTTAAAGGCAATTCTTTTCATAGATTAAAAACAATTCTTTTCTAGATTACAAGTACTTTCATTTTATTTAGATTAATTGCATTTTACTTCCATAGAGTAGTTGCAATTCATTCCTAGATTATTCTAATTTGCTTTCATATTCATAGATTAAAAGCATTTTCTCATAGAATGATGGCAATTCTTCTCTTCTTGCATTCTTAAAATCCTCCATGTTAGCAATGGTCAGGTTGTTGGCTCTTGTTCTGAGGGTAAACTCAACATCCCCAACTGATTAGGAGGCAACAAGTCCTCTCAATAGAGTTTGTAAGATGAAAAATTCATGTTCATTCTTGTAAATTGAATGATTGTATAATGACTATGTTGTGTTTTTCTGAATTTAGAGGTCCACATTCAGCATTAAACATTTTGGTGCCCACCGTGGGGCAGGAGTATTCAATTCCTGGCCTCATATTACATATTTACTATCAATTTTGTTTTATGTAATTTTTTACATTCACTTTGAGTCAAATTTGACTCTTCCATTACGTCTGGAATGTCATTTCGGTTTAAAACAACTACAAATATGCCTATATTTGTCTAAAAATTGAATTTGTAGCATCAAATTTTTTCTCGAGCAGGCTGTACAGCTCTATAGTGAAGTCTCGTGCAAGATTTCCCACATAACCATGTGAGATTTGCATTTCCTCACATGAGATTTTGCATTTTATCACGCGAGATTAGCATTTCCTCATGTGAAGCCTTGCATTTCCTCGCGCAAGACTTGCTGACAGGTCTGACTTTGCACACCCATATCTTGCTCATTTCAACTCCTTTTTCTGAGAATTTTTTTTTTATTTTGTGTAGAATTTCAGAATGATCGCTGTGGTGAAGCTAGTTTTTTATTTTTCTTGCTGGATTTCTCAGAAATCACTATTTTTCATGACTATACGTGCATAATCCTTGTTTTTGCAACTTTTAGAGCTCCGTACAGGCTCATATGATCACCTTTTTCAGTGCAATTTTTTTTGAAAGTGCATGATTTTCTATCTACTATCTAAATATGTGATCTATTTTGTAATTTTCTTATTTTGGTAATATGGACTAATATTTGGCTTTGATGTTCATGTGCTTAGCTTTTGCATACATCCTAACAATGGTTTGCAGAATGCTATACAAGAAGACTAAAACACAAACTACTCATGAATTAGTTTTGCAGGTTGCCTTTGATCGATAGAACGCAAAATAGTGTGCTTGCATCTTTTTTTTGATTTTTAAAAATAGGAACCCACATGCAAGACTTCTTAAAATGAACATTTGTTTGTTGTTTTAGGAATAAAAATAATGTCAGGAAACTATGCTCTCACCCTTTTGGGATGATCAGAAATCTAGAAACATTATTGTCATTTTCTTATTCTGCTTGAAGTGTCTTTTAGTTTTGTAAACTCAAAGAAATGCATGGATGTATCCTCTCTCCTCACCTTCACAGATTTTGGGTGAAAGAGAAATCCGTACAAATCCTTTAGTGTGGCTACCTCCCGAGTGCTTTAACAGAGCTGGTGAGAGTGGATTGCCCAACCGGTAATAGGCTAAAGCCAAGCCCTTCCAAATCAGTATATAAAAAATGTCATTGTGATTAATGTCATAGTGAACAAGTATTGATTGCATTATACTAGGAAGAAGATCTCCCTCAGTACCCTTGTGGTGCGTTAAAACTTACAGAATGTAACTTCTGTAGGCTAGGAGGCCTCCATAACGGAGCTAATCTGTTGCAAGTATAACCACCTAAATGGATGCCCTTACTATTGGCAAGTTGACTTCCTAAGGAAGCATGACTCATTTTGCATTGTCAATCATGGCAACAAAGTCATACTTAAGTTTTGTCATAAAAGAAAAAATTACTAAGTGTGAAAACAGGGCAGACAAACACATATAGAGATCAGTACGTTAGTGCATGTGTTAGAGATCACACTAGAGTATGTGTTATTAGGTATATACTCTATGGTGTATATACATGCTAGATCCAGATGCACAGAGTATGGAACATCAGTACGGAAAGGTTACAGGCAGATTAGTAGACCTGCAGTCTAGGAAACAAAGCATGGAAGCCGACTATAGTTTTGATCATCATGAATTATTTTTTAATGTAATGGATAAGAACCTTTAGTTATAAGTTTGTATTAATGTAATTAATGTTGTAGTAAACATGCTTAGGCCAACTTGTTCAGAAGTGTTGTATATTTTGGTTTAAAGGTTGACTAGTGTTATGTTTTGGGTCGCACCTATTCAATTGTAAACATATAAGTATGTAATGTAATGTTATGTTACAAGAGTTGATTATTATGCATGAGGAAGATACAGATGAGTAGTATAATGAAGTCAGTAGATGATATAGCTCTTTAAAGGAGTAAGAGCATTCGCACATAAAAGCAACTGATTAGACAGTAGTGTCATTACAGCAGTTCATTTTTGATATAGTGCATATCAACATTCAGAGGGTTATTGCCTTCATCTTATTGGGAAGTGAGCCTAGGCAGTGAGCCATATACCTTTAATAGGGTTTTTTAAAAAACACCTAACAAGTCCAGACCTTTAATCAGGTCATTGTACTCAAATTGTAAAGATTGCTTCTAACAGGGCAAAGGAACTTTAACAGGTTCATTATACCTAGTACAATATTTGTGGGTACTAATCCCCACCGGAGTTTTCCTCTGATCAAGGTTCTTCGTAATCATATCATGTTTTATGTGTTCTTGTGTTATGTTTTTTTGGATGCACATTTGATATATGTTTAGTTGGCTGAAATATAATTAATAGATAAACACTGATTCAACCCCCCTCTCAGTGTTTCTAACAATTGGTATCAGAGCTTTTGTCCTCTGAAAGAAATTTTAACCACTTGAGGAGATCATGGACTCAGCTGAAGAAAAATATTTCAAAAATAATCTTGAAGCAACTCTTGAAGATCTTGACAGATCTGAGAAGGAAAATGAAGAACTAAGATTGAAAAATAATGGCTCTCAAATACTTATTAAAAGGCTAAGAAAAGATCTGAAAGATTGTTCTACAAGTGATCTAGGAAAAATGGTCAAAAAGCTTAATGAAGAGAATAAATCTCTAAAGGATAAAATTGAAGATCTAGAGGAACAACTTATAGATAGCTAGAACACCATTGAAGACAAGATCAAAGAAAGCAAACAATTGGAAGATGAAATTCTGCAGGCAAACATGAAAATCTTGGAATTGAAAAACATGAAGAAGAAGTTGGAATCTGAATTAACAGAAGCAAAAGACAAGATTGATAAACTTCACACAAGTTCTGATTTAATTCAATCCCAGCTTAATGCACAAAGGCAAAAAAGGAACACTACTGGTCTTGGATTCAGTACAACACAAGATGAAATCAAATCATCACAAGAGAGAGAGAGAGAGAAAACACTTGAAGCATCTTCATAAGCTAAGAAAGTTGAAGATACTACAGGGGTTATATTTTGAACCACCTAAAAGAGAAATCAAGCAAGTTAACAGAACTTGTTATGCATGCAATAAACATGGGCATTTGGCAAGAGATTGCAAAGAGGTAAGACCTTTTAAAGGTTATTTTTACTCCTATAATAAGTTTGGTCATAGGGCTATACATTGCAAAACAAGTCATAATAATCAACATCAACAGAATCATAGAAGTATGAATAAAAACAATCAAAGAAATCAACTCTCAAGAAATTTGCAGAACATTACATGTCAGATATGCAACTACAATGGACACACAACAAAGCAGTGCAGAATGATGAGCAAGAACATTAGACCTCCTATTATTTGTGACACATGTGGAAAGGTTGGACATATCACAAGGTTTTGTAGATCCAACACTCATAAACAAGAGGATCCTAAAAAGTCATTATTTGAAGAGAAAGGAGAAGTCAAGTTTGTCTCAGCAAATGAAGATTCAAGAAAAATATGGGTTGAAGTTAAGAAGGACAATAATGTTGACAAAGTAGTTGATGCATCCATAGTGGACGCACTCTCTACTTCTACTTGAATAGACCTTCTTGGTCTAAAGGGGAGCTATTCTAGCTCAGGACCCTTGTGCGGTTGGTGTACTCACTTTAGAGTATGTTCCTTTGGATTCATTGTTAAAAGCACATGTTATAGCTATATGCATTCACACATTGACTGAATTGCATCAGGATCAAAGTTTCAAAATCTCTATGTATGGTTACAAGCATTAAATGCGGCAGATTGTATAAAAACAAGTTCATGGTCAATCATTCTCACATTTACATTCGAGAGCATAGAAATTGAAGAGCATTGGATCACTAAGAAATCAAAGCATGAAGGCATAACAATTTGGCAGTTGGAGCAAATGGATAATCAGTTTGAAATGAAGAGCTAGCTGTCACGCCGTTTCAAAATTTCATGGAAATCCTACATAAGAAAACACCAAGTAAGCATGGCGACCTCAGTTGTGTTTGATGTAGTAGAGAGGAAGAGGATCATATTTAAGAAGCATCCATTCAAATCCATACTGGATGATGTGGAAGGGGCTTTCTCCAAAACCACACTTGGCGTTGTTCATGTGGAAGATATCTGTGCATACATTTACTATAAGAAAGAATCATTAGGAGATGATAATATAGCCACTCATATGGAATCAATGTTAAATTCAAATTTCACATTCAAGGATGAGTTCGAGCACTTACACAATAACCCTATTCTTGAGTATTCGAATGCGCATGAGTTTGAAGAAGCAGAATGGGTAAAGATTCTACTAAGCAGAATTCATGATGATCTTTTCTGGATTGGAGATGTCCTTGTTTGCATCACTACAAAACTAATCTATCAGTTAACCAAACTTTTAATGATTCTACAAGTGTTTCCCACTGGTAAGGATGTCAAGAAACAAATTGAGAAAGTTTGTTTGTCTAGGAGTGATATGCGCGAAATGACAGTTGACCCTATCAAGTAAGATAACATAAAACTCTTGACAATGATACTTGGATACAAGTTTCAGCAAGCAAGCAGGTTGAATAGTGTCTCTACAGCAACAATCCTTACAACTATCAGAATAGTGAAGGATAACACCCACTACAATCTATGTGAGATCTTGTGCGGTGAATTGATTGACAATATCAAAATCATCAAACATGACAGGAGCAAAATATTCAGGTTTGGATCTCTGATCAGCTATTTGTATTACCATATAGTTGGAAAGGTTGTAGACCTTTATCTAGAAAAAGGAAAACCTACAATGTCTCAGATATCTCTTAAGGCCACATTAGACAATAGTGCAAGGGATGCAATGAATATGGATATAAAAATATTTAGGGTCAAAATGCAGAATAGGTTCAGACTATCTGAGAAGATAGTTGACAAATACCAAGATACAATATGCTTCATGGTAGAAATAGATTGCACATGCATGGAGGTAGTTGAGCTGAGAACTAAGTGTATTCATCCACTAGGGTATGAAGTAGAAGACCATGTGTTAGAAGGATATGCACAAGTCTTATTGTCAGCACCTAAAGACCCTAATGAACCTAGACGGGAAACTTATAGAGAAAAGACCGATGAAGTAGATATTGAACTACAACTTGTTGTTAACAAAAGGAAAGCATACAAAACTACATCCAACATTCTAGAAAAGCATGGAATCACACAAGAAGATTTGGTTAAGGCAAAAGAATCCAAAATTGCTAAAGAACTTGAGCAGATTCATGCACAAGTTAAACTTGAGAAGATTGATGACACTTAGAAGAAGTAGAAGAAAAATGAGGAGAGTACCTTTGCACATACTACCACAATTGATCTAGATACATCTCCACCTTCTGTACCTAGAAAGAAACCTAGAGGAAGGAAGCAAGTGGCTACAAGTCATCCATCCTCAAGAACTACACGGAGCATAGTAAGGAGTACTCAAGCTCCTCCTGGGGTAGGTTTCAGACCCAATCTAAATATCTTGAAGAATAGGATTGTAAATGAAGGAATATTGGATACACTTTCCAAAGTCTATGACAAGTATCAAGAAGTTGATAAGACTGAGATACATTATATGGTCATATCTCATATGATCAAGTTTAAGAAATTAGTTCTTGAACTTAAGACAGTAATACCGGATCAATTATGGAACATATTGGAGATCATGTAAAGACATGCTATAGAAGAGGACATGAAGATTAGAGAAGAAACTTTGGATACTCTTCTCCCTATCTGTTCACATGATGAGAAGGCTATTATGTTAGATCTAGTAAAGCCTCATCTCCGTAGTAAGACAAGAACTCTACAGATTATGAACAAACAGTATGAGCAGGTTGGAAAGGAGACTGAAAAAGCATTTGCACAAGTATTTATGGATAGACATATGTATCCATCAATGATTCCTACAAAGGAAACTCAAGTACCTCCTAAACAAGCTTCAGAACCAGTAATTCAGGTAGCACCTATGATAGGTCCACAGGTTTTAGTGCCCTCAATTTCAATATCCTCTAAGATAGCTAAAGATATAGAGGATACTAGAGTAATTGATGATGTAAAAATATCTATGACAACTTCTAATAATGATATGGATAAAGTTGATAAAGCATTTGTAAACACTAAGGAAATGAACACTAATGACACATCTCTACAACAGGATGAAGTTCCTTTCATTGATCCAATAGACTTGGATAAAGAGAAAGATACTCAAGATAATGAGACAACAGTAAAGGAAATTCATGTCAAAAGTGAATGTGTAGATACAAGTTAGAATACTATTTTCTCACCATCCACTCAACCATCCACCTCATTTTTGTCAAGGTTAACTCCTAACTCAGCAAGTTTAGATGCATGGGAAGAAGAAGACCTTATCAAGATCAGCATCCTTGCCATGGAAAAGGAAAAAGAGAAACATGTGATGAGGAACCCTCGCTTTGTGGAATCAATAAACATTTTGAATGAGTTAGTTCCTGCTAATAAGAAAGTTGCTAAAGTTCAAACAGTTGAACATGTGGATAGCATACTGACAAACTTCAAAACACATTTCACTAGCTTAGTAGAATTAGCTACTAAGATTGCAGAAGATGAATACAAGAAGGAGAGACTAAATGAATTGGTAAAGAACTTTACCTTAGATCTGAACTCCTTAAAGATTGGGCAATCTATACTTAAAGAGTTGGCAACAAAAGGAAAGAAGGTTTTTGCAAATTGCATGGACAGAGTGAAGCTCACCTCTGAGCACACTAAAAAGATAGCAGAAGTAGAAGAAATGGTGGATAACATAAGGAAATCAGTTGAAAACTCCATGCAAGATATGGACATATACAAAAATTTCTATCAAGGTCAGCTGGACAAAATTGAGAAGGCAAAACTGGAAATTAGCAAGATCAGAATAAGACAAACTTAGTTGAGGAATGCACTTGCACCATCTCTAGTAGTTCTCAATGAGAACATAAAATAGATTGATAACACCATATAGACATATGATCAAGGTCCTTGTATTGATATGATGAAAATGGAGAAATTGACATATGCTTTATGCGTGCATCTTCAGACAGTTGATGCAATGAAAGTCTTTTGGCAGAAAGAGATTCAATCTCTTCAAGTTGTGTACCCAGAAGTCTACATGGATTAAGTATGTTGAAGACTTAAATTTTTTGCACACCTTTTTCATTAATGTCAAAGGGGGAGTAGTATAGAATGTGTATATGCAGAGAAGTATATATGTATATATCATTAAGTATTATGATATACAATCATTTTTTGTATGAAGTCATTTTGAGTAACTTAGCCACATTCCTTTGTTGCCATAAATGAAAAAGGAAGAGATTGTTGGCAAGTTGACTTCCTGAGGAAGCATGACTCATTTTGTGTTGTCAATCATGACAACAAAGTCATACTTAAGTTCTGTCATAAAAGAAAAAATGACTAAGTGTGAAAATAGGGCAGACAAACACATACAGAGATCAGTATGTTAGCGCATGTGTTAGAGATCACACCAGAGCATGCATTCTTAGGTATATACTCTATGGTGTATATACATGCTAGATCCAGACATGCAGAGTATGGAACATCAGTATGGAAAAGTTATAGATAGATTAGTAGACCTGCAGTCCAGGAATCAGAGCATGGAAGCCGACTACAGTTTTGATCAGCGTGAATGATTTTGTAATTCAATGGCTAAGTGCATTTAGTTATAAGTTTTTATTAATGTAATTAATGTTGTAGTAAACACACTTAGGCCAACTTGTTCGAAAGCATTGTATATTTTGGTTTAAAGGCCGACTAGTGTTATGTTTTGGGTCGTGCCTATTCAATTGTAAACATATAAGTATGTAATGTTATGTTACAAGAGTTGATTATTATGCATCAGGAAGATATAGATGAACAGTATAATTAAGTTAGTAGATGATATAGCTCTTTAAAGGAGTAAGAGCATTTGCACATACAAGGAACTGATCAGACAACAGTGTCATTACAACAGTTCATTTTTGATATAGTGCATATCAACATTCAAAGGGTTGTAGCCTTCATCTTATTGGGCAGTGAGCCTAGGAAGTGAGCCATATACCTTTAAAAGGGTTTTGTAAAGGAATCCTAATAGGGTCATACCTTTAACCAAGTCATTGTACTCAAATTGTAAAGACTGCTTCTAACAGGGCAAAGGAACTTTAACAGGTTCATTATACCTAGTACAATATCTATGGGTACTAATCCCCACTAGAGTTTTCCTCTGATCAAGGTTCTCCATAATCATATCATGTGTTATGTGTTCTTATGTTATGTTTCTTTGGATACACATTTGATATATGTTTAATTGGATAAAATATAATTAATAGATAAACACTGATTCACCCCCCCTCTTAGTGTTTCTAACACTTACTACAAACTGTGTTCTAGTATCCAAAAACCCTCTATCTATTGGTGTGGAATGTTAGAGACCGACTAAGACACCCCACACTTTTACAACTCTTAGTAGTGACATCAACCCTTTTGGAAGCAATTCCTTTGGGGTTTGAAGCTTGGTGTGCCTGAGAAGTGAGTGCACATGTAAGGAGGAGCCCGTGCCTCCAAGCTTCTAAGTTGTCTGCTATGAGTAAGCATAGCTGAACTTTGGTTCAAGTGGGGATTCAATAGATACTACCCTGGCTATCCTAGAATTGTGATGTGTCTATTCTGGTACTACAAACATTTTTCTTGATGTGTCTTACGTGATTGAAGCATCAAAACAAACAAATATCTCAAACATCTAAATCGAACATCAAAACGATCAATGATTCCAAATCTACACTTCTCAGTGTTAACTGTCAAAATATTGTCCAAGTTTCTGCACCTATTATCAAAACTCTGCAATCTATTTACTTGATATCCAAACTGCTATTCTGCTATGAAGGTTCTGTCTAAATTTTCACAAATCTATTTTCTCATCAACATTGTTACTAGTCTATCTTGTATTGAAATCTGTTGACAGTTTGACTTGTTGTTGTCTCAAAATTTGACCTTGTTGTGCTAGTCCAAGTGACCTCTTATCTATTTCAATCTTATCAATCTTTGTCTGAGTTGTGAGAACAGGTTAGTTAGCCTTGAATCAAGATTAGAGTCATTTCTATCTCCCTCTTAGTTCAACATTATCTCCTTTGTCCTTTGGTCTTGGACTTAATCAACACTTTAGATATCACTTCAACACCTGTCAGTCAATCGGTTGATTCATCATACCTCCTTTTCAATCTTCTAAGAAAGCGCATCAAGACAATTTTACAATGTCTAAAACCAAAGATGAGATTCTTAGGGAGGCTTTATGGAAACAAATTTGAACTTTGGGATCTGAACTCCAACGATTAAAGGAGGAAAAGGATTCTCATGTCTCTCCACTTTCTTCCAACATGGATAAATCTTGGTATGACAATCCCAATTTTGATCCTGAACAATGTGATGACAATCCCAATTTTGATCCCGAACAATGTGATGACAATCCCAATTTTGATCTTGAGCAATGTGATGACAATCCCAATTTTGATCCAGACCATTTTTATGACAATCACAACTTTGATCAAGAACAATGTGATGACGATCCCAATTTTGATGCAGACTAGTTTTATGATAATCCCAACTTTGATCCAGAAGAGGAAGCCATGACAACATCATATGAGGTCTCTTTCTATCTACAAAAGAAGGATATTGCAAGTCAAGAAGCATGTAATTATCATTTAAAGAGAGTCTTTACTCCTTTGTGACAATATTATGAATCTGCATTGGAAGAAATTCTTGAGAATGACCTCATTACATTGCCTAAAATCACGTTAATTGGATCCACATTCTTTAGTAACTGTTGGTTCTCAAATCAATTGATTGGATTTCCTATGGACTTTCCAATCTAATGCTTGGAAAATCAAGTGA
Source organism: Thuja plicata (assembly GCA_018584345.1). Lineage (NCBI taxonomy): Eukaryota > Viridiplantae > Streptophyta > Pinopsida > Cupressales > Cupressaceae > Thuja > Thuja plicata. The sequence continues at coordinate 446,608 of MU225911.1, forward strand.
TTTGACCAACTAACAAATCACAACCAAGGTAAGGTTGGAACTTCTATAATTCTAGCTCTGCAAAACCAAGGCTGGTAGGCCTATACCTTGACTTATCCTTCAAGTTACAAGGCTCTTTATAGCAGATAAGTAACACTTCAACTTTCTCTCTCAAGTATGGCAAGGAACTTTAAATAAATCTAACTGAAAGTAATATATCATGAACTGTAAATTGAAATACTTTAAGTAATTGAAATAATGTTTAGTGAATGTGTATATAATTTGAATGAATAGATAGATAAGATATCAAAAAACTATAAACAATGAACTAAATAACTATAATCCAAATAAGCAAGAAAGACTAGTGCCTTAATCAACCATGGGCAATAGAGTCACTATCATTCCAGTCTTATGTTCAACCTCAGAGATAGTTTTACAAGAAAACTTATCACTTCAAAGGTGTTATGGAATGTACATGCAACCTAAAACAAATTCAAAGATATTTCAAAAGGGTAATACTTCTCAGATGACAGCCCAATTGACTGAGGCCTCAATGAATAGAATTTAACCATGCAAAATGAGAAAAACAATTGAAAATATAGAATATATTGAATCAAATAAAGAAGCATGCACATCAAACTATCACTTTGAAGAAGTTCTATTGGTTTATCCGAGGGACTAATTGTAAAATGATTAATGAAATAATTGCATGTATGAAGAAAAAAGACTCATCTTTATTGATTTTAAAGAAATAGTATATCCAGGTCCATGTTATAGTTGTTGGTCCAAAACTATCCAAATATGTGAAATTGTATTATTATTGTATTCCCTCTCTTTACATTTTACATTATGTATATATATGTGTTTTAGTGGCTTTCACACCTTTTTAGGGTGAAAAGACATAACTCTTATTACAATTTATTTTGAAAAAACAATAAACTAACTAAAAAATAACTACCTAACTTTCGGATTTGGCTTTGGTCAAAAAGCCAAAACAACTCATAAAAAGCTAATATTTTTTTTGGAGATAGGAAATTTGATTTCCCGAACTGGGTCTTTTTAAGATTTTTAAAATTCGACCATCTTTATCCTTTGTCGAAATCATCTTTGTAGAAGGTCTAAATTCCAGCATTTTCTGAAGGCTTAGATTAGTTAGTTCTATTTATTTGTTTCATAAAGCTTCGTTCCTTTGATTTTTTCTATAAGGAGAAAAATGCTTCTTAATAATGGATTGGGACTTCTAAATTATCAAAATTTAGGGTACCACTAGTGGCTCTTTCTGGAGACGTATGCTCCCTATGAGCATAGCAAGATTCCAGCTATCTCTAGAGAAGTAGACCAAGTATCCACACTTAATCTGATGCAAAGTGAAATTGGGTGGCCCTAGGTCTTTCCCCCAAAAATTGAACACTGCTACTTTCCTCTATCAAACACATAATTTTGATCATGTAATACTTTGGATCTCCCAAATATGATGCCACCATTCTCATGGACAACATTCATTGCTTTATTAGCACGCTTTGACTTTTGTTTACCCTTAGAAAAGCCAGTAGGTGCACTGTAGTCCTTGCTAAATAGAATATCCTTGTGCATTTGATCAACCCTAAAAGTAACTATATTGAGCCCTTCTACTTGGATTCCTTTATGTACACAATCTTCCCTATACTCAAGATGTTGTTTCTCTTCACAAAAAGGATTTGGAGATAAATCACATGCAGGAACTTCCTTCTTATCAAGAATTTGATTAGATAGGATACTCAGATAATTTTCAGAATTAATCTTCAACACATTCTCTTGATTATGTCTATTTGATTCCATCTCATCTTCACATGTTTGATACAACTTCTTTTCATATGATGAAATAATACACCTCTCACTTTCTGAATACACTTCCCCATACATATTTTGAGCTTCATCATCTTCAAAATGATCACTAGGCCCACTGTCTTTATCATGATGTTGATGGACTTGATTGCATAGAAAATATTCTTCAAATAATGGACTCAATGATATAGAGAACTCGAGCATATCTCCATGAGAGTTCTCATCTGATACTTCTTTGTGTTCATATGTTGTATGTTGTTCTATTTCATCTCCGTTATTTGATTCCTAAAATTTATCATCTTCTTCATCTAGTACCCCCTGAGTATGTACTGATCCATCAAGTTGCTTGTCATGGTGCATTGAGAAAATTTTTTGACCACTCTTCTCAACATGTTTTTGATATTCAATTTCTAGTAAATATGATATTTCTTCTGTACTAAGAAGATCTTCCTCATGGTCATTGATACCTGTTTCCATACACATCTCATCATGTATAGATTCTTCTTCAACTTGATCTAAAATTTCTTCCTCTATGTCATCATTCTTTTCTTTCTTTAATACCTCACATATTTTCTCAAGAAAAACTAATAGTTGAGAATCATTTTAGATTCCTAACTCACAAAGTTTATCCATTAATTCCCTTCCCAGAGGCCTGATATCTGAAGGTATTTCCCGATAGATATTTATCATTCTCATGAACAAATGTAGTGCAGGTTCACCTTTATATCTTTCCAAACTGAAGAATATATCCAAAGCAGACATGTAAGATTTTTCCTCCAAAATATAATTTGGCTCTCTTTCCTATTCATAGCATATGTCTAGTTCATAACACATGTTTTCTTCTTCACCACTGGCATCATGAAACATATCAAGAAACCACTGCTCAAACTGTCTCCATGATGAGATGGATTTCATGGGTAGTGTTTCATATACTTCTCTGGCATTATCTTTTAATGTCCTAACAAATAGCCTTATCACCTGATCCTCTGTAGAAACCTCATAATCTTCTATTAATGTATAAAATACATCCAAGTGTTGTAGTGTCGATTCATCCCATTCTCCATGGAACTTTGGTAGAAGTTGTGAAATTTTAGGGGATAACTTATTTGGGATGCATTGAAATCTCCTAAGATCCAATGGATTGATACCATCTGGAATAAAAGGATTTCTTTGAAATGATGGATACATTTGAAAAAACAATCCACCATCTCCTTCTGAGTCTTCTCCCTTAGTAGAGTCACTGACTAAAATGCTTTGTTCAATAGAGTCGCCACCTTCTTATCAGAAGGAAAATACTTACTATCTTCTGAGTTCTTTTCTCCTAGTAGAGTCTTAAATATATTGCCAGAGCTTCTAGTTAAAATACAAAAATGTTATTTTAAACAATTCCCCAGCAGAGTCACCAATCTGTAAATTGAAATACTTTAAGTAATTGAAATATTTTTTAGTGAATGTGTATGTAATTTGAATGAATAGATAGATAAGATATCAAAAAACTATAAACAATGAACTAAATAACTATAATCCAAATAAGAAAGAAAGACTAGTGCCTTAATCAACCATGGGCAATAGAGTCACTATCATTCCAATCTTATGTTCAACCTCAGAGATAGTTTTACATGAAAACTTATCACTTGAAAGGTGTTAAGGAATGTACATGCAACCTAAAACAAATTCAAAGATATTTCAAAAGGGTAATACTTCTCAGATGATAGCCCAATTGACTGAGGCCTCAATCAATAGAATTTAACCATGCAAAATGAGAAAACCAATTGAAAATATAGACTATATTGAATCAAATAAAGAAGCATGCACATCAAACTATCACTTTGAAGAAGTTCTATTGGTTTATCTGAGGGACTAATTGTAAAATGATTAATGAAATAATTGCATATATGAAGAAAAAAGACTTATCTTTATTGATTTTAAAGAAATAGTATATCCAGGTCCATGTTATAGTTGTTGGTCCAAAACTATCCAAATATGTGAAATTGTATTATTATTGTATTCCCTCTCTTTATATTTTACATTATGTATATATATGTGTTTTAGTGGCTTTCACACCTTTTTAGGGTGAAAAGACACAACTCTTATTACAAATTATTTTGGAAAAAAAATAAACTAACTAAAAAATAACTACCTAACTTTCAGATTTGGCTTTGGTCAAAAAGCCAAAACAACTCATAAAAAGCTAATATTTTTGTTGGAGATAGGAAATTTGATTTCCCAAACTGGGTCTATTTTAGATTTTTAAAATTCGACCATCTTTATCCTTTGTTGAAATCATCTTTGTAGTAGGTCTAAATTCCAGCATTTTCTGAAGGCTTCGATTAGTTAGTTCTATTTATTTGTGTCATAAAGCTTCCTTCCTTTGATCTTTTTTTGTAAGGAGAAACATGCTTCTTAATAATGGATTGGGACTTTTAAATTATCAAAATTTAGGGTACCACCAGTAACTACTATGCATATCATCGACACAATAAGCATGAAACTTCATCTTGCATGGAGTTGAAACATATAATCCAAGATCTCATAGATGATGGCATAATCAAAGTGGAAAATCCTAATGAATCACCTAATAAAGATACTAATCTTAAGCATGATCAATATCAAGAACCTATGTCTAGCAATGGTTCCCATCTCACGTCTACTTCTTCCACCATTCCTCCATCTCCTAAAGATTCATTGTCTCTATCAAAAAATCAACCTAATGATGACTATGTCTACCCTCAAGGACTATCTCTAAAATAAATCCAAGCTAACCCACATACGACTGCAAGTCCTTCTCAGGTGTCAAAGGTCATAGACCCAAAACTTCCATGTGCTTCAAGGCCTATCATGCCTATCCCAAATGACTACCCATCAACATGCCAAGAACCCCATATGCAGATCAAAACTCCTACCTCATCCTTAAAAGTGGCTCCATGTCAAGAGGAGAATCCACAATGTGAGAAAACAAATATTAGTTATGATCAAGATCAAGACACCCTCCATCTTAATCCAATGGTTGACCAGTGTCACATATCTCAAGAATCCCATGATAATTTTATCATCCCCTTTCATCGTTTCCAAGAACATCCTCCATCTCCCAAGAAAGATCAAGATATCCTTTCCACCATCTCTAATGAACCTATTGAAAATCAAGAGAAAGGCACCATTTGTACACCATCTAAAGATCCTTGTCAAGATTAGAGCATCCCTTCATCTCCATCTCATGCTCTTCCACATCTAGAAAACATTTTTCCTCCAAATCCCTTGTAGAAAAATAAACCCCCTTAAGCTTCAGCTGCTCCTATCAAAATTTCTCCTATCAAAGCTACTCATGTGCCTATTGAAATAAAGGTGAATTCAAAAGAGAAGAGCCTTGGTCATGCAACTCACTCTAAAGATGTTGATATCCCCTCCACACTTTATATCCCTCCATTCAAACATAAGCATTAGTCTTCTCCATCCTCCAAATCTATCCTTGGTCCTTATATCCCAAAGCTTAGACCATAAAAATTTCCATCTATATTGGGTCCTTATGTCCCTCCATCTACCATGCCTATCAATACTAACTTGTCATCCACTTACACTATCCCTTATCAAGATCAACAAATACATGCATCCTTGAACTCTCCCTATCAACCCCTCCATATGAACTAGTCATATCGGCCCTATTCATCCACAATTCCTAAGTCTTTTAGAAGCGATTTGGATGTGAAATGCAAAAATCAGAAATATAAGAATCCACTTACATATGAAGATCACTATGTCCAATCTAATCGAAATGTGACTACAAAGAAAAAGGAAACATTCAAGAGACCACAAAGGTCCACTAAGCAAATAACCAAAGAAAAGAAAATATGGGTTCCTAAATCCATTATGAAAGAATTGTGTTCTAAATCATGTGATGCAAATGGAAAATCAAATGCTATATGGATTCCCAAGTCTCTTCTCAAGGACTTGGATACAAAAAGAAAAGAAAAATTTATGTGGATTCCCAAGTCTCTTCTCAAGAAATTAGATACAAAAAGAAAAGAAAAATTTATGTGGATTCCCAAGTCTCTCTTAAAAGGCTTGAACAAAAAGGAACAATCAGAGTTGGCATCCAAGCTTCCAAAGTCTTCCACTTCATCTCCATCTAAACATCTCCCATCTTGTGACTTCATCTTGGGTCCTCATGTACCAAGATCCATATCCACTCGTCCACCAACATCTCAAGCTATTCCATCCACTTTTCCTCCATTCGTCCAGTACCCTTCGAGGAGTGTGTCAATGTTGATCTTGTCACCTACTATCCTTCCATATTGGGTCCTTACATTCCTTCTTTTTCTCTCATCCAATCCGTTGCATAAAATCTTGGCCTCCACCTTCCTTATCCTCCATTTCATCTTCCTGTCAACATCTTTGAGCATACTTTCAGTGGCCTTGGCCCCTCATAGCATATCCTTCGAAGGAGCACTATCTAAAGAGCAAGAATCTTAAAGTTCCTACATAAATTCAAAAAAAAAAAAAAAAAATGAAAAAAATGAAAAAAATGAAAAAGTGCCTTGGTGAAAACCTAGTAAACAAGTGCCTTGGTAGCAAAAGTAAAGAGAAATCAATTCATCCTATGGTGAAAACCACTTCTTGTGGTGCCTTGGATAAGTACCATGATGAAAACTTGGAAAACAAGCGTCATGTGTAACTCCTCCCACTTGCACTCTTCACTTGGGGACAAGTTCCGTCCATCTCATCCTATCTTTCATATCTTACATCCAGCTAGCTCGTGAATATCCATGTTCCTTTTGCTAATTTTGACAAGGTTGAACCTATCCATGAGCATCATGTATCTTGACATTCATGAACCCTTCCATCAGCCTATTCACTTTTGCATGATACCTTATCATGATCTTACTTATCCCAAGCCTATCCTTCTTGTCTCTGAGCATTCATGCCATAATCCAAAACATGCACTTATACCTCCATCACCCTTTATCCTAATTACACTTTCATAGCTATATTCTATCCAAAGATGACCCCTTGGTGTTGATCAAAATTGAAAAACTATTTCTCCAAAGTCTCTTGACATGTCCACTCTTTTAGACCACATGCTTTCATGACATCAGGTCATTATCCTATATGCTCTCTAGTACTACCCCATGAGCCTACATTGCTATATTTTTTTTTCCCTAGCTTGGGTAATCTTGAAGAGACTATCCTTGAGGGTTGCATTCACCCTCTTCATCCATCATTGGCTATTCGTCTCATCCATATGCAATGTCCTACACCTCGCTAGACATTAGGGGCATACCAATGTGATCTTTCTTGTGATCAAGTAATCTTTATAAATCTAAAAATTGCAAAATCTTTAAAAATCTAAAAATTCTAAAATATCTAAAAATTCTAAAAAAATTCTGCTTTCTCGCTTCAATTTACTTTCCAACTTCAGTTTGCTCATGCATTTGCTTTCAGTCATCTTCAAGATTTTTCTCGACCTCACATGGACTAAAAATCGTCATACTCAGGGGCATGTTCCAGGTCTAGGGGGCATTGTCTTATCTTTTTATAGTCCTCCTCTTGCATCGGTCACCAGTAGGTCTCATTGCATCTTCCTGCCGATGCTTCATAGCACTTTGTCTCCTCTTGAGACTCTCTTTGCATCAGTCCCTAGTGGTTCTCACTGTGTCTTCTTGTTGATGCTTAGATCTTGTTATTGATCATTATGCTTGAGAATCTCTCACGATAGTCACCAGTGGTTCTCACTGAGTCTGCCTACTGTTGCTACATTGCTGAGATTCCTTGCATTGTCTTGGTATCTGTTTGTTCGGCTTTGATCCATTCATTACTTGGGGGCATGACTCCCCACTTCGATCACTTTTTGGTTTACACTTGAGTCAGTAATCTTGTCAAAGGACACCTCTCTATTGGTACAAACTGGTGTTTCTCAACACCTTAATCAAACAGTGTTTCTCAACACTCTCTTTGGACACATCTGTGTTTTTCAACACACCTCAGATATCTTGTGATGTAAATGTCTCTCAATAGCAATCAAATACATTACACTCACAAGAACAAAGGTGTTTTTCAAAACCCTAAACGTAGACACACTCGTCAACCTTGAAACATGCTGAGATATGATTGAATCTTTCTTAGTATGTTATCTGTTCTCATGACTTTCATTTGGTATTTTCTTTGTCTACTGCTTGTTGGTGTGGTTTCGATGATCCAACAATGTCAAATAAACAGGGTGTATGCGATAAGAGATTCTGCATTAAGGTAGAAAAGCCTCACATCCCTTGATCTTGTTTATTTGTACGCCAAGGGGAGGTCAAAATTATCTCCTTAACTATTATTGCTATGTTTGTTCACTTGTGAACTCTTACTATATCAAACTGGAAACAATGTTCAGGTCACCTTGGCTTTTGTGCCTCGGTGCTTATGTTCATTTCCTATATTTTATCCGATGAAAGTCATACTTATATTCCTATGGTTATAGAGGCACCAGTAAGGATTGTATTGACTTTGATGATCCAAAAACACCTGATGATGATAAATACGATGAGTCCAACAACCAAAGTCCTAGGATTGCATTTAGCTTAGGCTTGCATTTGCATTATAGGCTTGCATTCACATTTTAGGCTTGCATCATGGTAGTTTTGGTGCTCTCTTCATTATCTTCTCATTCTTTAAAGGTTCTCATCTTTTGTCTTGGATTCCTCTTGACTGCACAAGTGTTTGATCCTCTCTCTCTATCTTCATCTATATACTCAATCAATTTTCGTGATTGAAATAGAAATGTGACACTTCTATATATGCTTGTGTAGTCAATTTTATGACATCGCTTTCTTGTCACAATTATCTCTTGTTATCATTTTCTCAGCTTCTGCAATCTTTTCATCAAAGTCAACTCTAGTCAAATCAAGTCAACTATTGTCAAACCTAATCAACAGGACCTCTCGATCACTCTAAATTGATCCTGCCATCTCTCTGATATCTTCGGATCTTCAACTTTCTCTGTGATTTCTTGCTCTCATCATTATGATGTGTCCTCTTTTTATTTCACTCCCAAGGGGGCAAGATGATTGCATCATTGCATCTTTTCACATCATTCTTGAAACAATCTGATTTGAATCAAATCCCCATCGCTAGGGGCATCTCATCACTTGGGGCATATTTAGTTTTTCGTACCTTATAGTCAAAATTGGATATCCCATGATCTTGAATCTCTAGGGACATCTTGATGTCTTGCATCTTGTCATCTATCTTTCTAGGTATCTAAGCAATCTAACTCCGATCCTCAAGGGTCAAACTTCATTCTAGAGAAGATTCTTGAAATCTCATTGGGTATTGGGGCAATCTAACCCTAATTCTTGAAAGTTACACTTAATTCTGAAGATGACTCTCAAAAACTCTTTAGACCGTTATCTAGGCAATCTAACTTGGATATCAGAGGGCTAACCTTTGTATTGGGGTAATCTAACCCTGATTCTAGAGATAGTCCTAGATCTTCATCAGCTATCAATGGACATTGGGGCAATCTAACCCTGATTCCAATCTTCACTCAGGTGATTCTGCTCCTTAATCTGATTGGTGTCTTGGCAAGCTAACCTAGACTTCCAAAATCTTCATCTTCACTTCAGACTGTTCTTTGAATCAATGCGCTGCTTGCACATCAATTCAAAGAGGGGAAAAATGTAACACCCCAAAATTGGCACCTTATAATATAATCAATTTTGGTGTGTTCCTCCAATTTTCTAATCTTTGAAGTCCTATTGTATTAGGCAAATTCTTCTTCTTATTGACTTTAATTGACTGAGTTTCAACTATAGAAAACCCAAATTTGCATAAATCTAACATTATATTTAATTCCTAAATTTTCAATGTTATTAGCTAAAAAAACCCCTATGATTAATTGATTTAATCCTAAAGTCTTAAGTGCTTTTAATTAAATCAATTCCACCCCTTTTGGCTAATATACATAAAAGGAATTGAAAGGTTATTTAATTATTGGGTGAATTATCCTCAAAAAGGAATTCCATAATTCCATGTGAAAGGACACTCATGTGGCAATAATTCACTCTTTATTTAAATAATCTTTGCATTTTTGTCTCAAAAGAGAATGAAGAGACAACTGTTTCTTTTCAAGAAACTCTTCACTCTCTTCCCATGGTTTTCTATAAATTGGACCTCATTTTCTTCTTTGAAGAGGATGATTTTGGAGAGCATCAAATTTATAGGCAATTTTCATTTAAATTCTTTTCATGTTTTAAGCTTAATTTGCATAATTAGTCTAAATTTCAATTGGAATTAAAGATGTTTAGCTTTCATTTATGATCTATCTATAGGGCTAAAAATTCAATTTTGTGCTTTCAAGCTTCCTAGATTTATTGCAAGTTCAATTCTAGCTTAAAGGCAATTCTTTTCATAGATTAAAAGCAATTCTTTTCTAGATTACAAGTACTTTCATTTTATTTAGATTAATTGCATTTTACTTCCATAGAGTAGTTGCAATTCATTCCTAGATTATTATAAATTTCTTTCATAGTTTAAATTGCTTCTCAATTCGTAGATTAAGAGCATTTTCTCATAGACTAATGGCAATTTTGTAGATTTAATGGCAATTCTTCTCTTCTTGCATTCTTAAAATCCTCCATGTTAGCAATGGTCAGGTTGTTGGCTCTCATTCTGAGTGTAAACTCAACATCGCCAAGTAATTAGGAGGCAATAGGTCATCTCAATCGAGTTTTTAAGATGAACAATTCATGTTCATTCTTGTAAATTGAACGATTGTATAATGACTATGTTGTGTTTGTGCTAAATTTAGAGGTCCACATTCAGCATTAAACAATTCTTCTTAGAAATCATCTCAAAACTAATACAAACTTATTGAAATTCTTGAGGAGTCCATAAATATTTCCCCCTCCCATTTTTAAACCACCTATTCTGACCCGTAACCACTTTAGGGAACTTTGTAACTTTTTGCTCAATGTTGTCAAACAACATTACAAAGTTGCAAAACTTGCTCGATTAACTTTTGAAAGCTTTTACATTTTTCCTAGTTACATTGAGTTGACCCAATGTATGGGTTCAAAATGACCTATAAGTTACCCCTAGACCTAATTAAAACTCAATTAAGTCATCTTGTGCAGTCTAGGCACCATTATTCATATTTTTCCAACTTTGGCTTATATTGCACTATTAGGGTCCTTTGACACATTCTATCACAATCAAAACTAAACATTGCAAAAATCTAGTACAAAAATATTATAAAAACCTTATTTATGCATATGACCTTTATAAGTTCTTCCAAAAAAAAACTTAAGGGTTGATCACACCTAACCCCTAGGGGCTCCTCTACCATTCTCTCCCATATGAGAAGAGCTTAAGTCACATCAATAGACAATACTGAATGATCAATTCCTAGCTTCTTCAAATCACCTTTAGGTACCCAAGTAGGCTCTGATTCTAGCATACATGCCCACTGAATCATATATTCCATATAATTCTTATTTATGGTCTTCCTTTCAATCCTTGTATCCAACACCTTGTTTGTTGTAGGATTAAGTGGAGAAGGTAATATAAGATCTTTGATCATCTCTCCAGCATCAGTAACTTTATCAACTTACTTAGGACTGACACCTTTATACCGTACTAAGTCTTCTATGTTGAAAACATGATACAATGCTTTGTCCTTGGGTAAATCTACTTTATATGTATTGTTCCCATACTTAGCTATAATTTGACAAGGACCAATTCTCGTCATTCTTAAATTTATTGGTACTCCTTTTTGTAGTGTGGCCTTATTCAAATGGACCATGACTCAATCCCCTACTTCAAACCATACATATTTTCTCCTGACATTAACTTTTTCCTTGATCTTCAAAGTGTTCTCAATCAGAGTTTTTCTCACCAGTTCATGCACTTCCTTTATGGATTGTGCAAAGTCTTCAGCATGTCAACTTCTCCATTCCATATCTCTAAGATCTTTCAACTCATATAAAACCATATGATGCGTTCCATAGACCATTTCAAATAGACTCTTCTTTGTTGTCCTATGCACAATTTCATTGTAAGAAAATTTTCTTGATGAATCACTTGATCCTAATATTTCACATACTCATTAGTCAAACACCTTAAGAGCTTTCCAAGCATTCTATTTACAACCTAAGTCTACCCATCAATCAGAGTTTTTCGCACCAGTTCATGCACTTCCTTTATGGATTGTGCAAATTCTTCTGCATGTTAACTTCTCCATTCCATATCTCTAAGATCTTTCAACTCATACAAAACCCTAGGATGCATTCCATAGACTCTTCTTTGTTGTCCTATGCACAATTTCATTATAAGAAAATTTTCTTGATGAATCACTTGATCCTAATATTTCACATACTCATTAGTTAAACACCTTAAGAGATTTCCAAGCATTCTATTTACAACCTCAGTCTACCCATCAATCTATGGACGGTAAGCATATCCAAAAGATAAATTAGTTCCTAGCCTTTCCACAAGGTTTTCCAAAAGTGTCCCATGAATTTTGTGTCTCTATCTGATACTATACTTATTGATAGACTATGGATTCTAATCACTTCTTTGAAAAATAGGTGAGCTATTTTTCTAGCATCATGAGTATCCTTGCAAGGTATGAAATGACTCATCTAGCTAAAATGGTCTATAATAAGTAACATATATATTATCAAAACTAGTTTTAGTCTTGGGAAAACCAACTATGAAATCCATACTTAAACAGTCCCAAGGTCTATTCAGAATCAGAAAAAGTTGGTACAAACCAGTAATTGAGGATTTTCGCTTGGCTCTTTGGAAAATTTTACATCGTTCCACATACCTCCTTATGTCATTATGCCTCTTGGGCCACTATTAAAACCTTTGAATTAAATCTTAGAGTATTTTTCAATCTAAAGTGTCCACTTAAACTACCATTGTGCTTCTCCTACATTAAATTCTCTCTCACTGACCACTTTGGTAAACATAACTGTCCACGTTTAAATAAAATTCCATTTTGCAATGTAAAATCTACATGTTCACTGTGAAAATGGTTGTTGAATTCCCGACACACCTTATAAGTGTATGCACCCTAAAATGGTCGCCTAGACTTTGGCCCCCATTTATTATTTTATCATTTTATCAAATTTCTGAATCAATGCTTTGGAATATTTTCAATTCAAATCAATTTCCTTGATCAAATTGCAATTAATTCAATTATTTTAATATTTCCTAAGGTTTTATCATTTTTATTTAATTAAAAGATTTAATCTCCCTTTTAATTAAATTCCTCTTATTTAATTAAATTCAATTCCTCCCATTTAACTAAATAAAATTCTTCTAATTTATTTAATTGAAAGAAAAAGCCCTCTTTTAATTAAATAAATAAAAATCCCCACTTAAATCACTTTATTTGTTGAAAAAGGAAATAAATTGAATGAAAAAGTAAATAAAATCCCTTTTTCCTCACATCTTTCTAAGTTGTGGGATTTTCGCCTCTTAATCGTAGCCTTTGATTTTTGCCTCTTAATCTCAATCGTTCACTTTCCTTTAAAAGGAGACCTTTCCTTCTCATTTTCATATTAGGTTTTCATAGTATTGTTATGTTGCAGGTTTGGAGAGCAATTTTGGAGAAGCATTTGAGCATTTGAGCTTGGATATTGCAACTTCTCTCTTCTTTTCTCATTCTTCTTGCATTCATGGCTACTCATGTAGATTAGATTCATGTTTATTTTCATAGGTTAATATTGCATTTGTATTTCCTTTCATAGATTTAGCCATGCATTGTTATCATTTAGATTAATTTT
>MU225911.1:468455-496789 GCA_018584345.1 Thuja plicata
CTTTATATCTTTCATCTTACATCAAGAACCTTATCTTTAGTTTGATTTGATCAAAATTTATCAATTTGTTGTTTCTCCTCTATCTCATTTTGATTTCGATCATGAGGGGGCAGTACCTATCAAACTTTAATCTTTGATTCAGTTTTATCAATTAGATCAGTATTTCTTGAGATTCTTATCTCTTACATGTCAATTACTTATTTCGGTGTTGAATTTGTCTTTTTTTCAATTGTGTTTATTTTTGTCCTAATGTGTTCTTGTTTTGACCACATGTCTAGGTTGTTTTGTGATCCCATTTCAACCTCACACTTCAACTGCATTCTTTGACTACATGTGTTCTCGTGTCGACCACACATGCACACAATAAGCCTCCCCAAAATCTTCATCCTCTTTGTAGAGGTCTTTGAAACTTTCTACTCCTATGCTCTTCAATTGCACTTATTGGATTGTGTGTAGTCTTGTACTCAAGGCATTAGCCACTTTATTCAACTGTCCCTTTTTATGCTTTATATTGAAAGTGTAGGACCATAGATATTCCATCCATTTGATGTGTCTATGACTCAATTTATTTTGGAGTTAATGAAGCTTAATGCTTCATTATCTGTATAAAATACAAACTCCTTTGGCATGAGGTAGTGTCAACATTTCCTAAGTAATTGTATAAGGGCATAAATTTCTAATTCATAGTATAAATATCTCTATTTATCTTCATTAATATTTTCACTAAAGAATGTCATTGGTCTATTATCCTGACTCAAGACTATACCATCTATAATATTACTTGCATCACGCACCAAAGTAAAGGGTTTTTAAAAAATTGGTAGTACCAACACAAGTTGTGTGGCTACTTCCCTCTTCAATAACTCAAAACCCCTATATACTTTTTTTGTCCATTTAAGCTTAGTTTTTATACCTCCTTTAATTGTCTCAAGCATGTGAGCACAAATTGCACTAAAGTTCCTTATGCACTTCCTATAGAATTGAGCTAATGCATGGAAGCTTCTCACCTCACTATCTATTTTAGGAGTAGGCCAACTGAGTATAGATACAAGCTTTGATGTATCCATCTTTATGTCCCCTTTAGATACCACAAAGTCAAGTTAAACAAGTTCCTACTTTATAAATTCACTTTTCTCCAAATTTATAGTTAGTTGTTCATCATGAAACTTTCTTTAATACAATTTCTAAATGTGTAAGATGATCTTATTTAGTCTTACTAAAAATTAAGATATCATCTAGATAAACAACTACAAATTTACAATTAAAATCCTTGAGTACTTCATTCATAAGCCTCATGAATGTGCTAGGACCATTAGTGAGTCCAAATGGCATGACAAGTCATCCATAGATACCTTCATTGGTTTTTAATGTTGTATTCTACTCATCTCCCTCCTTTATTCATATCTAGTGATAGCCACTCTTGACGTCTATTTTGGTGAAGAATTGTGCATGTTAGTCCCACTGAGAGGGAGGGGTGAATCAGAAAAATAAAAAAATAAATGCTTAAAACTAAACTCACTGATTCACTCGGTAATACTGAATATAGTAAATAACCAATTCACCAATTAACTCAATAACATAAGTAGCAACACATCTCATAGATGAAAATCCATCATTAAAACTTACTAACATTAGATTTAACTCATATAACTCTAGATTTAACTTAGTTGACACCATATTTAATGAGGAAACCAAATTCAGGAAAAGCCTCTATGGGAATTGTAACCCACAATAATAATGTACCATTCTGAAGTACACTCAGTTAAGAACTTATCCTGTTAAAGATTACAAATGCATTAGCTAAATGTGACCTTGTTAGAGGATTTACTTGAGATCTGTTAAGATCTTCACCCTGTTAGGATTGGTCTTTCTAGATTTCTTTAGATACTCTTTTGGAATGTCACCTTAGTCTAAGTTTTACAAATAGGACTATTAAATCTACTTTGTTAAGAGATTTATCTGTTGCAAATATTGATAAGAAACATTAAACTTTGATCTTTAAAGATAGAAGCTACCTTTTCTTGTGTTAGATCCTTTATGCTCAATTGAATAATGGCATCACATACTATATTGATCTCTTTCTCAGACTGTAGATTCTTTTGTTTGTGTTTCTCTGTTCTGCTTGGTAAATGTTGTTCTTTAGCTTCTTGTTCTTCTCTATTCAATTTTCCAACAACATACACTATGTATATTTCTCATCCTTTATATGGCAATATTTTTCCTCTTACTCTCCTTAATTTATTTTCCTTTGTTTGTGCTCAATCGTTCAGTCATCTTCTTCATATAATACACTTGGTAAATCATTTCACTTTTACCTTAGAACTTGAACTTTTCTTGAAACTCTTCACAATTTAATTTAACCTCTTGATCTTCACCTTAGATCTTCTCATTGAATTTTCCCATTTTTAGATCTCATAACAAACATCATTTAATTCATTTCTACATCCATCTCATCATTGCTTCGCATTAAATTTGATCTTATCCATCTCATCCTTTGTAAGAAACATAAGCTAGAAGTATTCTAACTCCTTCTCATCTAGAAATAAGTGCAAAAGTCTCTCCATAGTCAATTCCTTCTTCTTGTGCATAACCTTTGCAAACCAATCTAGCTTTATTTTGTATAACTTCTCCATGCTCCTTCAATTTATTTCTGAAAATCCATTTAGTACCAATAACATTTTTGTCTTTGGGCATGGATACTAATGTCCATGTCTTTTTGTTCTCAATTTGATCATACTCTTCTTTCATTTCTTCCATCCAATCTTCATTAACTAGTTCCTCTCTAACTTTCTTAGGCTCAATTGTAGACATCAAACATGTATTTTCTCTTACCTTGCTTCTTGTCATCACTCCAGTGTCCTTATTTCCAATAATATTTCTCAGATAATGGTGTCTTCTCACACACTTTGCTAAAATAGGCTTAGTAGCTCTCAATTCTTCAATGTCAACATTCGGTTGTGGAAATCCTTGTTCATCTTCTTGGTCGGTAGGTTCTCTTGGTAAGGTATCAAGGGAATCATGTTGTACATATAAAAGCTTCTCATAATCTTTAGGTTCCTTATTACTATCCTCATCATTTCTTTCTGCAAATTCATCAGTTCTTACATTTTCACTTTCCACCATTTTGTTATTAACCTTGTTCAAACATTTGTAAGCTTTACTCCTTGTAGAATATCCTAAGAATATCCATTCTTCTCCTTTTCAATCAAACTTTCCTTCTCTAGAATATTTTAGAATATAGTATTTTCTTCCAAACATTTTAAAGTAACTAACATTAGGTTTGTGTTCATACCAGATTTCATAAGGTGTCTTGTTGGTGCCTTTCTTCATTTGTACTTTGTTCAACATATAAATATCAATACTCACAACTTTGCTCCAAAAATTCTATGAAACTCCTTTTTCAATCATCAATATCCTAGCACAATCAAAAATATATCTATTTCTTCTCTTAGCAAACCCATTCTACTATGGTTTTTGTGGTGATGAAAACTATCTCTTAATTCCATTCTCATTACAAAACAATGTAAAACCATCAGAAGTAAACTCACCTCCTCTGTCGGATCTCAAACATTTCAACTATCTTCCTGTTTCTTTTTCAACTCGGGCCTTATACCACTTAAACATTTAAGATGCATCAAGTTTTTCTTTTAAAAACATTACAGACATCATCCTTGAATAATCATCCTTAAATAAAATAAAATATATGTTTCCATAATAACTTTGAGTCATCATGGGTCCACATAAATCAGTATGTAATAAATCCAAAATTTGTTGTGTAACATAAGTATTTCTTGCAAAACTAGATATAGTCATCTTACACATCTGACATTCTCTACACATAGCATTCTCTGGTTTTTCTAATCTCGGTAGTCTTCTTACTCTATTCTTCTTATGCACTTTGATTAAGTTGTCAAAATTAAGATGACAAAGCCTTTTGTGCTATAACAAAACATCTTCAACTTTAGAAAACATTCAAATATTCATAGAAGTATCGAGATAAAATAAATTAACTTTAGATTATTCTCTAGTAGTAATCATATTATCCTTTTCATTAAATATTTTCACCCTTCCATATTGAAATTCTAGTCGGTGACCTGTATTGTTTAGCTATGCAACACTCAATAGATTATACTTTAATCCTTCAACCCAATAAAAATCATCACATCTTGTGTTTTTCAGTAGAATTATAGATCCTTTTTCCTTTCACAAGATATGGAGCATCATTACCCAATCTAACGTAACCTCCATCATGTTTTTCTAAGGAAATAAATTTAAGTTTGTCAGCAGTCATGTGATGTGAGAAACCACTATATGTAATCCATGTTTCATTCTTACTTATTTGTGATATTAGGGCTCTAGGTTCTTCTTCTCCTGAATCATCTTTTATAGTAACATAAAAAACTTATTTTCCATCATCACTATCAAAATAATAATCATCACTTAGTCCCTCATTATCAATATGACAAGATTTCTTACCTTTGTTTTTGTAGTCTCTTTATCTCCTGAATCTATTTTCTCTTTTTTTATTATCTTTGTTATCTTTCTTTTCCTCCTTATCTTTCTCTAAATAGTTAGATGCAAAGTGATCAACTTTATCACAGTTAAAAAATTTCAAGGGTAACTTATCTTGGTGTTTTCCTTTAACTCTTTGTATCCTTCTAGCCAACAAAGCATCAAATTCTCTTTCATACTCATCACATTCGGTAAATAACTCTTCAAGACATTCAGTGAAACTATAAAATTTCTCACTAGCACTGCTCAAATATCCATCTCTAGCAGTAGCTTCAATAGCTTTCTAATTATTTAAAGTAGACTTAAATGTAGATTCAATCTTAGAAGTAGGAGACAAACTATTGTCAAAATCAGTTAACTCAAATGCAGTTAACTTACCAATAGTACCATCCAGTGAAACATTCATCTAGGGTATATATCTTAACTCTTGTATGGCAGATACACAAATAGAATAACTTGATAGTAGGGTTCTCAACATTTAACTTGTAACATCATCCTGTGTTATGATCCCACCAGCTCCTCTAATAGAATTAATAGTTTCCATAAGTCTTAATGTACTATATTGTATTATGTTCTCTCCTTCGTTCATCCTCACAGAGTTAAATTTTCCTCTTAGGATTTTTTCTTTAGCAATCTGAACATGTTGATCTCCACCATAGGTCAAAATAATTTTTTCCCACATTTGTTTTGAAGTAGTGTAACCATCAAGCTCATCATATACATGGTCAGTAAGTGTAGAAGAAATCTGAATCATAACTTAAGTGTGTTCCTTTTTCTATATTTTATCAGTGATAGTCATAGGTGAAGTATTTGGTTCTACATATTCATTATCAAGAAAGGGAAGTCCATATTATCCTACTCCAAACACATGCAACCTCATTCTACCTTTTCATGTAGAGAAATGATCCCTATTAAGCTTTGGTGCTTCCCTCTTATACATATTTAGAACTTAACTCAAGTCCTTTTAAACTTAATACTTCAGAGTAACTGCTCACTCTGATACCAATTTTTGGTTCCTTTGAGAGTGGAAGTGGGGGGGGGGGTGAATCAAACAAATCAAAACTAAGCTCACTAATTCACTCATTAATATTAAATACATTAAATAACCAATTCAACAAATAACTCAATAACATAAGCAACAATACATCTCATATATGCAAATCAAGCATTCAAACTTAGTCACATCAAATTTAACTCATATAAATCTAGATTTGAATTAGTTGACAATACATTTAATGAGGAAACCCAATTTGGGAAAAACTTATGTGGGATTTGTAACTCACAATAAAAATGTACCCTTATGAAGTACGCTCTGTTAAGAACTTATCATGGTAAAGATTATAAACACATTTACTAAATGTGACATTGTTAGGGGATATACCTTAGATCTGTTAAGATCTTCACCCTGTTAGGAGTGGTCTTCTTATAGGTCTTTAAACACTCTTTTGGAAGGTCACCTAAGCCTAGGTTTTACAAATAGGACTATTAAATCCACTCGGTTAAGATATTTATTTTTTGCAAATATTAATAAGAAATAATAAACTTTGATCTATAAATATAGAAACTACCTTTTCTTATGTCAGATCCTTTATGCTCAATTGAATAATGGCATCACATATTCCATTGATCTCTTTCTCAGACTATAGATTCTTCAATATGTGTTTCTTTGTTCTTCTCGGTAAATGTTGTTCTTCAGCTTCTTCTTCTTCTTCTCTATCCAATTCGCCAACGACATACACTATGTATATTTCTTATCCTTTATATATACACAATTTTTCTACTTTATCTCCTTAATTTTATTTTCCTTCATTTGTGCTTAGTCATTTAATCACATTCTTCATATTTTACAACTCGGTAAACCATTCCACTTTTACCTTGGAACTTGAACTTTTCTTGGAACTCTTCACAATTCAGTTTAACCGCTTGATCTTCACCTTAGATCTTCTCATTGGATTTTCCCAATTGTAGATCTTGTAACACACATAATTTATTTCATTTCCTCATCCATATCATCATCACTTTGCATTAAATTTTATCTTATCATAATTTATTTTCAGTATCTTGTACTTGGTAAAACTCACTTTGCAACTCAGTAACTTACTTCTTTCACTGTTTGGTGTCTACCTCATCTTTGGTGCTCAGTAACTGTGACTGACTCAAATAAAATTCTACCAAATGAATCAACCTAGCTTAGTAAAGTAACTATTTTAGTCATAAATTTAACTCATTGTAGTTTCTGAATTGATCAATCAATTATACTGATTTGATAACATCAAATATATAGTAGAAAGATAACTATATAATCATTACTTTATCATTGTATGATCTTTATTTGTCACCCATTTAGCTTATCCTCTTAAGATATGGTAACATAATAAAAATCAATCAATCAATTTCTTGACATCAATGAATAAACAATAACTGATCTAACCATTTCTACAATTATGATACTCAGTATCACTCAGTCTTCATCATCTCCATCACATATTCATCAATTAATCAATAGTGTACCCCCTAAATAATCGATAAGGTCTTCAATTCTAGGTATAGGTAACCTATACCTAATAGTTATCCTATTTAATGCTATGGAGTCCATGCATAACCTTCATGTTCCTCATTTCTTGGGTGTTAGCACTATTGGTACTGTACAGGCACCTATGCTTTTCTTGATTAGACCACTGTCAAGAAGTTCTTGTACTTGTCTGGGTATCTCCTCATGTTGTTTGGGGTGTCATCTTGTAAGGAGCCTTATTTTCCAAAGAATATAATGTAATAGAGTCAATATGATGTATTACTTCCCTTTGTGGTGGTAGGGTAGCAGGAGTCCCATCATTTATGATGTTTGTAAACTGATCCAAAAGGATCTGGACTTCTGCAGGCATATCTACTTTTGTTATCCTTTTCTTCTTCTCTAGGATTCACAAAAATAGAAAAAAACGTATTCATATTCCTTCTTAAGACTATTAAAGAACTCTTTTTCACTAACCATTAGCACATTAGAACCCACAGTCTTACCTACTTATTCATCTAACAAATATTAGATCTTGTAAGTAACATGATTCTTTTGAAAAGA
The DNA here is from genome assembly GCA_018584345.1 of Thuja plicata. Classification (NCBI taxonomy): domain Eukaryota; kingdom Viridiplantae; phylum Streptophyta; class Pinopsida; order Cupressales; family Cupressaceae; genus Thuja; species Thuja plicata. Next base: position 476,041 of record MU225911.1, read on the forward strand.
ATAGTAATTCTTCTCACCATCATGTATGAATTTTTTGTCAAATTTCCATGGTCTTCCCAATAGCAGATGACATGCATCCATTTTTAAAACATCACATAAAATATTTTCCTTATAACCACCTATTGTAAACTCCACTCATTCTTGTTCATTTATAAACACATGTTGCACCTTATTTAGCCATGTAACTCTATATGGAATGCTATGAGGTATTATAGTCAATTTCAACTTATTGGTTGCTTCTTCTGAGATGACATTGTCAGTAGAACTAGAGTCTATAATGATCCTACAATCCTTGACCAGAATATTACTTTTGACTTTGAATAGAGCCCTTCTTTTCTTTGGTTCCTCTCTAACAGGCTCTTTAATTAGGATTCTTCTTATCATTAAGTTTTCTACAACCTCTGAATCCAAGTTCACCTTAGGAGAATTGATACTTGCAGAGTTTCCTTGCATGTAAATGACTCTTTTATCCCCTTGGAAGAATATTTATTTTCAGGGCATGTATAAGAAGGGTGTCCTAATTAATGGAAACGATAACTTTTCATGTTGACAAAATAAGACCCTCAACCTGATCCTCTAGATCTACCTCTGCTACTGGTATTGCAAGGATCTCTTACTCTACAATAAATACATCCACCACTTGTCTCACCACTCTATTTTTCAATTCTAGATTCACATGACTCCTTTGGTCTATTCCTCATCCACTAAAACTTCTTCTATGGCCTCTGTTGTCTCTTCCTCTGCTACTACCTTTATTTATTGATTCTTGTTTCTTTTTACTTTTCTCCTCCACTTTACGTGCCAATTGATAGCACTTGTGGACTATTCTTGGGCTTAGCAAGCTTATTTATTCTTGGATGTTCCATCTCAACCCATTGAGATATCTTACCACCCTAATGATTTCATCCTCTTGTACTTTATACCTCAAAGAAAATTTTTGAAATGTCTATGTATATCTATTCACATAAAGATCCCTTTGTCTCAAATTTTATCTCTTTTTGTGCATCTGGATCCATAATCCTCCAGCATATAGGCTTTTTTAAAATTTTCCACCATTCTCTTCCAAGTAGCTATTGGAATCTTACCTTCCTTCTCTCTCTTCTTGGAAAAATTTCCACCATGTTAAAGTAGCTCCTCTTAGTCTTTAATTGGCTACACTGACCTTTTTGGCCTCACTCACACCACCACATTCAAAATGATTCCCGAGCCCTTCAATCTACTACATGGGGAGATCAAGCTCCATTATACACCTAAAAAGAGGTATTTACTCTAAGGATTTGACACTCATGGCCTTCAAATATTTAGGAAAGGTTCTTCTTATATGATAGGGTTAGGTTTAGGGACCTCATCTTCCACCATCACTGCCTTACCATTTCCTTCTTTCTCATCTATCTTTCCACTGACTTCTTCAGTTTTCACCTCTACTTCACCTAATATTTTTTCCAACTACTCCAATCTTTCTCCAATCAGTCTATTCTCCTCTTCTTGGCCTTGTAAATTCTTATCCAAATCTACATTAGTCACCATCCTAGATTCTCCCATAGATTCAAGATCAGACATACACACACTAGCCCAAATATTTAGGCTTTGATACCAATTTGATAGGGAGACTCTCTACTTAGAACTAAGCCTTTTTCTTTACATGTACTTTAAGGAACTCTTAGGTTTTCTTTCTCACCTAGAACCCTTCTACCTTATGTGGTTTCAAAACACTACTCTTATATCCTCTTAGAGCTCCACTATAAATTATAAGTGCTCTATCTTCCTATACTTCTCTTAAACTCACTAGGATAAGTTCAATCCCTATCTTACCAACCCTTTTTCAGTTACCTTGAAGGATTCTAGGGCATTTCCATAATTTATTTCCATCCAAAAACCCATCCTCTTCAATGATCCTTGGTTCATTTCTTGACCACTTTCTAAATTTCCTACTTTTAAGGGCTATTAGCCTAGTAGGTCAGAATTAGCCCTATTTTTCAATTTTTGTAGCTCTCTTTTACATAACTCTCATACAAACCACTGAACCAATTGGGGATTCAAATACCCTTTGAGAAAATGTTCAATATTTTCCAGGCTTCATTCTTCAGAACATCTGTACACCACAAAACCCTAACTATACCAATTTATAAGGAAATAAACTAGTCTTTAATCTTTGAAAAAGAAATCCATTAAAATGGATTCAAAACACCTCCATCTTAGCAACTCAAAGGTATTGGATTGATTCATCTAATCCACACCTGCAATTTATCTACTTATGTTTCTCTTCCTTCCTAGTGGGGCCATGGAAGAGCTCACCTAGGGAAAGAAGAAAAAAATAAAAAATGCAACATCTATTGTCCTACCATAAAGAAAAAATATGTACAAGGACTTTGTTTTCATTATTCCAAGGGCCAGTTACTTTCCACGTTGGGAAATTCAAAATGGAGCCATTTATCTATATACACCTTGTCTAGTCTAGAGACTCAAAATCATGGACCTTATTAATTAAAAGTATAAAATCAAAACAAAAACACTAAAATACTACACACAAAACCATAAAACAATGAAATTTCACTATCCACCTTGAAGGATTTGTAGATTCAATCCATATAACTATAACACAACACAAATTCAAGAAATACAGTTAAACTTAGAAAATTGTCAATTTCTTCTTCTTGGAAATCGTGTCAAAACTAATACAAAATTATTAAAATGCTCAACGATTCCTTAAATATGCTTCCCTACCATGTTGCAACCACTTGTTCTAACCCATAACCACTTTAGGGAACTTTGCAACATTTTGGTCAAATTTTGTAAATCAACATTGCAAAGTTGCAAAAATTGATCAAGCAACTTTTGACAACTTTTACATTTTTCCTTCTTACATTGCATTCACCCAATGTTTAGTTTCCAAATGACCTCTAATTTACCCCTAGATCTAATCAAAACTCAAATAATTCATCTTGTGTACTCTATATGTCATTCTTCATATTTTTCCAACTTAGGCTTATATTGCACTATTAGGGTCCTTTGACGCATTCTATCAAAGTCAAAACACAAAATTGCAAAAATCCACTATAAAACTCTTAAAACAACCTTATTTATGTACATGACCTTAAGAAGGGCTTCCAAACCAAAACATGAGGGTTTATCACACCTAATCCCCAGGTGCTCCTGCACCAAACACTCATTTCTCTAACGTAGTATCCAGACTCACTATAGTTGTCTCATATTGCATATCATCCACATCCACACTAGTTGCACCAAAAGAAATATCTACTGAAATCCATTCCTTTAAGGCTAAAGTATCCACCACCTCAAACTGGTTATAGATATTATTATTCTTCCTATCACTGTAGGACCTCTTATGTACCCTTCCCTTAGATTAGGCCTTAACAAGTGTAAATCCATCCTTATCAGGGCCATCCTCTTTTGTAGGGAATTTCCCTTTCCCCTCTTTATCCATCTTTGGGACTGAGGAAGAAGGAGAAACACCAAAAATGCCAATGAAACCACCAAGTAACCTTGTTAACTCAAGGACAATGACACTAAAGGTGTCAATACTCATGTATAATCTAATTGTTTCACCCATGTATAAGAGCCTAAACAGATCTCCAAAGAATTTGACAACAGATTATTTAAATCAATTTCATCACAAATATAGGCAAAATAAGTTACATTTTTATCAAGTGTTTGTTGAGCTATCACATATGGCTTCTCAAACATTGCAACTATTTGTTGTAGAAAACCTTCCCTCCATAACTCTAGACGAAGTCATGGCAAATGAACCCACACTAGTAACCTCAAATAAAATTCCTCCATAGAAATTAAATATCCAAGCCAATGTTCAACAAACAAGCCCACATGATTCTAAAGATATTGTCCTCCCTCATGAATTTAATTCTGATTAGACATACAGGTAAAAACAACCATAAAATAGATATTCATAATGAGAATTATCTCCATATCTCCTTAAACCTACCATGAGTTAGATGAATAAAAGCTTCTAATGTCGACAAAGGAATTCGAATCCCAAGAAATATAAAAATTAGAGCATCTTGTTTCACATAGTCCACATCTTACATATCCAATTCAGGTGGAATAACAAGGATTGGATGATCATTTCTCCTCGCAATAAAACCATTCACTTTGTTACATTTAGAGCTCACCTCCATATAAAAAAATTTTGGCGGCCTTGCATGCACACCTGAAGAAGAGATAGAGAACAACCTAGAACAATGACCGCTAGAATATTGGAAACCTTATGTTTGTTCATCTTAAAATAGAATAAAATAACAATTACATCCAAAAGGAATTACCAATTTAAAAAACCTTAGAATCTTGCACCAAGAAACCATTGATGTACAACCAAATAGAATAAAACCCACATATGCCTAATAGAAACCCTGCGAACTCCTTGTTTACAAATACTTCAAAAAAATCCCAATGTGCCCTACAAACCCACAAACATGGAAAAATATCCAATGCTCCTTGTAAAACTACTCATAAAATCCTACAGAGTCAATGAAATTTGTCCCTAGAACACACTAACAAAGGGTCAGGGCATAAGGGCCCTAGCCTAGGACGACATCACAAACTATAGACAACATCAAAGAAATTAATCACCTTCACCATATTCAAATAATCCTCTGTTAGTGTTGCAATTGATGATAATACTAGTATATTTATCTTTAGAAATATCTATGTACATGATGTCAAGAAATAGCATCTCAAAGCATATTTATTTCTATTGAATTTATGATGTGGAATATGGGTTTTAAGAGTGAGATATCTACCCACCTTTAAAATATTTTTTCTAAACATAAACATGCTTATTCTAACTTTAGCAAAAGTCATACTAAGGAATTTAAAAACTGGAAAAAAAAAGTCTTTATGAAAGACTTAAAATTTTAATGTACAATAAAATGACAAGAAATTTGAATCTCTCTAAACAATTTAATTATCTTAAGAAGTTTTTATTTTTTCAAACAATGTCAAATTTTTTTCACACATTCATTGGAATAAAAATGCTAAAATATTTAATCTAACAATAATATTATGATAAAGTCTATCTGAAAGGACCTAGACCCATAATATCAAGTCCAAAGATAAAAAATATAATTTAATGATATTATCTTTTTGGTATAATTTATTTTTTTCATGAACCTAAATATTATTCTTGCTCCTAAATATGTCTTATTCAAAGTTTAAAGAATACTATTTTTTCCAATATAAATTGATTCCTTTCTTTGTCTTTATGTGATTTTGTATTCTTCAAAAGTGACACAAATATTATAAGAAATAAGGTAAGTACACTTTTTACTATCTCATATATGAGAAGTCATTTGTAAATGCAAAAGAAAAATAGTACTAAAAAGAAACACATTGCCATTTATGAAAAGTAATCTCACAATACATTGTCCTAGCCCAATTTTTAAAAGAATGCCATTTTGACAGTCATGAATTTCTTCCCTTCATGTGGGTCTTTATTTTATCTTCATCCTCTCACTCTCCTCTACAAATAAAAAAATTGGGTGTATAGTGTAGCCACCACTCAATTATTCCCAATTTCACAATAGAATTTCTCAACATTTCATGGATTTTAATGTTTATAATTGTACTTGTTTTAGGCTTTCTGATCAGAAACTTGAGGGAAAAATCCCAATAGCCACTTGGGATGGTGCCATTACCCATGATTAGTAACCTTCATTTTATTTATGGTATCCCAAACATAACCTTCCTTTGTCTTTCCTAGGAATATGGCCCTATTATGACCCTCTACTTAGCTTCTCTCCCAACAGTCTGTTGACAAGACTTTGTGACAGTCTCGCCAATGGGGGGAGTTGTCACCGAATATTGGAATATCAACAAAATTCATCTGAAGAGGCTTACCAAAGAGTGGGATATCATAACCTCCAAGCACCTGGTAGTGAGGTCACGATAGTGTGGGGATAGCTTATTTGGACAAGTGACTATTTGTTTTGGGGGGATACATGGTTTTGACTCGTCGACCTCTGAAACTTCAATGATAATGGGTTTCCTGCAAGCATTCCTTATATCTGTCAAAGAAAATAGAAAAATATAGGATAGGGTTAGTATAAATCTCTAAATATATTCATGATATACATTTCCTTATCATTAACAAAGTTCCAGATGAAAAACAATAACAAATACTGAACATATATATAACCTTCCACATATATATCAATAGCAAAGTAAAATATTTCATCAAATCATTATAGAATTGGAATAAAGGACATAAGGAAGCATACAACATGAAAATTGTTCGCTAACTTTAGGATCATAAAAAACACAGAGCCTAGTGCTGAATGATGTTCCTCATTCTTTAAGTAACTTCAAATCTAGCATCGCTGGAAGTTACACAAGTGGCCCCAAGGGAGCATTAATCTACTCTAAAATCTAAAACAAGATAAGTAAAACTCTGACAATTGTATTACTTGTGAATAGATAAATCATCAATTTTCTGACCCTTGGAGTGGCATCAGACTTGGTATTTATAGAAAACTTTAACTACCAAAGGGATTAACCCTATGCTATCTATTTACATTATTTTATAATATTTATAGCTGGTACTACCTGCGCTATCAGAATTACTTTTATATAATACAATAATTTGAGAAGGAAAGAGAGGAAAGAACAAAAGAAGCTCTAGGAAAGCCATCATCAGAAAAGTGTCCATGTAATGGCATGTGTGATGGCGCCTCCCTGAGAGACTTGGGCCATACACCCTCATTTAATTATTTTTAAGTCTCAGTGATTGAGCAGGGTTTCGTACACCACATATTAAATGCTAGAATGACATCTTCGGACCTAGGAGATGTCTGCATTCAGCCTTCAGACTAATAGTGAACCTTCAAGCCAGGAAGGATAACCATGGATCTGACAGCAAGATGTAGATAATAATCGGTCAACTTGGAAGAGCTATCAGAACCTATCACTATAAAGAATACAAACCTAGGAATCTGAAGTTCCAAAATCTAGGAGCTTGCAATCAAAGAATAAAGAATGAATTTGTAATTAACCTCTGGTGAAGGATTCCCTAGAGTCTAGGAAAATTTATTGGCCTTTTAACTTTTCATATACCTCTAGTATATGGAGTATACCATCTTCTTCAACATCCTTTAGGAAGTCTCGATGATCAATGAAACTTTCAAAGGGATCATTAGCATCCTCGACCATTTCCTTTAACTCCACAACTTCCTTGGATGTGTGATGGGACTTGTGCATAATCTATGAGAGCTAAACAAATGCCTACTCCATCTAGTTATTCTTTTTGGTACTTGCAAGGGTACTCCAGAGTTCAGGGCTCCCTGGAGGTGAAGATTCTGAAGCCATATCTTTCTTTCTTTAACCTGTTCCTGCAAAACAAACAATTTTCAGTGTATAAACATTAATAGATTATAGACTCTGGAGGTTTCGAGAATAATCGTAATTTTCACCTGAAATAAAAAATGTTAAGGCATCTTAAAGATGATCATATGTCCAAGAATTGTATGGAATTTTAATACATGAAACATTTATTGTGTACCAAAGACCAAAAACAATAATAATAAGGGTCATAGGAGGTGAAAATGTCTAGACCTAGTGATGCAATTGACATTAAATTGAAAATACAACAATCATTAGTGATAAGACAGGTGGCTCTACTGTTGTAATCTAACATGTACATGCCCACTTAGCTAAGTGGTGACATTTAATAGAAAACTATTCTAGCATGAGTCGCATGAATTCCACTTGGGAGAAATTTTAAATGCTCATTAGTGGGAACTAATTCTACCATTAAGATGGAAAGGATGGATGAGAGTGAAAAATTAATGATCTCCTAGTGAGCTAGCCTCTACAATGGGTATGCCCATCACCTCAATGTCCAAGGTTGCACCAACCAGGATGGTGAACCTTCTTATTGGGTAGACATGGTTCTCAAACCTCGTAAAGAATTCAGGATGAAAAAGGGTCCCTAGAAACTACTTCGATGGGAACCGAACCTAGTGAGGCTCTTAGAGATGCAATGTCTCCTTAGCATAGAAAAATATAGCTATATAGAATCAAAAAATGCACAAAACAACTTGCAGAGACTACCCATGGTATCCAGAGCACCGAAACATTTATAGGGCCAAAATATGGCTTACAAGACATAAGAAACTATTTATAGAGATCCTCCATGCTCTATAGACCCAAATTTATAGAACTTACAAAATACAAATCAGGAAAAAAACCACTATCTACAAAAAATTTACAACCCAGAGGGTGGGCATCTCGCCTTCAAGTCAGACGACCATGAAAGGAAAAGGGATGCACCAAGTTCAAGGATGGTATTGTGATGAATGAAAAATGAAAACTAAATGAGGAACTTGAACAAACAACCATAAGACATGAGGAACACATCAAAAAGAAAATAAAAAATAGGAACAAATACAGACAAACAAAATCAAAAAATCAGGAACACAACGAAACAAAAACCAACGAAAACCAAGGAAAACAAAAAACACACAAAGACAAAAAAGGAAACCAAATGAAATAAAAATAAAGGAACCCAAGAGCCTACCTATAGTTTGAAATAATGAAAGGGGGTAGTTCTAATGACCTCACTTTGTCACCTACATTCTCCACCAAAATTGTGAAGCATACCTCTACACCTTCTAGCTCAGACATCTTAGTTCAAAAACAAATTGCTTCCCTCTCAAGATAATTTTCCAGAAGGTAATTAGTTTGCAGTAAATGTAAAAGTGACACGGTAAAAGGCCTTAAATAATCCCTAGAAGAGTGCATTAGTTACCATAAGTTATTTCAAGAAACACGCTAACAACTAGAGTCTGGACTCTAGAACACCTAACAATCATTCACCTTCAAGTGAAGAGGAACGGTTGCCAAGTCTTAGAAATCTAAAACCACCAGCTTGGGAATGAAACTCTGGGAACTCAGTCTAGGAGAAAATGAAGGACACAAAAGAAAGACAAATACCAAACAAGGGAAAAGGCCCAAAGAAATAAAATTGAGCCAAAAGTGAAATGAAAAGGAAATAGAAAAAAGGGGACCCAAAATTTTGCAAAAAAAATTTAGGGATGGGTATGCAGGGCATAAAAATGATGACTCGCTATAACAAATGCCTCATGCATTTGAGAACTCCTAGAAGTCTAGTTAAAAAAATAAGGATCTTACTAGCATTAAAGACACGACGTCATGAAATAACTTTAGGGACTTGAGAAACATGTTGTAATCCAGATGTTGACATTTTCCAAATCTATATATTTTAGGCCTTTAAATAAAGGGGGTGAAATTAGAATGTGACCAGAGGAAGATAGAGAAGCCGCACTAAGATAGAAAATTTGGTGCCTGATGGGTGTCTTTCCATTTTCTAGGTTTTGGATCTTCTGCTTTCTCGACTCTTTTTTTGTTTTGTTTTGTGAATGGGAGAGGTGGTACAAATTTCACCGGTGTTCTCAAGCTTAGCTTGTTACCATGGTGGTACTTCTATCACCTCATCATCCTTTTGATTACTAAGTGGGGAGGAAAGATTCATCTTGAAAGATGCTTTCAAATTATTTTCTTTTTTCTTAGGCACCTCTCGTAGAGAATGTGAATTATCTATCTCCTTCCAGACCTTTTTTCTTGATATTTAAGTTATTAACCTATTCATAATATCAGCCAACCTTTGTTCTTGTAAGGAGGAACATCAATACATGGTTTGAGTGAAGAGTATTTAGTACCCTAATCCCTATGGAAATATTTTCCCAAATGTAGATAGGACCAACCTTTGTTCAATGCCTAGTTCTAGACCACCAAAATGTGCGAGGAGAATGTCCTAGCTTGCATGTTTTTTATGAGAATAATACAAGCCTAAAAATAGATGGAAAAAATATCAGGACCCAAAAGAGAAAGGAAACCCAAAAGAAAAGGAAAAAAGAAATGAAAAATAAGACAATAAGGTCAAGGTCCCAAAAACACAAAACAGGGGCAAGGCCCTAAAACTATTTGCAAGAGAGGGTGTGTCAGACTGGCACACCCAAAGAATATTTACAAGCTATATGTGCATATGATACATCTCCCCCCAGGGAGTACATTCTTCCACTTTACTCAAATTAATGCTTGATAAATTTTTCATTGATAGGTAGCGAAACAAATTCTCCAGTTAAAGAACTGAGATGATATGTGTTGGCTCCACAGATTTAAAATATTTGGTATGGCCAGAGCTAGAGCCTCTAAAACTTACTATGCTTTCCTTTCTTCTCCTGAGACTTATCCCACAAGAGGACTAGGTCCAAAGTTTGAAAATCCTTTTATTGGGCTCTTTTTTCAAACCAGCATTAGACCATAGCTTAGTGCTTTGTAAAATGCTCCAATGCATGATTCCTCTGCTCTTCCACCCATACTAGGTTGAGGAGGTATACTTTGACAATGTTGTCTTGGTGTAAACTCCTACATGAACTATAGGACTAGGATCTATAGGTTTACTAGGAATAAGAGGCTTAAGTCATAGACTAGATGAAACGGGGAAGCTCCCAGAGTGTCCTTAATTTGGATGCAGTCTACCCATAAGGAAAACCTTAGATTTTGGTTCCACTCTAGGGCATTCTTCTCGAGTAGGTGTTTGATTACCTCTAAAAGGTTCTTGTTAGTGTATTTTTCTACCCCATTACCATGTGCGTAGTAATTACTAGAAAACTTCAGGGTGGCATTCCTATCATAGGCCAATTCAAACAATTGAGCAGAGGAAAATGATAGGTTGTTATTGCACACTAAGATAGAAGGCATTCCAAACCTTGTAACAATGTTTTCTTTAATGAAGTAGATTTCCACATCTACTGTGTTGTTCTTACATGGTATAACTTAAGTCCACTATGTGCAATAATTTGTGGTGGTTAAAATGTACTGGTGGTTTGCGAATGAGTTAGGATTTATTTCTGTAATAAAGTTGAACACCCATTGGGAAAAAGGTCTTGCCTCAAAAATAGGTTGGAGAGTCATTACCAGATTCCATTCTCGCAAAGAGATGGTTTGGAAAGTGTTCAACTTCCTCACATGGGCATAGACATCCTTTAAAATGTGGGGCTAATAATACTTGACCCAAAGGATCTAATGGGTGGTAGCATTCGCTGACCTGTGTCTGGTTTCTAATGACCATTGAATTTTTCTATCATTTTCATGGCTTGTTCCTGATCAAGACACTAGAGGTAGACACCTTCACGATTCCTTCAAAAAAGAGTGTCATTCTAAAACATGAAATGTGCACTCTTTATCTAGAGAGCATTTTGTTTACTAGGAATAAGCTGTTCAAAGTAGTGGTTATTCAGAAGAAGGTACACCAAGTTTGAATACCATGGGTCTTGAGTAATGGATTGCACGGTATAAGTGTGGCATTCAATATGCGGGTTGGAATCAACCATATCCTTGCATATTCCTTGACCCTAGATAAGTTTCATAGGTTTCACTTTGAGATCGTACTCTTAGAGGATGGCCATCCATTTTCCCTTACGCTCATCTAACTCACTTTGAAGTAAGAAAGACTTAGTATCCTGGTCAGGGAGGATGGCATGCATTTTTCTATGGAGTATATAATGTTGAAACCTCTTGACCGCCTAAACAAGAAAAACACTTGTTTTTCTAGAGGTTAATATCACACCTCTATGGTTTTAAAGGGGGAGCTCATAAAAGTGATGCGTCGCTCTTTCCCTTCAACCTTTTGGGTCAATGCAGCCGCAAGAGAGTGGTTGGAGGCAAAATAATATATTTGAAATGGGAGGGAATAGTTTGGGCTAGCTAGGACTGGGGCCTCTATGAGGACCTACTTGATCTGGCCAAAAGCTTTTTTTTCCTCTGGGATTCAATCAATTTGGTATCCTTTTTCATCATATCATTTAGAGGTTTTACAACCTTGGTGAAACCAATGATGAAATGTTAGACAAAGTTGATCTTCCCAAACAAAGACCACATTTCCTTCTTAGTACTTGACATTTGCAACTTTAGTAGTGCCTCAATTCTCTCAGGGTCAATGGATAATACCCTTTTCTGAGACAATGTGTCCTAAATTTTTTCCTTCAGTTACCCTGAATATGCATTTCTTTGGGTTGAGGGAATACTGAACGGACGACACCATTCCCAGATCTTGGTGAGGTGGGCTAGGTGATAACACTTTTATCATGAGAAGATAGTCAAATCCTCCATGTAGATGATTATGCATTTATTGAATAATCCTTCAAAGGTGATGTTCATGGCCATTTGGAATGTATACCCGACATTAATTAACCTGAAGGGTGTTCTTTTGTAAGCAAACATTCCCCACTTGGTGGTGAATCTTCTTTTATCTCTATCTTCAAATTTGTCCATGATCTAGTTATACCAAGAATATCCATCCAGGAATAACATCATCTAGGAACCATTGATGATTCTCAATACCTCATTTAATGAGGGGAGATGATGGTTATCTTTCTTCAAGGCTCTATTCAAATTCTAGAAGTCCACACACAGTCAAATTTCCCCATTCTTTTTCTGTATTGGGACTAAATTGGCCACCCAAGTGGTATGTTGAATCAGAAAAATTATTGGGGCTTCCAATAACTTCTAAAATTCTTATTGAATGATGGGCTCAATTAGTGGATTAATTGGTCTTTGTTACTGTAGGAAAGGTTTGGCGTCTGGATTCAGGGGTATGGTGTCTATCATGATAGAAGTATCATAAGTCTTAAGATCCTCATACCCCATGAAGTTACATCAATATATTCTCATAGGACTGTGAGAATATTCTCTTTCTCATCTAGGGAGAAAGAGGTACCAATATGGAAAAACTTCTCTTCAACGCCTATCCCAATGTTCACCTTTTCATATTTTTCCCCTTTGGGTGTTTGTGAAGTTTTGTCTTTGGCTCATTAGTCTGAGTCAAAGATACATTCGAGGGAAACCATTTCCTTTGTGATAGTGTTGGTGGGTAGATCGAGGATTTTTTCCTCACTTTCTCTTTTCCCTATATAATCATGCTCTTCTTCCTCCAGGATCTATCCTTCAAAAAAACCCACATTTTCCATAGAGCTAAGAGTATGTGTGTCATCCTTGAAGACCTAAAGGTGGGTTACATTGTCTGGTATGAAGGGTGTGCACACCATTTTCACTAAAAAATTTCTAGAGGTGGGAGCCCACCATGGGCTTGAGGGTACTGGCTGACATGGCAAGGGCGGCTAGAATGAAATTCCATTTCTAGGAATTACCTTAATACCGAAGGCATTAGAGTCCTCTATTAAGCTCCATACCTAATTGTGATAGGCTGCTAGACATTTATCATGGAATGTATATTGGCTTTGGACTTACTTGACTATAAGTTCTGAGTCACCCATTGCCTGGAGGTATGTGACTCCCTTCCAAAGTGAAAATAGGAGTCTGAGGACTAAGGCCTCATACTCGATGACATTATTGGTGCAGTCAAACTATAGATGATATGACGTGAGAAAAGACTTTCCTCAAAGGTTGATTAATTCAAGCTCGGCTTTGTAACCTTTTCTGGATATGGATCGATCAAAATTAAGGATCCATACATTTTTGTTGGTATAATGGGGTTGCAAATTTGGAGTTGAAGTGGCAACTAGTTTAGGATGGGGAGCAGGTTTGGGCGTGTTACTCGACTGGGGAGACATAGGGACCAAAACACCTCCTAGAGGAGTCCCTACTGAGGCTTCCTCAAAATATGGTCCATTAGATATGTTCATGGTTGGACCATGGTAAGATGGGGCCTGGCCCCCACATTTTTCCACTTGGAAATATTCAAGGTGAACCTTGGAAGCATCTACAAATGGTACACATTCCAGCTCTGAGTGACCTTGACAGTGAACTCAACACCAAGTGCTACACAATAGGGAAGTTAAACTCGCACTATCACCTTGGGATATCACATCATTTTTTATCTTTATGATGAGATCATGGATCCTTTAGGTGATGACAAGATCCTTGTTGGGTATCGTTCCACTCAGCATGAAATGTAGGGTTAGGATCTCTTTGGCTCTGTACAACTTGGGTTCTAACTTAGTGAACATGAATTTTCTCATTTGACCATAATTTGTGAGAGCTTGTTTCATTTGGGGTTCCCTTTCCACCTTGATTTGGTTACCCTCTCCCCTCCAAAGGAGCCATAAGTGGGAAAAGTCAGTCGAGATATATGTGTTCAAGTATTTGGACCAATTGGGACTCAGGAGCATCCCGTAGGTCTCAAGGATGTCAACCACTTGGATGTCAATGATTCTAGATATCTGGGGATCTTGTACCAATTTAACTTGGACCTTTTTCAATTCACCCACCATCATAATGATGGTTTGGTCCAGTTGGATGACCGTGCCCTTTGAAGGTTTGGGGGTCAATCTGAGTTTCCTGCAAATGGATAGGCGCATTACATTACCAAAAGATCAAGAGTCTACTAAGAAATTATGTAAGTTTTTACCATGGATTTTAAGGCCAAGAAAAAAGGGGAGGGGTCCTCTATACTCCCTAGGAATATAGCCGCATTGGCATCGTTGAACATGGTAGATTTGGGTGGGTGGTTGCGCGATTCTAGTTTCTCTGGATACTATAAGAGGGGCTTCCTCTACTCAAGAAAACTAAGAAATAGTTCCATTAGGGTCATGGTGGTGTTGGTATTCTACATCACCTTCATGATATCAAACTTCCCTTTAGGAGCCGATGGACCTTTCTAGTGAAATATCATGAGTAATTAGGTGTGGGTACTTTTGGAGGGGGCAGGTTGGTATTAGCAAGAGGGTCTGGTGGGTCTTCTTTGAAAAAGATGGTTTCAAAGGTAAAAGTGGAATGGTGGGGTTTGATAGAGGATTTTAGAGGAGGAGAATCAACATTTTTCTACCTATCAAACTAGGATGTCTGGATGATCTTAATGTGGCACTGTTTACCTCAGACTAGAAATCAGTGTTGTGCAACCAAAACTATGGTGTCAGGGGGTGAAATTTAGAAACTTGTGCAGAATGAATAGGTCCCACACCCCCTTGGGTGTTAGGTTTACTAGGGGAACACCCTCTTTGTTTGGTATGTTTTTCCATTATTGATTGGGATGAGCATTGTTGTTTCCACCATTGTTATATTGGTTAAGGGGCCTGGAGTTATTGGAATTTTGTTATCCCAAAAAGTTGTTTCCTCTCTAGGAGGGGTTGGTTCCATGGGACACGGGAGGTCCCCTCTTTAGCTATCCCAAGTCCTTGGTGATTAAGGAGACTAATTTTTAGAGGGATTCCACCTCGGTAGACAACTAGGTGGTGGTGTCATAATGTAATGACTGGGGTAGTGGGGTAGGCACATGGGCACCTACTGCCACTAGGAGTAGCCCTCCAGATGCAGATGCCTATAAGAAAGGTATTCTATAAGGTGGAGGTACTGGGGGTTGCTGTTGTGCCCATGGCATGTAATCCAAGGCTAGAAGATTTTAGTGGGAAGTGGAGTAAACCTATCGATGTACAAGATTCATCATTGGGGTGCCTAGTGTCAGATTAGGATCATATCCTCCCTAGTAAGTTGTTCTACTAGGTAGTGCTTTATAAGGTAAGCCCTAGCTAATACCGTTGGGAGATTTTCTTAATTTCTAGGAAAATTCAAGGGCAAGGTTATAAACCTTTTCCAATGTGTTCCTTTCATTAGCGGCAATGGTTCTCCATATAAGAGTAGCGACAAAAAAGGTTTAAGGTGTTGAGATACGTATGAATAGTTTCCTCGGTAGATGGGATAAAGGGTCTTGTACATCATTTTAGGGCTCCCTAAAACTGATCATTAAAGGTCACCAAGGGCTCATTGGGATCCTTCTTAATGGATATGAATTGGTGATGTAAGGCCCAGGTCCAATTATTACCGACAGTCAGCTTGACTATGCTCTAAGGTCTCTTGCACAGACCTTATAGGGTATTATCTTACCCTAGCTTGAGGAAGCCACTAATATCTTCACCTCAAGTTCCCTAGACCATAATTACATCATAAAGATACTATTTCATGTTGTAGAACCCTTTAGGATAGGTTCATTCCCCAAAATAAACTAACGGTTTTCACCTGAGGAACACAACAACACACACTACACACAGAATCCATTAAATATGTTCTTTCTTATTCATAAGAACTAATCTATTATAGGATGATATGATCTATGTCTATCTCCTCTAATCTATCTATATCCATCTATCTCTCTTATTACAAAATCTTTTCATCTATATATACATCCATCAAAATATCACCCAAAATATTTGATACTTGTGGACAACTTCAACCACCCTGCAAAGGTAGCCAAACTAAGCATTAAATGACTCTTCTAGAATAGGAATAGGTGTCCCTAATCTTTTCAAGAAAAAATGACATGTAGAGAGTCATTGCAAGTTACCCAGCTAGTCACGAATGTCACATCCCACATTTCCTGGGTTGTTAACCTACATTACCGAGTGCCAGTGTTACCTTTTCAAAACAACAGAAACATCATGAGTTTCCAACCCCGACAATAGAAAAAGACACCAACTGAGATCACCGATGAGCACCATCGATGAACACAAACCAAAAAACATCGCTGATTAACAAAACCCAACAAGCACCACCAACGAATAGAAACCGACGGATAGAAACCAACAAGCATCACCGACGAACACTACTAACAAGCATCGTCGATAAATAGGAACCATCGGACATTGTCGATGAGCAACAATGATGTATAGTAGCTTGACTTCTCACTTAGAAATGTTCCTAACCTTAGGTGCTCCTATACCATACTCCCCAAACAAAAATAAAACAACTTCCATGTGATTGGAGTAAGTTAGGATTGATTCCTAACTTCTTAAAATGAGTTTCCTACACCCATGTAGCCTCTGAATCAGCTTTGCCTTTGCATTGGACCAGATGTTCCATATAGATCCTTCGTCTAGTCAGCTTGGTAACTCTTGAATTCAAAATTGTGTCTACCTTTAGTTGTGGTGTAAAAGGAAGTTTAAGTGCATTGAGATCCTCAGTATCTCCTGTGAGATCAGAATCTTCTTCAGGAATTGGACCCTTATAGGATACAAAATCTTCCACATTGAAAATAGGAGATAACCCTATGTTGGTAGGAAGATCAAATTTATAAGCATTAGACCCATATTTTGCCAATATTGTATGAGGGCTTATCTTCCTCATCTGAAGTTTACTTGGAACTCCTTTCTGTAACCTTGCCTTGTTGAGGTGCACCATGATTAAATCTCCAACCTGAAACTGAACATCTCTTTTCCTTGCATCTACCTTTTTCTTGATATGAGTAGTACTCTCTATCAATGCTGCTTTAACTGAGTCATGTACCTCCTTCATGGATTGAGAAAAATCTTTAGCATACCCACTCCTCTCTGTATTTCCACCAAGATCCCTTAATTCATAGATACCCTTGGGATGAATCCCATACACAATTTTGAAAGGGCTCTTTCCCATGGACCTATTAACTGTATCATTGTAGGCAAATTCTACTTGAGAAAGTAACCAATCCCATGATTGTCCATACTCCTTGGTAAGGCATCTCAAAAGATTACCTAAGCTTTGGTTCACCACTTCAGTCTGACCTTTGGTTTGGGGATGGTAGGCTGAGCTAAAAGAAAGATTTGTACCAAGCTTCTGCCATAAATTTTTCCAAAAATGACTCATGAACTTGGAGTCTCTATCAAATACAATACTCATAGGTAATCCATGTATCCATACTACTTCTCTAAAGAATAGATTGGCTATGTAACAAGCATCATGTGTGTTTTTTCATGGTACAATATGAGCCATCTTGCTGAATGTGTCAACAATTACAAAGATGTTGTCCATTCCTTGCTTAGTCTTTGGTAACCCGACAACAAAATCCATACTAAGGCATTCCCATGGTCTATTTGGGATAGGAAGGGGCTGATACAATCTCGCATTGGATGAAGACCCTTTTTCCTTCTGACAAATCAAACAATTCTCTACATACTTTTGGACGTCCCAATTCATTCTTGGCCAATAGTAATACCTCTTGACCAATTCTAAGGTCTTATTCAACCCAAAATTTCCACTTAAGGAACCATTATGCTTTTCCCATACTAGATTCTGTTGCATGGAACCTTCTACTCAATGCATCTACCACTTTATTCTGCACTCCCTTCTTATGCTTTATTGTGAAGGTAAAGGCTTGGATGCATTCCACCCATTTCATGTTCTTGACTTAGTTTATCTTGTGAACTCAGAAAACTCAAAGCCTGATTGTCAATAAAGACAACAAATTCTTTAGGAAGTAGATAATGTCTCCATTTCCTTAGTGCTTGCACTAATGCATATAATTCCAAATCATATGAGGAATACTTCTTCTTCACATCACTGAGTTTCTCACTATGAAAATCTACTGGCTTTCCCTCTTGACTCAATACTACACCAACAACAATATTACTAGCATCACATTCCATAGTAAACAATTTTTCAAAACTAGGAAGTGTCAAAATTGGTTGAGTCACTATTCTCTTCTTCAGATGCTCAAATCCTTCATCAGCCTACTCATTCCATTAGAACTTTTCTTTCATACCTCCTTTGATGGTATCTAAAATAGGTGCACTAATCTCACTGAACTGTTTGATGAATTTTCGATAAAATTGTGCCAAACCATGGAAGCTTCTTACCTCCGTAGCTGATTTTAGTGTAGGCCAATTCAAAATTTCTTCCACCTTTATTACATCCATCTTCAAGTTACCTTCTGAGATAACAAAACTAAGATATACCAATTCTTTCTTCATGAATTCACTCTTTTCCAATTTGATTGTCAACTTTTCTTCATGCAATCTCTACATTACCAATTGCAAATGTCTAAGATGATCCTCTTTGGTGTTGCTGAACACTAGGATGTCATCTAAGTACACTACAACCCTTTTTCTAATGAAGTCCTTCAAAACCTCATTCATTAATCTCATAAATGTGCTTGGGGTGTTTGAAAACCCAAAAAGGCATAGCTAGCCATTCATACAATCCTTCAGTAGTCTTAAAAGTAGTCTTCCACTCATCTCCCCCTTTAATTCTTATCTAATGGTATCCACTCTTCAGATCTATCTTGGAGTAGTATCTAGCTCCACCAAGACAATTCATCAAATCTTCTATCCTAGGTATTGGAAATCTATACCGGATAGTTATCTTGTTTGTGGCCCTGAAATCAGTACACAACCTCCAAGTACCATCTTTCTTCGGGGCTAAGACTATGGGAACATCACAAGGACTTATGCTTTCTCTAATCAACCCTTGGTCAATTAGTTCCTAGATTTGGTTATAAATCTATGCATTCTACTACAGAGTCATCTTATAAGAAGCTTTATTTGGTAGTGAGGCTCCTAGGATGAAGTCAATTTGATGACTAATGGATCTATTAGGTGGTAGGGTAGCTGGTTGACCACTACTAACTATAGCCTGATATTGAGTTAACAACCTTTGGATTTCTAAAGGCAACTCTCCTCTTTCATTCCTCTTCTCACCTTTTGGTTTTAGAACCGAAGAAAAGCCTACTCCATCTCCTTCCAATGTTTTTAGGAATTCTTTCTCACCAACCACCACTAGGTTGGGACCTCTCTTTATTTCTTTCTCTTCTTCCAAGATTGACTGTACCTTGAAAGCGATTCCATCCTTCTTGAAGGAATAGGAATTCTCTGCTCCATTGTGGACTGCACATTGGTCATACTTCCAAGGTCTACATTGTCTATGATGGAAACCTACTTGTTGGGAGCACGCTCATACATGCAAACGTTAGAGAAATAAAAATCAATAAGTTATACTAACATGTCTAAAGCATACTACAAAAAACAAGAAAACTCTATCATGACCTCCGATGAGCTGAACAAGGGCACCCAAGACCTTGTTGATTTGCTCTTAGAGAGGTATGTGGGTGTTCTCTCCCAACACAATATATATAAATCCCACTATTGATCTATTGAATGCAATTAAGAGAATGAATAACTCAAGAATAAGTATGAGGAACTTGTCTCAAGTGTTCATTCAACATGACAATGCAAGGCTAATATTAAGATGATATGCAAGATTTAATGAAAACAAACAAAGTTCATTCCATTAATCCTAACATGTAATATCTAGATTGCAAGTATGAAGTAAACATGAGCTAAAAACTAAAATTTATATGAAAGATACTAAATGCTTTAAGAAATTCTAGAGACAAACTAGCATGATAACAATGCATAAATGAGAGATGATTTGCTCTTGAGAAAGACGTCTATTTATAGAGTTTTTGGAGGAGAGAGAGGGCTTAGATGTGGTGGAGCTCATGTGGCATCCACATAGGTGCCACATGAGGGACACATAAGCCATGCAAGAGGCCCACTTTGCTCACACATGTGTGATCAAATTTGGATGTGATGGGTCAAAGTGTACTTAAAGTACACATGTGAAGGATCTTGTAAGAAGGTGTAAGAGGGTGTAAGAGTTTTAGTCCAATGAAACACTTTTAGAAAGTGTAAGAGGGTGTCATCATAGGTGTAAGAGACCTTGTTGGCACCAAATAAGGATTATTTGGAAAAGTCAAATTTTAAAAATTTGCTCACACATGTGTGAGCAAATAATTAGGACTAATTGTTGTTGGAATCAAAAAATTAGATTAATTAACCTTAGTTAATTAATGAATAGGTTTATTTGGTTAGAGTGATGTGAGATAGGGTAGGATCTAGGTTCAAATTAGCTTAATCCAAATTAGATTTAGATTAATTGTGGTTTAGTAGAATTTAGGTCATGTGAAGGAATAAATAAATTAAAAATTTATTTAAAA
>MU225911.1:496839-513249 GCA_018584345.1 Thuja plicata
GATAGGGTAGGATCTAGGTTCAAATTAGCTTAATCCAAATTAGATTTAGATTAATTGTGGTTTAGTAGAATTTAGGTCATGTGAAGGAATAAATAAATTAAAAATTTATTTAAAAGGGAATCAATGACGGATAATGTATTAAATAGGATTTAATACATTAAAAGGAGTAGTATTTAAATTAAATTTAAATACGAAGGGGAATGAATCATATTTAATTAAATAAATGTAATTAAATAGATAGAAGAATATAATAAATATAATTAAAATTAACTATAATGTTATGGGAATATTAATTAATTAAATTAATATAAGGATGATTTTGGACATCTACATTTTGCCCCTCTTTGATGCATTATTGAAAGTGACATTGTGTCAAAGAAAAGAAAATAAGATGCCCCAGAGGATTCAGAGAACCTATGGTAGCGAGAGCGGAGGAGGGTGCCCCCTCGAGAAAATAATAGGAAATAATACAATTTTTTAATAAAATTTTCTCGAAAAGGCAAGAGAATGGGGAAAGTAGACCAATTACATGGTGTGTCTAGGAAAAATGTTGGGGAAACGGAGACCAGAATGGACAAAGGAGGAGATCGACGGAAGAAATGGGTCCCAAGGGCCTATAAATAGTCCACTGGGGCCCATGGACAAGTCACTTTCACCGACAAAGAGCAAAAGAGATAGAAGAAGAAGAGAGCCATGGCAGTGCAATGAGAGCGATCACAACTGGGGGAGCACATCCAGGTACACCGGTAGCCAATATACGCAGGACCAGCGGTGAGTAGTCAAGCGCCTACCTTTTCTTTAATGTTTGTAATGTTTTTCAAAAGTTTTTAGGTGCAATAAATGGCCCAAAATGGGTGCGCAGCGTAGACGGCGATCGCATGTCTGCTGTC
Source organism: Thuja plicata (assembly GCA_018584345.1). Taxonomy (NCBI): domain Eukaryota; kingdom Viridiplantae; phylum Streptophyta; class Pinopsida; order Cupressales; family Cupressaceae; genus Thuja; species Thuja plicata. The sequence goes on from MU225911.1 coordinate 497,730, forward strand.
TATGCATATGGTTATCGACAGACCGTCATCTATACAGATGACCAATAGGCAATGGTCATCTATGCAGACGGAGATTTACCCAATCTCCATCTACAAAAGTGGGGAGAGAAGAAAATGCATGACAGAGATGACAGTTTTGAATACCACCGTTTGCGTGACAAGAAAGGCGATAGCCTAAACCACTGTCTTCGCAGACTGGCATCTGCAAAGATCTGCCGTCTCTGCAGACTGGCGACTGCAAAAGTTTTTTGTTTGCGAGGGTTAACCACCAGCTGCACGGATTGACCCAAAAATAGAAGAAAAGAGAGGAGGAAGAGGAAAGACAAGGGTCCGAGAATATTTTTTGGTGCCCCGAACAGGCTTGGAACATGTTTCAATGCCCCAGCATGTTATCTGAGTGCTGACATGTGATTGCTGATTGCAGGAGGAGCTGATCACATTCTAAGCAATGGAGTGTTATCTGGTGATGATGGAGCTAGAGCAGTATCTGCCAGCGGCTGAGTGGGGAGTGGTGACAATGTGTGGACTAGAGCACGTGTGACATTGGTTGCATCTTCGAGCACATAATGTGCTCATGTTTGCTTTGATAGAGAGGTGGCACAGTACCACTTCTAGCTTCCACTTCCCTATAGGGGAAGCCACTATCACCCACCATGATGTATGGAGGATCTACAGAGTGCCCATTCAAGGGGTTATACCCGAGTACTACATGGAGGGATCAGAGCCCTACATGGAGATGGCTCTGAGGTAGAGGTACATCGATCTGTCGATTACATAGCAGTGGATGTCATGGGCGGGAGCGATGGATATGGAGCCATGGCCATGGCGACTAGCGCTTTATCTGGAAGGGTTGATAGGGGGATGTCTCATGCCTGATCATGTAGGCAAGGGATTCCCGATAGGCTAGGCACGAGTATTGAGTAGCATGGTTGAGGATGGCGACCAGTACTACTGGGGATATGTCATCCTTAGGCAGTTATATTATGATTTGCATATGTGCGCCTATCGCAGGGGTAGAGCACTAGGGCCTAGATGTACACTGCTACTAGTATGGGCCTAGGAGCATATAGCGGTCACACGACCGATCAGACACCAGGAGACCCAGGTGGTGTATGAGCCTTTTGTCTGCTGGTACAGGCCACCAATTAGTTATGAGGCCATAGACTCAGTGGGATACTGGAGGTGGTGGTTGGACGAGATGGGAGCGATCAAATGGGCTCCATATGCAGGATGTGAGGCCTAGGGCCATGAGGACCCATAGCAGGGGGTGTATGTAGAGGATGGGTTTTATGACTTGTATTGCATGAGATTTGTACAAAATGACTGCTGGCTATTTAGAAGGACATCATATATGATTTTGTGATACATGCCATCCAGGGTACGACGATAGATGGGATAGGTATAGGAGGCAGTACTAGATGGGTTCCGACATCCATTGGTGACCCATGAGATAGGCAGCATATGGGGGATGGGGGAAGACCCTCGGATAGCCCAAGCATCATTTATGGGCATGATTGAGGTTCCCTAGATCAGGGCGAGGGAGTCTCTTCTAGATGCAGGGGTAGTACCAGCATATGCATAGTGGTTGGCAGCACACAGGTTGATTAGACTGACAATGCTAGGGGTTGTGCAGCCATATGAGCAGCAAGGGGCTGGAGGGGACTGACAGGGATAGAAAGATGGAGGGGATGATGATGATGGGGGAGATGGAGGGGCTGGGAGGAGAGTCTGGCCCAGGGTGGCAGCACCATGGTGAAGAGGATAGGTGCAGGTACCAGTAGGTGAATAGCCACCTATTATACCTGGTGCATAGGGACAGGATCTAGGACAGGGGCACCACCACATGGGCCACCGCAGGGTCCACCACCACAGGGTCCACCACCATAGGGGCCGCCACTAGGACAGGGACCACCAGCGGGCTTTGTAGCCTAGGAGGCATATGACACTGTTGTAGCAGAGCTAGATAGCCTACAAACAGAGCTGGGGAGGGTTCAGGGGTTATTGGCTACAACATAGTCTACATCTAGTAGCCTGCAGGAAGAGGTGACCTAGATTCAGGGAGAGATGGCATCAGAGTCAGCACAAGGGGACAGTGCTTAGTGGGCACTAGACATATTACAGGCTCGGGTGGACAGTGGTGAGTTTTCCATCATCAAGGAGCACGGGGATTGGGATGAGGAGTGAGCATAGATGGAAACACAGATAGCAGCTCTGACAGCAGAGTGAGATCTAGCACGTAGACGTGCTAAGGATTATAGGGAAGACCGTGAGATAGCATGGCTGGCAGGCACTGCAGCAAGGGTGGGTTAGATGATGGCCGATGCTATGGCCATGCAGAGAGAGGCAGGATGCAAGGGCCGAGAGGCCGGATATTATATGGGACTGTATTATGGAGCAGTGCCAAAGGGATCATGAGCACCTGCATACTCTGAGAGGACATAGTCAGCTAGCATAGGGTGAGCATCACAGGGATCAGTGGGGTTACCACCACATCCCAACAATGGAGCAGGACCATCACAGCAACCATCATGACTTGTCTCAGATTTTTGGATACACATTTTTGACACATGATGTATGATATGACATTTTTGAGATATATACATGGACTCATTATTGTGGACTATGGGACTCTATGTTTATGCATCATTGATGATTTTATATGCTTATATGATGTGATGTATATGCAAATGTATGGATGTACTTATGATGTTTACTTTTATTGTATATGATGCTTATGACTGACATGCAGGATGAGATGAATATATGTATGTATGATGAGACTGACAAATTGGTGATGCAGGGATGAGATGTAGAGTAATGTATGATGTGTTAATGCTTTATATGTTATCATGTATGGATGTGTATAAATGTTTTATATGATGCTTGATGAATGCTAAAATTGTTATGAATGTTATGGATGCAACTAATGGAATACAAATGCAAATGGTTATAAATGTATAATTCTATTGAAAATGATGATGCAACTATAAATGTGTGAACAATGAGCAATGCAAATGATTTAATTTAATGCACTAATAATGAACACTAAATGAAGGGATAATATAATGTATAATGGTTAATAATGAATGAAATGAATGTAGTGTGAGACTAAAGTGATATGAAATAAATAATGACAATGCAATGGTGTAATGACTAATGATTAATGAATGGAATGGAATGTATAATGATTAATGATTAATGATTAATGACTAATGGACAATGCTATGAATAATGACTAAGGGAACTAATGAATAATGACTAATGAAATGACCAATGCATAATGTAATGATTAATGAACATAATGTAATATGAGACAAATGTATAACAATGCAAATGACTAATGATCAATGCGATGAACAATGATGAATGGAACTAATGAATAATGACTAATGAAATGATCAATGCAAAATATAATGATTAATGACTAATGAATACAATGGATGCAAGACTAAATGAGGACACTATTTTTGTGTGTATCACAATAAATCTAATAAATTCATGGAGGTGACTAGATAGGGGAATAAATAGAAACCTTTGCCAAGAGCAAAACCATAATGCAATATGACCTAACTACTTATGCAAAGACTAACTATATGAGAATAGTGGGATTAACACATGTTAATGCTGGAGAGCACACCCGAGTTTGATATTGCAAAAGGAGTTATGCACCATGTGCTAGAAAACACAAGTGACATGGTTCCTTTACGTGGGCTAGACTCTCAAACAAATAGATTGTTAGGAACAAGAATGTGAGATATCAGGTATGATGAGAGCTATTAAATGGTACTCATGAGGAGACGCAGTACACCCAGATCTTTTCAGTGATTTTGGGATGTATGAATCTTGCCCCCAGTGAGGCATATATAGTCATAACTGAATATAAAAACATAAATGCAATAACAAACTATGACAAGCAGATCATAGTACAAAAGACATATTTCACTAGATTCTCACCATAACAAACCAAGATATAAGAGATCGAGGCTGTCGTGATAAGGACATAGTAAAGCACAAGATAAAATTAACAAAAAGGCATCTTGACCAAGTGGTCATTCAGTCCAAAAGTTCTTTCCATGAACAATTTGATGTGAAGATTGATACAACAATCGACACCAGAAGGATTCATCCTGATGGGCTAAAGATTGATTGATAGAAAATACAAATTCGCTGGCAATTGCTCGTGAATAGAACGATCATTAGGAAAGTCAATCTGTCTGCTGATTTGATGTAAAACATTTGCGATCACTGTGTCTAGAACAAAGCTCAGTTTCATGATTGGGTAAGCTTAGTCATGCGGGAATCATTATTGCAGAAGCGAGACGATGGTCAAAGGACTACTTGCACAAATATGGGTAGCGACACTTATTATGAAAAGGCGATGCAAGCTGTATAGACAAATGGTGGAAACTGATGGTGGATCTAACTATGCATGGCACCTGCAATAGGTTTTCACCATGGTACTTATCCATTGTGCCACCGAAGTGGTTTTCACATATGGATGGATTTTTCTCTTTCTTTTTGATTTTTTTTTTATTATTTTTTTTTTTAAATTTTTTTTTTTGTTTCTTTTCAAGCTTTTATATTTTTTTATGCTTTTTTTATTTTTTTTTATTTTTTTGCTTTTTGAATATTCTGATTTTTTTTTTTTTTTTTTCAGAACTTTCTGCTTTTCTGATGTTTTTGAATTTTTTGCTTTTCTGATGTTTTTGGATTTTCTGCTTTTCTAATGTTTTTGGATTTTTTCTGCTTTTCTGATTTTTTTTGGATATTTTTTCTTTTCTAATTTTTTTGGATTTTTTCTGCTTTTCTAATTTTTTTGGATTTTCTGAACAATTTCTGCTATACACCGGACTACTGACTGATCAAGCATAGAAAATCCTGGGATGTACAATATTTACAAGATCAGGGAGTGGATCTCTCTCTAGAGACACAATCTGATAGGCGCCTGAACCATACTTTGCTGTAACAATAAAGGGACCCAACCAATTAGGTTCAAACTTCCCTTTCTTCTCTCTATTCTAGAGGTTCTTCATGTTATGTTGTAGGACAAGATCACCAACCTCAAACTGACGACATTTGATCCTTTTGTTGAACTGAAGGCGAAGGTGATTTTGATACACACGGAGGTGGTCTAGGACATTGAGGTGTCTCTCATCAAGGAGTTCCAGCTCTTGCAAGTGGGCAACTCTATATTCTTCTTTGGAAAACAGATTTCTTCAAAGAGATTCTGAGGGAAGGGAGCTCAATTTTGATGGGTAGAATAGCCTTAGTACCATAAATAAGGGCAAAGGGAGTGGCTCCCATGGGGGTTCAAATGGAGGTGCGGTAAGCCCAAAGGGCGAGATTGAGGTGAAGGTGCCAATCACGGCCAGCTTCATCGACTGTCTTTTTGAGGATTCAGAGAATGCTTTTATTTGTAGCCTCAGCTTGACCGTTGCTTTGTGAAAAGTACTTGGAAGAGGTATGGTGGGTAATGCTGAACTTCCTACATAGCTCTGTGACATCCTTGTTCTTGAAAGGTTCTCCATTATCAGTAACAATATCTTGAGGAATGCCATAGCGATAGATACGATAGTTTAGAATAAACTTCAAAATCTATTTTCCAGTAGTGTAGGTGAGAGGAACAGCTTCAACCCATTTTGTAAACTACTTTGTAGTAGCTAGAATGTATTTATGGCCATTAGATGAATTAGGGAAAATTTGGCCAACAAGGTCGAGACCCCAGCATGAAAAGGACCAAGGGGTGATGGTGGGTTGGAATGATTGGGAGGGAGCGTGTATCAAATCACCATGCTTCTGATAAGGTACACACTTCTTCACATAGTTGTAGGAATCTTGTTCCATAGTAGGCCAATAATATCCAGTGCGTAACAACTTTTTGGCCAATGTTAGTCCACTAGAATGGGCCCCATAGATTCCTTGATGTACCTCCTCTGGGGATGTTTGTGCTTCATCAGAATTCAGACACTGTAAAAGAGTTCCATCGAAATGCTTTTGGTAAAGGGTATCAGTGAGGATTGTGTATCGGGAAGTTTGGCGAATGAAGGTTTTACATTGATTGGGAGTTAAAGTAAGCGAGGTATGTCCATCACACAAGTAGGAATATATTTCTTGGTACCATGGGGAATTGGGATTAGCAATTTCACACACCATTTTAGAATTCAGCTTTTCATAGGTAGGGACTGTAAGATTCTCAACAAGGAACTCACACCGTGCACTGTGTTCTGGCATAGTGATCAAAGACTCAATTGTTTCCATAGCATCGACTACTTTGTTGTTTGTGCGAGGGATCTGTTGAAATGTTAGGTTAGTAAAATGTGTCTTGAGATCTTCAACTATACAGCAGTAGGGAAGTAGCTTGTCATCCTTTGTTTGATATTCATCCATAACTTGTTTGATAACAAATTGTGAATCACCAAGTACCAATAGAGTGAGAATCTGCCATTGTATGGCCTGTCGAAGTCCAAGTACAAGGGATTCATATTCTACAATATTATTGGTACAAGGAAATTGTAACTTGAAATATTTAGGGATGAGATCCCCTTTTGGTGTAACAAACAAGTTTCCTACCCTCGATCCTTTCTGAGTGAAGGATCCATCAAAAAACAGCTTCCATGGTGGACTTGGGGTAAGATTCAAGACTAATTCATCTGGAAAATCTGTGATCAAAGGGTGTTTACCATCGACAGGTGCTTCAGCTAACTGATCTGCAATCACTTTTCCCTTAATGGCCTTTCGATCCACATAAACAATGTCAAACTCACTAAGAATCATGATCCATTTTGTTGTACGACCAATAAGAGCAGTGTGTGCCAAGAGATACTTGAGTGGATCAATTTTAGAAACAAGATGAATTTTATGATTAAGCATATAATATCATAGCTTCTATATATAGAAAATAATGGCCAAACATGCTTTTTCAATTAGGGAATAATTCAACTCATAGCCAATAAGAGTTCTGTTGAGATAGTAAATTGCTCGCTCTTTGTCAGTGTCATCTAATTATGCCAGGAGGGCTCCCAATGCAACCTCTGTAGTAGATATGTACAAAATTAGAGGGTGACCAACAACAGGTGGTACCAACACTGGTGGATTAGCCAAATAATATTTTAGTTTCTCAAATACATTTTGACACAAACAGTCCCACTGAAACTTGACATTCTTGCGCAGAAGATGGGAAAACGGATGCACTTTGTCAGCTAGTTGTGACATGAATCTTTTGATTGATTGTAGTTTGCCTTGTAAACTATGTAATTGATTCAATGTTTTGGGTGGTGGCATTTTTAGGATTGCTTTCACTTTCTTTGGATCAACTTCGATGCCACACTGTGATATAATGTATCCCAATAGTTTACGAGATTGTACCCAAAAGACACACTTTTTGGGATTCAGCCTAAGATTATATTTCTATAGTCACTCAAAGATGGTGGTAAGGATAGGGATATGAGATTCCCTTATTTTGGATTTGCCTAAAAGATCATCCACATGATCTTCCATGATAACATGCAAAAGGTCATGAAAGATGGTAGTCATTGCTTGTTGATAAGTGGCTCTGACATTTTTAAGATCGAAAGGCATCACCTAATAATAGAAAGTGCCCCAAGGTGTTGCAAATGTAGTCTTGTATTGGTCTTCTGGCACTATCCTGATCTGATTATAACCTGAGAACCCATCCATAAGTGATAATATTTCATGTCCTGCTGTCAAATCCACTATAATGTCAATATTAGGGAGTGGAAAATATCCTTGGGACATGCAAGGTTAAGGTCTCTGAAATCAGTGCAGATACAAATGCCCCCAATAGGCTTACCTACTGGTAAAATATTAGAAACCCATTCAAGATAGTCAATTGGTCTGATTACCTCAGCGTCCAGCATCTTCTGAAGCTCTACTTTCACTACTAATGCAACTTGAGGATGGATCTTGCGAAGCTTCTGTTTGACAGGTTTTGCATTTGGATCTACTCCAAGATGATGCATGAAAATATTTGTATCAAACCCAGGCATGTCTTTGTAAGTCTACAAAAAATTGATTTTGTGCTTATGTAAAAATGTTGTCATGTCTTTCTTTTCCTGATCACTGAGAGAAGCTGCAATGTAAGTGATATGTGGATTTTCTTCTGTGCCGAGGTTGATTGGAATGGTATCTTCAATGATCATAGAGGACACTTATAATTCTGATGTTATAAATGGCAAGTCAATCTCTCCCTCCTCTAGCACCTTAGATAGGTTTTCACTAGAGCAATCATCCTTTATTTTGTCTTTTTCTTCATCCTTAGGTGCTTGCGAGAGGTTTTCACCAAAGGATGTATTTTCATTTTTTCAATTTTTATTTTCTTTTCCATTTTTGGAATTGAGAGAGTTGACTTGGCTACCAAATTAGGCTTGTTCACTGTAGTGTATATGATTTTCATGTTCTCAGAGATTTTTAAGTCCAAAGAGGGCTAAAACTGCCTCAATCGAATCGCATATATCCAAAGCTCGTGGTGAGTCTTGCTGATTCCAATCAATTAATTTAGGGTTTGTGAGGGGTAAATGAGGGGATGAAAGGTTAGCTTGGGTAATAGTGAGGACGTGGTTATTTTCAATTAGGTCATCTTCCATCTTTGATGTATTGGAAAGGAATTTCAAAGAACTCTTCCTCAATGTCTGATTCTGAGGTAGCTAAACAGTAATCCTTAGAAAAGTTAGTCTTAAATTCTATAGAACCCAATCCATGTCCTTTAGGATAACCATTAGCTATTATGATCTTCTTCTTTCCTATTTCATTAGCTCCAAGACTAGTACCATGATATCCCATGTTTTCAACAATAGGAGTAACTTTAGGATAGTTTCCTTTGGGGAAAGTTATGGGTCATTCTTCTTCATCATTATAGAGCCAATCAAGGACACTATATTCCATGTGTTCATCTGATAAGGACCCCCAATGTTCAAAAATAGTTGACTTGTAGTGCATAAGTTCTTTATCCTTGGAAAGGGGTAATAGTGATGGTCTCCCATAAGACTTTGGAGACAAGGGGTGTTGCCCAACACATAAGGCACTTTCAAATTTATACTCTCCCATACCTTGATCTGTAAATGTTTCTTTTTCTCTAGATGAGGAAGGTTTGTCTTCAGTAGCTTTGTCCTTAGCAACTTTTTATTTTCCTTTGGGTTCCTCAGTTGATGTTTCTGATGTCTTTTCTGAACCAGGGGTTTCTTGATTGGAGTGTCAAACAAATTCATTCAACAGACAGTAATTAGCTTGTTTTCCTTCCAATCTTTTGCAATATTAAAAGGCCTTAGGATCTCTAGGAATTGTGATTTCTCTACCGTGATGTGGGAATTTTAGACATTGATGATAGGTAGAGGGTACAACTTTGATAGCGTGTATCCAGGGATGTCCTAGCAAGATGTTATAAGGTAGATCTAGATCTAGTACATGGAAAACAATTTCAATCAGGGTCGAGCCCACTTGTAAGGGAAATTTGATCAAACCCTTGCTTTCTCATTGTCTATCATCATAAGTTTTTATTGTAATTCTCTTGTCTTTATCAATGAGGTCCTCAAAAAGACCAATTTTATGAATCATTTTCAATGTGCACAAATTTAGGCTAGATCCACCATCTATAAGGACTCTTTTGACTCTTGTGGAGCAGATTTTGCATTCTATATGGAGGGATTTATTATGATGAGGATCAGGACCACTAAAATCCTTATCAGTGAAAACTAGATGTTCTTGTGTGGCTAAGTTCCCTATCATGGCTTTGAATTGTGCAGCATTAATGTTCTCAGGAACATGGGATTCATTTAGAGCTTTATCAAGGACTTCTCTATGGATTGGCGATGTTGTCAAGAGCTCTAGAATGGATATCTATGCAGGTGTCTTTCATAATTGGGCCAACAAGTCAAAGTGCGAGGCGGGTCAAGCAATAGTAGATGGTGCAGCTGGTGGATTTGTAGATGTAGAAGGTTTATCAGCAACTTGAACAGTGACTCTGGGTCTTCGTGTAGTAGCATTACAATCAGTAACTTTGAGTTTTATAGTATTAACATGCATGTCAACTTCTTCAATGTGGCCACAAAGATAATCAAACCCAAAGATATCATTTTCATCTAGACTCCCGCATGTTCGATCATGGCCTATACTGGTATTGGTAGAATAGTCATAAGGGATGGCATTTGATGTATTGTTTTGATTATGAGGCGGAAAAGGTTGATTATAGACTTTGAGTTTCGCATTAGACGAGGATGCATTCTGACTTTCAACCTTAATTTTCCCATCCTCAATGAGATCTTGCACAAAGTGTTTGAGCTTCATGCATTTCTTGGTATCATGTCCCTTGATGCAATGATAATCACAATACTCATTATCTCTATACCAAATAGGTTTAGGTTGATTCTTATCAAAAGGTCGAGTATTTGGGTAAACTATCATTCCTTGATCTGCAAGTTGTTTGAAGATCACATCTAAAGGCTCTGCTAAAGCTATGAATTTTCATCGCTGTCAATTATCATTGTTGTTGTTGTTATTGTTTTTGTTATAGTTGTTGTGAGGGAACAAGAATGATTGATTACACAGTTTCTGATTATTCTGATTGCTCTAATTCTGATTGTTGTTTTGATTCTAATTGTTTTGATTGGGCTGATTCTGATTCTGAATGTGGTTGTTGTTGCGGTACTGATTTTGGTTCTGATTGTTATTGTGATTATTCTGATTGGTATTGTTGGATGCTTGAACATTTTGAATGCGCTTGGCATCAGTCACTCCATCATTAAGAACTCCTTTGTTCTTACTCCAAAAATTTGGTTTATCATTATTGGAAGGAGTATAATGTTTGATACTACCTCTTTGCAAAAGGTCATCTTCAATGTCCTTTCCCTTCTTGACAAGGGCTTCAAAGGTATCAGGTGAAGCCATCTTCATTTGGAAGGACATCTTAGAGATTAAATTCTTCATGAATATTTCAATTAAGTTATTATCAGGTATTTTCCATGACATGTGATTCACAATATGTCTCCATCATTGTAAGAAACTAGCAAAGGTTTCTCCATTCTTTTGTTTAGTATTGTATAAATCATTGAGTGTTGCTTGATGCTCAATGTTACATGAATATTGTCCAACAAACTTCTCTGCAAGGTCAGAGAAGGTAGAAATTGACCCATAAGGAAGGGCCATGAACCATTCCAAGGTTGTGCCTCCAAGACTCCTAGTGAAAAGTCTTTTCAAATAATTCTAATTATAAGCAACCTCTTGACATGCAATGTAAAATTCTTTGAGATGTTTGAGAGGACATGTCTCTCCCTTGTATTTTTCAAATTTAGGCATCTCAAAGTTTGGTGGGAATGGTTGCATTGTGATAGACTTGTCAAATGGGTAGGGACAAATCTCTTCAAAAGAAAGCTCCTTCTTGCCCCCACTTTGTAAACCTTGTACAATACTTTTGAGCTCATTGAATTGTTGGGTGAAATCTGGAGTACTTTGTGTGAGAAATGGGGGTACATAACCTCCACCTCCTCCAAATTATGTAGCTGAAAATCCTGTGGAGGTTATACCAATCGTATGAGGAGGTATACATTGATAGGCTTGTGATGTATTGTTTGCAGACATTTTTGACCCCATTGTTTGAAACAAGGAAGACAAGGGCATAGAAACTTGCCCTATGTTGTTGACATTAGCACTTGCTCCTTAAGTTGTCATCATTTGAGTGCTATTATGTGTAGTATTGTTTAGTAAAGCACTTATAATTTGCTGGATTTGTTTAGGCGTCAATTGGGGTATTGATATAGTTGTTGATACAGGTGCTGATATTGATGTTGATATAGGAGGCTCATTAGAAGGTCCTTTACCAGTGTCATGTGATGATGTAGCATTTGAAGTAGAAGCCATGGCTGTTGAAGTGGTAGTAGTGGCTTTAGTGACATTTCTGGTAAGGAGTGTTTCATCAAAGTCATCAAGAACTGTGACACCATTATGGATGAGATTTAGAAATATCTCATCACTGTTATGCAAGATGGCCTTCTCAACCATTTCCAAATTGTAGGGGTCTCTAAGGAATTCAATCACTTGATTAGGTCTTTCATCTTGGTCCACTAATTTTGTTTCTTTAGCCACTTCCTCAGCTCGTACCCCACTTCCATGAAAGTAATGTGTGGCAAATGGGTTCTCTTCATGATTAGTGTTGGATGTTGTTCACCTCATGTTTCTAGCTTGGGATCAAGTGAAAACCATACAATGGTAGAAGAATGAAAGACAAGGAGATGTAGTAGATGAAATGGAGCAAAGATTTTTTATTTGATTTGATTGGATTAGATTGGATTGATTGATTGATTGATTGATTGATTGATGAAGATTGATGATTGATTTGATTTTATTGAAGATTGATTTGATTGGATAATTGATTTGATTGATTTAAAGGTTTTTGAGACAAAACCTAAGCATGTTAAACCTTATGATGATACAAACAAAAAGGATTTAAAGCAATATCTATTCTACCTAAAGATGGACTTGTGATCTCAAGCAAAATGGGATATCAGTAAGGGATTTAAATTACTTGAGACAGACTGATGGTCTACAAGCAATATTGTGTTTGTTTGATGATGAAGGTTTACAATACTCTGATTAAGGTCTTTCAACCTAAAGAATTGATTTGATTTTGATCTAATGCTCCAAAGAAAGGATGATGATGGAAGAAGTGGAAGAATGATCCATAAGCTAGGTGTTATCTAATCATATTGTTCAAGCATGACAAAAGATCTATTGAGTGAAAATTTGGCCATGAATTTGCAAACGGTATTGTTGTAGATGATTTTGTCAAGTTTCTCACGATGTTCAATACCTTTTTTGATGGATGTGGCAATGTATTGGAATTCCTTGGATTTACCGGTGGTTTCCTTTTTCTCTCTAACGACTGGAGATGTAAGAATTTTGACCCTTTTGTGCTTCTTAAAACTGGTCATGTGATGGAAAAACTAATTTTGGTTAAGTGAAGGAATGATTTACGACAAGTGGTTCTAGGGTCCTATAGATGGTCAAATTTTGATTATCTTGGCCAATATTTGCAACTCACTATTTTGAAGCGGAGATGATAGTATTAGATGTAGATGATGATCTTTGTAGATGGTAATTTGTATAGACAGTGATCTGTGTAGATGGTGGATCCAGAGCGGAGACGGCCGACTGAGACTAAGGCAGTGTGTTAAAATTCTGGACAGATTTTTGATGTTCAGTCTGATTTTGGATAGATTGTTCAATGGAAAGAACTAATTATAAGCACAAGAAAACTAGAAAATAACAAACACATGTCTCAAAACAAACCAACAAGGGACAAAGCAACCTTGAGGGATACCATCAAATGTGACATTAAGGGATCTTGTTCTAACTTTCTAACATTTTGATTGTGTATGTTCAAGTGATTCGTTCAAACCATTTATGTTTTTACTAGGTCTAGCACATTGAAAGACAGCTCAAATAGTAGCTACCTTAGGAAATTGGCTTCACATGAAATATTACAGGCCCATTTCTTGGTAGTCCTTCAGCTCACACAACATGTCACCCCCGGAAGGACACCCATATTTTTGCCTTTTGCCAAGTATTGTTGTCGTGCTACACTGATCTCTTTCACAACACAATACCCTGGGACACGTATGATGGGAATCTTGGGGGGAGATTCTTCCCTCCCCTTGCACTATAATAAATCACCATTTAGAGGTGAATCAGGTAGGCTACTACTTTATGGTTGCTAGTAAGGTTTTGTGGCATCCCTGTAATTAGTTTGTACGACATGAGACACTTAAGTCTCTAGTTCAACCATGCCAGTATGCTAAGGATATTCACTCAGTATGGACTACCATTTAACATGACCCACCCAAGCTTGAAGGGATAAAGTGGACCTTTGGGTCACACCTTATTTCTATACCAGTTGAAGGGATTACCGGTTTGAGGTCATCCTCTAAAGGGGAAGTGCTCCCTCTAGACATGCCTCTCTAGAGGCTTGATTAAGCTAAGCTTTCTCTTCACCCAAGATCCGCAAAGGCGAGGGGAGAGGATACGGCTATAGTTTAATCAAAGCATCACTTAAATTAAAGGGATTTAAACTTAAGACAAATAGCTCAAAAGAAGTGTTGAGAAACACTTCTTCAAACACACCAAGAAGAGTTCATTCCAAATTGAACCTATTTAAGAGAAACTAAGTGTTTTCTACCTAAGAAAAAGACACAATAGTATGGTTAATCATTCATGTTTAATTTATTTCCCACATAACAAATAAAAAGCTTAGAAAGTGTGTTCATTTGCCTTATGTCATTCAAGAATTGTGAGATTCATTCCCTTTACATTCAAGATTGAGTGAGATTCATTTTTAAACCACATACATTCCAAGAAAGATGATTAAACATACAAGTTCATTTAACTGTTCTTCATAAAATCAATCAGGAACCTGCATGAACTCATTAGTAGTTTTGAATCTCAAATGTGTTAAAAAACACAAAAACTCAGAAAAATAGGCACAAATAGTGGAGTATCGTAGATGGTGATCTGCGCAGATGACAATCTGCACATACGGTAATCAATGAAAATGGAAGAATACCTGCGCAGATGACAGAGAACAGAGAGTTAGATTTTTATAAAAAAACAAACAGACCTATTAAAACTGAGAAATAGTATTTTTATCAAATTTGTCAGCATTTAACCCTTAAAATTTTTATCTCTGTTAGAAACCAGAGAGTTAAAAATATTGAAAATTAATAAAAATAGTTTTAAACCATAGTTTAACAAATTGTTTATAGACAGGCGGAGACGATGAAGATTCTGCGCAGATGATCGAGTTTTGCAGACGACCAAGCTTCGTAGATGATGACTCTAGAGCGGAGATGGGTCTGTGTTAGAGTTCTCTGAACTGTGAAAAATTCTACAAAAATGTTAGAAAATTAGGGATGTGGGTCCCACCGGGCGTGCCAAAATGTCTATGCTGGAAACCTACCTGTTGGGAGCATGCTCAGACATGCAAATGGTAGAGAAATAACAATCAATAAGTTATACTAACATGTCTAAAGCATACTACAAAAATAAGAAAACTCCATCATGACCTCCGATGAGCTGAACAAGGGCACCCAAGACCTTGTTGATTTGATCTTAGAGAGGTGTGTGGGTGTGCTCTCCCAACACAATATATGTAAATCCCACTATTGATCTATTGAATGAAACTAAGAGAATGAATAACTCAAGAACAAGTATGAGGAACTTGTCTCAAGTGTTCATTCAACATGACAATGCAAGGCTAATATTAAGATGATATGCAAGATTTAATGAAAACAAACTAAGTTCATTCCATTAATCCTAACATGTAATATCTAGATTGTAAGTATGAAGTAAACATGAGCTAAAAACTAAAATTGCTATGAAAGATACTAAATTCTTTAAGAAATTCTAGAGACAAACTAGCATGATAACAATGCATAAATGAGAGATGATTTGCTCTTGAGAAAGGCCTCTATTTATAGAGTTTTTGGAGGAGAGAGAGGGCTTGGATGAGGTGGAGCTC
>MU225911.1:534647-602611 GCA_018584345.1 Thuja plicata
GTGTGATCATACCCTCGATTTATGTCCAAACGACCCTGTTACTGCTTGGCATAATTCTTTTAAATCAATTTAATGTCCTAGGTGATTTTTATCACTGATTTATATTATCTATTATAGCCCTACAATTGAAATCAATTTTGACCAATCAGATCAAATCAAAATCAAACATGGCTATAGTATTTAATTATAAAAGAATTAAATAATCCCTAAATCAAGTACTCACTTACATTTCAACCCATTCCCCTAGCCTATTTTAATTTAATTAAAATGGCTATAGTCCTCTAATTATTAAAAAGCAATTTACTTGTTTTAATAATTAATTCCTATATTTCTAAATGAATTAAATAAGTTTATTTCATTTATTAATATTCTCCTAAACCCTAACCTAACCCATCTCAACCACTTCTACCCTGGGTTCTAACCCTTCTCAACCCATTCACCCATGCTAATCTAATCCTAATCCTAAATTCTTCTCTAACCCACCTCCTAATGTTATGCTGCCATTTTCATCATAGAATTACATTACATAGAATTACATTGTTATGCTGCCATTTTCATCATAGAATTACATTACATAGAATTACATGCTAGTTTATCATTGTTGTTTCATCATTTAGAGTTAATATACATGTTTTTATCATCATTTAGCTTGTTTTTATTCAAATCCTTCATGCTAGGTTGTATTAGTCACTGATTCAATAGCATATTCTGAGGGCTGATATGTTGTTGGTCACACTCCTCCTAATTAGAAGGCAATAGGTCAGTTTTAGTGGGTTCTCTATTCTTTTCATATTTTTACTAACCCCATGATGCTAATATAATGATCTATTGAGTGTTTGTGTTGCTTCTGACAGGTACCCATTTACACACGAACAATATCCTTCAACAATAATCCTAGTCCAACCTATTTATCACAATCCCTGGATAACCCTATCAGATTTTCAATACTAATCAAGTATTTTATTGAACCCTTAGATCAAATCATGAAAGAAAGATTACATACATCACAATAATGTATTGAATGAATAAAGTCATTGATTCTGTTCATTCAACACATGACAACATTACACACTAGAGAAATCTTAACCAACACTATATTTCTATACGAATCTTGTTCTAGTTCTATCATACAATAACTATAAAACTATAGACGTCAAGCTTTCTAGAAAAAGAAACACTAAATTAATTACAAAGTGTTTTCACAGGGTGACTCATAGCCACCAAAAAAATTCTACTAGAACTAGAAGTTGAAACAATTCCCAAACTTTGGAACCTCTACTATAGAAAGAAAGAGAGAATAGATAGAAAAGGGAAACCCTAAAATTGATAACCTTCTAGCACTTGTCCCTACTTCAAACCCTAATCTTCTAAAGTAACTCTCTCTCTCTCTCTCTCTCTCTCTCTCTCTCTCTCTCTCCAACCACTACTCCTTTGTCTTTTCTACTCAAAATATGATTTGAAAAATGAATTCAATATTATTTAGGAAATCCACAAGATCTAATCCTGCCATGTAAATCTTGCAAACCCTAACCATCCCATTCTTATCACTTTGGTAACATTAATTTTGAACAAGAAATCTAACCTTCCAACAAATCCCCTACAATGTGCTTTGACCACATTTATGTCAACCCAGGTATCCAACCTGATCCATATACAAGAAGATATCATCCTTATAGTGCACATTGACCATATTTATGTTGACCTAGGAAACAAACTAATCATCTACTTCTCTACAACATTAAACTACATGGCCATGGCCATTAGAACCCCCAAGACAAAAAGAAAACCAATGAAAATCCTGGTCATTAAGGAGATAAAGAAAAAATCAAAACCCCAATGGTCAGACACACGCTAGTAACCACCAACAACCTTGATCACATCTTATTTTAAAGTTTAAATACTAAACTTTGATCCCTTTTAAAAAAACCCAAGCATTGAGAAAAAAGATAGCCACCAACTTGGTTAGCCGCCCTCTAACTTACGATGAACCAAGAACACATGACGATATCTCAGTATCTCACACTCATTATCTTCCTTGCAAGTGTAATATAGAAAATGTAGATATGGTTTAGAATATTGAATATTTTCACATAAAAGAGAGCATATGCTACATTAAATCACTTACATATAATTGTAATGATAAGGAATCTTTTGAAAACCTTGCCAAGTGGTCTTAGAAAATGTTGATTTCAGCGATCATGAACCAAAATAGTGAATTCTATAAAACCCAAAAATATTTTGAAGATTTAGTCTAGGTCGACCTTGACCTAGATGGAGGTTTCCCTTGACCCCTTTGAGGTCGATCTTGACTTGCACTACTCTGACAGAAAAATATGTTCACGGATCCCAAAATTTGGCCAAAAACCGTATCCAAATCTGATCTAAAATTTGTTGTCCTATACCAATACCTGCAAGAAAAATAGTTTTGTTTGTTGGTGGGAGAATTTTTCCTTGGTCAAACCCCAGTTTTGGAATTAATCTTAAAATATAATTTAAATTACATAAACAAAGTAAATAAACAAATTCACCTTGCTTGTATAGAAACCCTTGCGGAGGATTAATCCTTGGATCCACAAGTATGTATGTACCAAATGGATGTTAGAAAGTAGGATGTCTCAAATCAATTGTTGTAGAACTTCAACACCAATATTAAATAGATCTTGGAATAGGAAGAAGCTTGCATGTATGTGGATGGAGAAATATTCAACAAGAGAGCTCTATAGAGCTTTGAATCCTTCAATGGCTACCAGTGGATCTCCTTGATGAATTGGATGCTTGAATTATTAAATTCTTGAATGCTTGAATACTTTAATTATTCCTTCAATAAATTATACATAGAGTTTGGATGGATGGAATTGCATCTTGTGTCTTACCTCTTTCAAGTCTTTCACACTTAGATTTCACTTAGAGAAAATGTGGTGCAGGAGCACCCTGAATGAACCAAGTGTTCCTATGGAACTTATGGTTTCCATTGAGTTCCTAAGAGGCCTCTAGTTATGTTAGAACCATAGGTTATTCATTGGACTCCTTTGTAAGACCATAGTTCCAAGATTGGCATCCTATGAGCCCTTGGTCAACTATTGGTCAATGATTTTCCAAGACCCTAGTTTTAGGTTGTTTTTATGTTTTTCATGTTTTGATCCACTAGGGATCACCCAACTAAGGTTGAGACAAATTTTGGTCATCAAATTTGCAAAATTGTAAAATATTTAAAAATTGCTCAAAAGTTGTGAAGCAACTTTGGAGCAAACATGACAAATTTTTGTCAAAACTTGTTAAAAAACTCCCAAACATCTAGTTAGTTCAAATATTTTATTTAACCATTGGGAGTGCCTACAAAATCTCTTTCAAGTGGGTGGTAGGCTGATCATGTAATTTTGACATTAAGAATCAATAAAATATAACCATTTCTCTACAAATCTCGTGGACAGTCGATCAATATGGATTGGTACAGATAGAAGGAAATGAAAGTATGAAACAAAAAGTTGGCTCTATGAACCTTCTTCCATTTTCATTTGGTTTCATGTGTTGATCAATCATACTTTGGAAGTTATTTAATTTTTATTTTTACTTCTTGGTTTATAGGCCCTAAATCAGGGTTTCTTAATTAATTGAGTGAATGTCTCTTTTCCACCATGGGAATTCAATGAACCCTAGTGGAAAGAATTTTTTCATGATGTTCTTAAAGAATTTTTAGGATAGGTTCACCAAGGTGCAGGGAGATGGGCTTTCCATGATGCCCTAGTTGTATATTGCTATGTATGCACCATTCACTATTTCAGTATAGATAACATAACTCTCATTTAGGGATTCATCAAAGGACCTAAATTGGTGGAGGAGACCATTTTACACACCCTCACATGATTCAATTATTTTTTTGGGCATTGGATGCATTCAAAAGGTACTTTTAGTGCAAGTGTAGGCCTAATTAGCCCTAATTGCAAAAGCATTTTGGTGTGTTTTCCTGTCTTTCCTCCACTTCCATGTTTCAGTGCTTAATTCTAAGATCTTAAGACATAAAGGGTATCTGAATGCCTAATCCATTCTAGGGGTTATGTGGAAGAATCTTATGTACGATCAAATATCCTTCAGGAAAAGGCTACAAGCCTAGTTTTGGGTTTATGAAGCAACTATTTCTTGTAGATTGCAAAGGATGGAAAGAACCATTGGAAATATTTGTTAGGGACCTAAATAGACTACACCTATGAGAATAGGTCACCCCTAGTCCTGCAAGTCACTTTTGGGGTATAGTTGTTAATTTGGGTTGAAGTGCTTGGTAGCCAACCTTTGGTAGTTGGTGTTCTAATATTGGTGAGACCTAGCGATTAGGTTACCCTTGAGGTATTGGGTTGTGATAACCTTAACCAAGTCCTTTTCCACACTTTTTATAAGTGTGAATTACTTTGGATTTTGATTTGTGTGTTTAGGGGTGTACTTCCCTATTTGAGTCCTTTGGAGGCTTCCTATTGCCCACTCTACATCAAGTGGTATCCGAGTTATGTCTACTCCTAAGGATGAAGAGATACCTTCAAGGGTTACAAATATTTAACTAGCAAAGATGGTGAGAGAACAGAGGGTAGAAAATGAAGCCTTGACAAGAAGACTCCAAGAGTTGGAGAACAAGGTAGAGAGGGGAAAAGAAGACACCTCTAGTGGTGAAGAAGGGAGTGAAGAGGAAGATGACACCCCTGATCAAGATGTGAACATTCCTGTAGACCAAAGACCCCTTGTAGATGCCTTAAAATCTATGGGGAGAAGAACCATGGAGGAGAGGTGGGATTTACCAACTTTTAGTGGGAAGATGAATGTAGACTTGGCCTTGGATTGGATAGAGGCCTTGACAAGATTATTTGAGTGTGAGGATATCCCTGAGAAGCAGAGAGTGAAGATGGAAAGATCCATGTTGAAGGGAGCAGCCCTAACTTGGCAGAACTTAATCCAGATAGAGAGGGTGAAGAAT
This sequence comes from Thuja plicata, assembly GCA_018584345.1. NCBI lineage: Eukaryota > Viridiplantae > Streptophyta > Pinopsida > Cupressales > Cupressaceae > Thuja > Thuja plicata. Next base: position 539,608 of record MU225911.1, read on the forward strand.
GGGAGAAGTATGATTCCTTTATGGAACAATATTGTAGAATTGGTCAAGGAGACATATGTGCCTGAAGACTATGGGGTACAACTCCATAGAAGGAAGAAAAAATTGAAAAAAATACATGGATGTAGGCTCATAAACCGAGGAGTTCCTAAAACTATGCATGAAGAAAAATATGGTAGAAGATGAAGAAGAAAAGATAGCAAGGTACATGAATGGTCTTAAGGTATCCATTCAAGAGGAACTTATCCTACACAGCCCTACCTTAGTAAATAAGTGTTATCAAATAGCACTCAAGGTAGATGAGAAATGGAAAAGAAAGAAAGAGGTTGGCAACGGGAAAATAAATGACAATGGGAAGAACTTTAGAGGAAGAGGAACCTCTTGGAATAGAGGACAATACAGTGGTAATAATAGTAGGACCCCTGACCAAGGAGACAAAGAAAATGGTGATTCAAACTTTAGAGGAAACTATAGAGGAGAAGACCCTTCAATAGAGGGAGAACAAACACTAGAAGAGGAAATGGACCCCTGAGGTGTTACTATTGAAATCAATTGGGACACCATGCAGGAAGATTCCCTGAGAAGAGAAACAATAACAATCAAGCCAAAAGAAGAGCACAACTCATTCTAGAGGAAAAGAAAGAAGAAAATGCAGATGCAAGGGAATTAGAACCAGAAGAAGGAGCATGTTTGATGATGAGACAATTCTTCCTTCAAGTGCCACAAAACCAAGAACCTCCTCAAAGAAAGAATCTCTTCAGGACAAAGATAAAATGCAATGGAAAGGTATAAAAATTTCTTATAGATTCTAGTTCAAATGAAAACTTAGTATCTTGTGAAATGGTCAAAAAGTTAAATCTCCTTAAGAATCCTCATCCTTTTCCTTATCATGTCTCTTGGCTAACAAAAGGTCAACAAACCTTACTAACTGAAAAAGCATGGTTAGATTTTTCTATAGCAGACTTTAAGGAGAAAGTTCTTTGTGATGTTGTTGAAATGGATGCCTCCCACATCCTTCTAGGAAGTCCTTGGAAATATGGTGTGGATTCCACACATCATTCTAGGAAGAATACCTAATCTATCATCAAAGATGTAAAGACCTTGACCATGAAGCTCCTGTCGAATACCAAATCAGAAAAATAACATATTGTCATCACCATGAGTGAAAAAGAAATGTTAAAAGTATTAAAGGAACCTGAAACTAAAGCTTTTGTCCTAATATCCAAGCCCAAGGATAGTATAAGGTATGATAATTATGATCATATACCAGATGAAATTAAGAAATTACTTACAAAATATAGTGATGTCACTGATGTTACCTACCCACAACCCTCCCTCCCTTAAGGAATATTAGTAACCAAATAGACTTGATACATGGTTCCTCCTTACCTAACAAGGCCCCATACAAAATGAAACCAGTCTAGCATGCAGATATTGCAAGGCAAGTCAATGAACTAATAGAGAAGGGACTAATTTAGAAAAGTCTCAGTCCATGTGTTGTCCCATCAGTCCTAGCCCCTAAAAAGGATAGCAAGTGGAGGTTATGTAATGATAGCAGGGCCTTAAACAAAATCATAATAAGGTATAGGTTCCCCATTCCAAGAATGGAAGATTTACTAGATCAATTAGGCATTGCTTGTTATTTTACAAAAAAATGATTTAAAATAAGGCTATCATCAAATCAGGATAAGGCCAGGAGATGAATGGAATACAAAGTTTAAAACAACTGAAGGTTTTTTTGAGTGGATTTTTATGCCATTTTGGTTGAGTAATGCCCCTAGTACATTCATGAGGCTCATGAATGAGGTCTTCATTGATTTTATTGTCAAGTTTGTAGTCATATATATGGATGAAATTCTGATTTATAGTCATAATAAAGAGGAACATCTTGATCATGTTGAGCAGGTTCTAAGGAGACTCCATCAACACAAGTTAGTGATTAACTTGGAAAAGTGTATGTTCATGAAGAAGGAACTCATCTTACTAGGGTTTGTCATCTCCCAAGGAACCCTCAAAATGGATCCAGAAAATGTTGCAGCAATTGTCAATTTGCCTCCACCAAAGAACCAAGGTGATGTTAGAAGCTTTCATGGTCTTGCAACTTTGTATAGAAAGTTTATTAAGAATTTTAGTCATGTGTGTGCTCCTATGTTGGACAAAATAAATGGTGGAAAAAAGACAAGATTTGAATGGAATAAAGAAGCTGCAGATGCATTCAAATATCTCAAGAATAGAGTGGCCCAATACCCAATCCTAGTGCTCACTGACTTCAATAAGGTATTTACTATTGAAACAGATGCAAGCAACTTGGCAAAAGGTGCAGCCTTGAGCCAAGAAGGTAAGGGTACAACATTTTTCTTAGAAAAATTGAATGATGCAGAGAAGAGGTATTCTAGATATCATTTAGAACTTTATGCAATGGTACAAGCCCTAAAAAAATGAAGACACTATTTACTCCCTAAAGAATTCATTGCTTATACTAACAACCATGCCCTAAGTTTCTTAAACAACCAAGAAAAGCTTGGAGTCAAACACATCAAATGGATGGAGTAGTTGCAGGCTTATACATTCAACATTAAACACAAAAAGGGAGTTGCAAATAATGTGGTTGATGCCCTAAGAAAAAAGGTTGGATTGGTTGAGGAAGTAAAAATTTAGAGTGTAGGGATTGACTCCCTAAAACACCTATATGCAGATGATCCATATTTTGGAGAAATCTTTGAGGTATACACTAAGATGATAGGAAGATACCATTCTGATTTTTATGATTTTCTAATTAAGAGTGGAATTTTATTTAAAGGAGCTCAAATATGCATACCTAAATGTTCCATGAGAACAAATATTGTCAAGGAAAAATACTATGGTGGCTTATGAGGACATTTTGGGATAGATAAGACCACAAATCTAGTAAAGAGAAGCTATTTTTTTCCAAGAATGGGGAATGAAGTCAATAAGTTTGTAGAATCTTGTACAATTTATCAACAAGAAAAGGGTGTATCCACTAAACAAGGACTGTACCAACCCCTACCAATTCCCTCTAGGCCATGGGAATCACTTTCAATGGAATTTATAATGGGTTTTCCAAGAACAAAACAGGTTTATGGTAGTGTTTTTGTCATAGTGGACAGATTTAGCAAAATGGTGCATTTTGTTCCTTGCAAGCATAAATTATGCTCTACACATAGCACATTTATTATTTAAGTAAGTGGTTAGAATTTATGGTCTACCACAAACAATAGTCTCTGACAGAGATGTAAAGTTTCAAGGGCACTTTTGGAGGACACTCTTAAAGAAATTAGGCACCAATCTGACTTATAGTTCAACATACCACCCACAAACATATGGGAAAATGGAGGTGGTAAACATATCTCTTGGAAATCTCCTAAGATGCCTTACAAAACAATACACCCAAAGTTCGGACATGATCCTCCCTCAAGAAGAGTTTACATTTAATGATTCAATGAACTGGTCTACTAGAAAGACACAATTTAAAATAGTATAAGGACTCCATCCAAAAGGTCCATTAGACTTGGTTGAATTGCCTTCCATTTATAGAGTTAGTGCATAAGGAGAGGAATTGGCCAAACTGATCTCTAAAGTATAGACAGAAGTGAAAGAGTCACTACAACAGTCCACCATGAAATATAAAGCACAAGCACACAAGAGAAGGAGAGGGATTCATTTCAAGGTTGGATATAAGGTATGGGCATACCTAAGGAAGGAAAGGCTACCTAAAGGAAGATACTCAAAGTTGTACATGAAGAAAGTTGGACCATGCATCATCCTCAACAAGATGGGTGAAAATGCATATGAAATTTCTTTACCTCCTACCTTACTGATTTCTCCTATTTTTAATGTTGCATACCTCAGCCCTTAGAAGTATGTTGCAGATATTAATAATGTCCAGGGTCCACAAGATGAAGATGATGGAGACTATGTGACATATCTACCACAAATAAAACCAATGGATTTAGACACAATTTTGGAATCCATAGTGTTGAAGAAAACAAGGAAGAACAAGTACATATAGTACTTAGTGAAGTGGAAAGGACTTTGTCCAATAGATGCTACCTAGATGAAAAAGGAATAGATCCAACAACATGGAACCACTATTGACCAGTTAACCTCAAGTGGGAACTTGAGTTGAAATTTCATGGGGAGTATGGTTCAGTAGCACCCTGAATGAACCAAGTGTTCCTATGGAACTTAGGGTTTCCATTGAGGTCCTAAGATGCCTCTAGTTATGTTAGAACCATGGGTTATTGGTGCAGGGGCACAAAGGTCAGGCACAAGACCTCAAGAGCATTCCAGGGTCACTAATAGATCCTTGGGTGGAGGTGAAGACAACTTGGCTCTCAAGGCTGATTTGATTTTGTAATAGACAATTAATGGTCATTTGATGATATTTTGTATTGATTGATAATCCTTTGTAAAGGATCATGCATTGTAAGCCATTAAATGACATTGCAAAGGGCTAAATGTACCTTGGGGTCCCTAGGGGTGATTAAGTTAATCCTAGGGTAGTTGGATTAATCTAAAGACCTATAAGGTCTATAATGGATGTAAAATGGCCAATAGAGCCAATCAAATGATGTAAAAGCACTTGAAGTGCTAAACTATGGAATTTGCCTATATTGGCAAAATAAGCCTATAAGGCTCATATGGGGGTTAGTATGCTTAGAAAGGTTGTTTATAAACCTTTAAGAGTCATAAGAAGGGATATTGGATTCATGTTATCAAGTTGACAACATTGGTTGTCAACTTGACAACAACTTTTAATCATTTTTGTTATAATAGTTGGTTGTGTGACTGTTAATAGACAGTTTGGGGTAGTTAGTGGTTGCAATCAGTTTTGGGAGTCTATATTATTGTAAATCCACATGAGTGGAAGCATGATATAGGAGAGTTAGGGAGAGATAGACAGACGTGTGGGAATGATTGAAGCCATGTAAAACAACTCTGTATCAATGAAAATGCAATTTACTGGCAAACAATCTTATCTCTGCCTATGAGGACACGGTCCTTGTTTTGTCTTCTTAAATTCTTATTTCAATGCAAATATGGTTTGGACTGGATTGGAATAGTTATGGTTTATGTTAATATGTATTCCTATGCAGGTTTTATGTTGTTTTTGTGAAGTTTTAGCACAAAGAAATCTTGGATATGGGGAAATGGAGGAATGACTGTCATAGGAAAAAATAGTCTCAGTGCGGGGTACATTTTTCCCTAATGCACTATTGGATTTGACCAAATTTTAGATATATTGGAGAGGGCCAAGTTGCGCCAAATCTGACTGAAGCGATCAAGAAAATTTGATCGGGGTCACAAGTTATGATTGTCTATGTATGGGTCTATCCCAGGGGTAGTAACATTCTAGTTTGGATTGATTTGTCAAGATGCAGGTACAGTGCTTAGTTCCGCCTCTACATTAGTTATTCATTAGACTCCTTTGTAAGACAATAGTTCCTAGATTGGCATCCTATGAGCCCTTGGTCAACTATTGGTCAATGATTGTTCAAGACCATATTTTTAGGTTGTTTTTATGTTTTTCATGTTTGTATCAACTAGGGATCACCCAAATAAGGTTGAGACCAAGTTTGGTCATCAAATTTGCAAAATTGCAAAATATACAAAAAATGCTCATAAGTTGTCAAGCAACGTTGGAGCAAACATGACAAATTTTTGTCAAAACTTGTAAAACAACTCCCAAATGGCTAGTTAGTTCAAATATATTATGTAACCATTGGGAGTGCCTACAAAATCCCTTTGAGGCAGGTGGTAGGCTAATCATATAATTTTTGCATTAAGAATCAATAAAATATAACCATTTCTCTACAAATCCCATGGACAGTTGATCAGTTGGATTGGTAAAGATAGAAGGACATGAAAGTCTAACACAAATTTTTTTTTCTGTGAACCTTCTTCCATTTACATTTGGTTTCATGTGTTGATGAATCATACTTTGGATGTTATTGAATTTTTAGTTTCACTGCTTGGTTTATAGACCCTAAATTGGGGTTTCTTAAAGAATTGAGTGTATTTCTCTTTTCCACCATGGGAATTCAATGACCCTTGGTGGAAATAATTTTTTCATGACTTTATTAAAGACTTTTTAGGATAGGTTCACCAAGGTGCAAGGAGATGGGCTTTCCATGATGCCCTAGGTGTATATTGTCATGTATGCATCATTCACTATTTTAGTACAATCAACATAACTCTTGTCTAGGGATTCATCAAAGGCCCTAAATTGGTGGAGTAGACCCTTTTACACACCCTCACATGATCCATTCATTTTTTTTTGGATTGGATGTATTCAAAAGGTACTTGTAGTACAAGTGTAGGCCTAATTAGCCCTAATTACATTTTGGTGTGTTTTCCTATCTTTCCTTCACTTCCATGTTTTGGTGCTTAATTCTAAGATCTTTGGCCATAAAGGGTGTCTAAATACCTAATCCATTCTAGGGGTTATGTGGAAGAATCTTATGTAAGCTAAAATATCCTTCAGGAAAAGGCTAAAAGCCTAGTGTTGGGTTTGTGAAGCAACTATGTCTTGTAGGTTGCAAAGTATGGAAAGAACCATTGGAACTATTTTTTAGGGACCTAAATAGACCACACCTATGAGAATAGTTCACCCCTGGTTCTGCAAGTCACTTTTGGGGTATTTTTGCTAATTTGGGTTGAAGTGCTTGGTAGCCAACCTTTGGTAGTTGGTGTTCTAGGATTGGTGAGACCTAGAGATTAGGTTACCCTTGAGGTTTTGGGTTGTGATAACCTAACCAAGTCCTTTTACACACTTGTGATAAGTGTGAAGTACTTTGGCCTTTTGAGTTGGGTGTTTAGGGGTATATTGCCCTATTTGAGTCCTTTGGAAGCTTCCTACTACCCATTCTGCATCAAAATGAGAGGAGAAATCTTCCTTATATACTAGTCTAGGGAACAATCTTCTAGAGAGGCATACATAGGAGAATTAAATTCCAATTAGACCCATACCTCTATAAGTGTACCAATATTAAATACAATTTAAAGATTCATTGCCTCGAAGACTGAAACCACTGAACCGGAAGTAGGAAATAATTCTTTCCGAACCGCGACATCCAAAAACTGTGGGATCTTGAATTTTGGACCCTGGGTCAAGGTCAAGGTGAAAATTTACCTAGGTTAGGGTCGAGATTAACCTTGACCCTCAGGTCAAGAATCTCAAGTTCACAGAGTAGAATGCTAGAAAAGGTAGGAGAAAAGTAGAAAATAAGGTAGAATCAGGGGGAAAAAGTAGATCCAAGTCAAAGACCCATTCAAGGCATTTGACATGACCCCAGACCACTTACTTGGAGGGATAAACCAGTCATAAATGGAAGTGCTTCCATTTTTTGATGATACATTTAGCCCCCACTTTAGCAAGAGTATGGACTCGATGCAAACTCTTGGTAAAGGAGATAAAAAAGAAAAGATAATCTTATTGAAATCAAAGGGACAAAATAATCCTCAAGCCCCCAAGGACTCAAGTCTTTGTCAACCCCAAGATTAAAATAAGAGAGACATCACTAGTCAAAAAGAAAGAGAGAGGGTGTGATCACCTTTCCCAATGAGATATGTGTATCTCATTGTGAACCACAAAAAGGATAGGATGGCCCACCAAGAAAGTACTTGATAGTCACCCCATAAAGTTTTGTGCCTTCTAGCAGTTTTGTGCATGTATGTAGTGCATCTTCTGATGGATTTTATGAAGTATGCATGGATCCATATCCTCATATCACTATGGAATACATTTGTAAAATGTGTATCTCTTTACAATTTAGCAACTTATGTGCTTTACCTTCTGAGGATTTAGAATATTGAATTGTAATTGAATGTGTATCTCTTTAAGATTTAGCAACTTATGTGTGCTACCTTCAAAGGATTTAGCATGCTGAAAAACAAAAGGTTAGAACAAAAATTCATAATATAGAACGAGGGAGGCTGTATATATGACCCCCTCCTTAATATGGAAAATACATGCCATTTTGATATGTTAAGGAAAGAAATGAACAAGGATAAATCCTTCTTCAACATCAAGACAATATCCATAGACAATACCCAGTCCACCCCAAGAAGGTCATAACTCCTATGAGGCCATGGAAGGGACAAATGCAAAGAGATATCGTGCAAGAAGTGAAAAAGTATCCCTTGTGAGGGATAGAATACTATTTAGTTTCCAAGCTGAGATATTTATCAACCATAGAAACCCAATGTCAAACAATGAAATAGGTTATAATCAAGGACATAGATCCTCAATACAAACCAACATCTTCATGTATGATTGGATATCACATAATAGATATATACTACTTAACCAAGGGAAAAGTGGATCTCGAAAAGGAAAAAGAGAAGGAAATGGAATCCTTGCCCCCAAGCGTATGAAAAAGGATGAAAGGGGACCTATTATATCACTCACAACACTATGCAAGACAACAAGCCCCCAATGATTAGGATATTATTTTTTTACATAATGTAGAGTTTGATAATAGGAACATAAATATTATTTAGAGAAAATAGGATTGAAATACAACTCATTGCCACATGATATATAAATAAATTTACTATCAATGAGCTGCCCAATCTTATAATTTAAAGCTTGACATTCATTAGTAGAGTGATAATGAAGTCTATGATTAAAAAAAGGAAGAGTCTTCAAGTGTGGACTATGTTTCTTTTTGCGTTTAGGTCTAGTAACCATCTTAGTATGAAGGAGTTGAGGAAAAATAACTTCTTGGTCAAATTCCTTCATATGGTCATCATGTTTTGAAGTGTTATTTGAGATGTTGTTAACATTGATGTGTTTTTGAGGATTAAATCCCAATCCATAAGAATTCTCATGCCCCCCATTCTGTAAGGGCATTTGAATTCCTTGTTTATGCTTACCACATCCTTGACCATGGAATCCTTGTTTAACTACTAAATGATAACCAAGACCATAACGAGAAGCCATATTAGAAGGAGTCAATGGAACTTAAGTAGTCACTATGTCATCATTAGTAGGTTTGACAAAATAATAGTGGGTAGAAGTAGTGACAAAGTTATTATGAAGGGCATTAGAGTTAGAAGCAAAATCTCATTGTTCAAACTCACTTTGTTGCTTCATAAAATCAAGATCAGAAACCTTATATTCTCCAATAAAGTTAGGATTAAAATCGATGGTTCCCCAATCATCTCCAGGAAGAATGTTAGAGGTAGAAGGATTACTATTAGGAATAGGATTATTTTGGGTTTCAATGTTAAAACAAGGATTTGGTGCATGATCTGCATGAAGTGTAAACATTATGTTTTTGTGAATAAACTTGACTTTACGATGAAGGGTGGAAGGAACAACATGCATCTTATGCAACCAAGGTCTACCCAAAAGGAGGTTATAATTAAGAGGTCCAAGAATAACATGAAAATTATTATTTAGGATGACTAGACCTACTTTGATAGGTAAGGTAATAATACCCAAAGTGTTCTTATCAATGTTATCAAATTCATGTATACGAGCATTGTCAGGTTGAATAGTTGAAAGATCATCTTTAATCACTTTGAGCATGTCCATGCTACAAATATTAAGCCCAGATCCATTATCAATCAAGGTCCTATGAATGATACTCTTATTGACAGTAAAATCAAACATAAGAGCATCATATTGATTTTTTACTTCTTTAGAAGGTAAATCCTTTAGAGTAAATACAATCTCAGGAGGACCTGGGGTAGCATGCATGCACTACAAGAAGGCATTGACATTCTCTTGATTAGGAGGTGGAGTGGGAAGATTTTCTAGATATTTTTTCAAGGCATCATGGTAGGTAGGTCAATTTTGAAGAAGCTCCCATAAAGAAATCTAGGCAGGGGTATTGCGCAATTGGTTTATCAATTCATAGTCCTTGCTAGGAAGATAGGGTGGAGGAGGAAGAATGGGTTGAGAAGGTGGTAAAGAAGTAGGAACCACCGGATTAGGTTGAGGTTTATTCCTTACATGATATGTGTGAGCTATCAAATCTTGATCATTGAAAGACTATAAATAATCCATAGGTTTACCTTTGATAGTAATCCGAGGACAACCTTTGATAGTCAACAATGGTTTTAGATAAACCATGTTAGTTGTCTCAACACTACAAACAGATTCAAAAGAAGGAAGAAAAGAAGACATCCTAGGAGGAGATGAGGTAGGATCTTGATCCTCCATAAGATCATCACTAAGAGGGAGAGCATGAAGGAAATTCATATCATTCTCCGCTAATGCCTCATCACTAGAAGGAATCCCAAATGGAGGTAAAGAATCTATAATGTCTTCTTCTTTCTTTAAAATATTTGCATAAGGGGAGTTTGTTTTAGAAAAGAAGTCACCATCATGTATGAACATGTCATCCATTAATAAATCACCCTCTTTTATCAAAGCTTCTTCATGAGGAGGGGATAAATCAATGTATTTATCCAAGGGTTCATCCCAAAAAGTAGAATAATCCATAATGGCTTCGTGAAGAAGAGAGTAATCAACATCCAAATAAAAATTTTCATCCAAAATAGGAGGATTATCATCCCTATCAATAAAACACATTGTAGGAGCACAATAAATCACTAAAGCTTGATCCCTAAAGGGGAAAGAAGGTAAATTATATTCTAAAGTAGGCTCATAGAAAAGACATAAATTAGGAGAAGAATTATTGGCAATCCTCAACTCATCTCCATAGAGAGAAATATTATGGAGAGAAAGATTAAAGTCATCTTCATGCTCTAATATATCCTTACAAGGTAATACAAGAGAGGACAAAGAAACATCACACACACTAAATAACGTATTTCTAGGTGTAACACCATGCAATGGTAAGGTAAAAGGAAGATGTTGTTTAATCCCAAAATTTATACAAGAATGTTTGGAAAACACTTGGAACAACTTGTGCAACATGATAATGAATATAGAAATACATAGAAAATAGATCTAAATATATCCAGATGCATTCAAATGAAATCTATAAGCATGAAAAATGTGAATGTTTTTGTATTCTTAAAGAAATGTTGTGATTTTTTTATTTTTGAAATATAAATGCAAGAGCATAAAAGAAATCTAATTTTAAATGCATGTAAGATCTAACATAAAATGCAAATCTTACACCAAAAAAGAAAGAGTTGTTTATCGCGGGTTCACCAAAATGTAGAGTGGGAAAATATTGATGGGGCTTAGATAGGGTTTTGAACTACGGGGAGTTGCACATAAAAGATACCCTATACCACAATTAACCACTTACATTTAATTGTTATGATAAGGAAGGTAAATCTGGAAATGTTTGCAAAGGAAAATGTAATAAAATCCATACCTCCAAAAAAGAATATGCTGAAAACCCTATCAAATAGTCTCATAAACGGATGATTTTTGCGATCCTAAACCAAAACTATGAGATCTACAAAAACCAAAATATAATTCAGATCTGGTCCAGGTCGACCTTGACCTAGATGGAGGTTGAACTTGACCCCTTTGAGGCTGACCTTGACCTACACTACTTTGATGGAAAATTTGATCTTGGATCCCGAAAGTTGGCCAAAAAGGGTATCCAAATCTGATCTAAAATTTGTTGTCCTTTAATTGTACCTATAATAAAAATGGTTTTTTTTGTTTGGGGGAAGGGTTTTCCTTGGTCAAACCTTAGTTTTGGAATTAAACTTAAAATATAATTGAAATAACATAAACAAAGTAATTAAACAAATTCACCTTGCTTCTATAGAAACCCTTATGGAGGATTCAAATGCTTGGCTCCATAAGTATGTATGCACCATATATATGTAGAATGTAGAATGTAGGATATAGGATGTCTCAAATCAGTTTCTTGTAGACCTTCAACACCAATGTTTAATGGATCTTGGAATAGCAAGAAGCTTTCATTGATGTGGATGGAGAAATCTTCAACAAGAGAGCTTCATAGAGCTTTGAATCCTTCGATGGCTACCAATGGATCTCCTTGATGAATTGGATGATTTAATGATTGAATACTAGAATGATTACTTCAATATATTATATATAAAGTTTGGATGGATGGAATTGCATCTTGTGTCTTTCCTCTTTCAAGTCTTTCACACTTAGATTTCACTTAGAGAAAATGAGAGGAGAAAACTTCCTTATATATCAATCTAGGGCACAATATTCTAGAAAGGCCTACATAGGAAAATTAAATTCCAATTAGAACCATACCTCTAGAAGTGGACCTATATTAAATATAATTTCAAGATTTGTTTCCTTGAAAACCAAAATAGCTAACCCAAAAGCGGGAAACAATTCTTTTCGAACCCCGACATCGAGAAACTGTGGGATCTTTAATTTTAGACCTAGAGTCAAGGTCAAGGTCAACCTTGGCCTAGGTAAAGCTCAACCTATAAAGGTTGAGGTAGATCTTTACCTAGGTCAGGTTCAAGGTCGACCTTGACCCTGGGGTCAAGAATCTCAAGTTCATAGAGCAGAATGCCAGAAAAGGTAGGAGAAAAGTTGAAAATAGGGCAGAATCAGGGGGAAAAAGAAGATCCAAGTAAAATAACCATTCAAGGATTTTTACATGACCAAAAACCACTTACTTAGAGGGCTAAACTAGTCCTAAATGGAAGTTCTTCCATTTTCCAATGCTACGACAACTTTCTTTGCGGGGTCATGAGAATTGTTAGATTTGATCTTGTTAATCCCCTCTGATCTTCTATCCATGCTACGTGTGATATAATCTCACAAACTTTCTATCTCCATGATAATATGATTGTGGGATGATAGAAAGATGACACACATCGAGCCTGGGCCTACTACTTTCTCATTATCTTCATTGCTCTGACCTCGACATGCATTGCAACCACGTGATCTCATGCAGTTTCTCTTTCCTCATCACTCCTGATCATGGGATTGCAAGAATACGCCACCTATCAAAACTGAATTGAGAATGGGCCCACATAAATATTTGCATTTTTCAACCACCAGCTGACCACCTCTTAACCATCCAGTGCATGATCCATCTACCAAAATGCACATGCCTTTTTGGTACTTCATACTTGCACAATGACATATACAAATGTTAAGTTATTCTCCAACATGAAAAATGTGTGATAAGTCCCTCTGAGTATTCTAGAAAAAAAAACAATGCCGACAAGGAAGTCCTTCAACAACTTGCAGATGCATGGAGGATACCGGGATATGAGAACATCCATCTTTCACTTCTTCAACAGTTCCTCCACTTGAAAAATTGAACACATGTAATCCTCTGATAAATAGGTTTCCATGGGTTGTTGGATGTATGTGCAAATTTGAAACATGGCACTCTAAGGAAACTTGAGAGTAGCAACACTTGCTAGGTGATCTTTCCATTTCCTCTCAAGTGCACCAGGGCCTCATGCTACACCTTAGCCAGGAAGAGTTCAACACTATAATCAAGAATACATAATAGATAATAGATAAAATCATATTTAGTGAGGGTGTATTGTTGTGATGTAGAACCAGAGTCAAAACTAACCCTCATTGCCCTTAATTCTTGCAGATGATCAGTGAGGAACTTTATAGAAAAAATGACTTCTTTGGTGATTGTCTCATAAGAGATGAAGAAGAGAGACATTATTAAATCTGCAAGGACCTCATCAAGGAATGATACTTCATTCAAAAAAAGATTCAATAGATCACCACGGTCTACTTGTAGATGATCCTTCCTCTCGCTTATGCTCTTGTTTTAAAAAATATGCATATTTTCCCTAGCTTGCAAGGCGATCTGAGAGCATGAAAAAATTCAAATATATAATTCTAACATATCCGACAACTGAGGACTGGCATATTTGAGCACTCACCTTAATTCCCTTTGTGAAAGGACTGCCTAGAATATTGATGGGGATGGTTACAGTCGCTCCAGCCAAGTCCTTAAGAGCCCTAAGTTTTTTTATTTCTTTCATATTGTCCTATGGATTCAAGTCCAATAGTTTCTTTGTAGTCACATTCAAAACAATCTGCATGAATCCAATATCATAGAAAATTATAAGGAGTGGGGATGATAAATTCATGAATTCTTTTGCTAGCCATATAATATTGAATCTTTAATAAACAAGATGAAGAAGTGGGACTTGCCTTATCAATCTCCTCCTAAATATGCAATTGTCTATTTTGGCCCTCCCACTTGCGCATCCCTAATTAGAGGATGTTCTGGATAGAGCCAATCAGTTCTGAGCTCAACTTATTGATAGTCAAGAATTTGTTAACAATGTTATGGAGATTCCTCTGAAGTTCATTGCGAACCACCAGAATGTTGTACTCACCTATGATGGTTCTCATTGACAACATGTATTTTATGTGGAACAACCTCCCTCATTTTGCAGTACATATTTGCTGAACTTTGGATCCATTGTTACCACCGTGCTTGTACTCCCAAACAAATTTGATCTAAACGCCAGACTATTGGAAACCTTATGTTTATCCATCTAAAAATAGAATAAAAGGACAATTACATCCAAGAGGAATCACCACACTAAAATAACTCAAAATCTAGCACCAAACCACCACCAGTGTACCACCAAATAGAATAACATCCACATATGCCTAACATAAACCTACGACCTCCTTATTGTCAAACACTTAAAAAATCCCAATGTGCCCTTAAAACCCACAAACATTGGAAAAATATCCAACACTCCTTGTAAAATTTTTCATAAAATCCCACAAAGTCATTGAAATTTGTCCCTCAAACACACTAACACATGGTCTGGACATAGGGGCCCTAGCCTAGGACTATATCAGTGACCATAGACGACATCACATAAATTAGTCTCCATAACCATATTTAAATAATCTTGTGTTAGTGTTGTAATTGATGATAATACTAGTATATTTATCTTTAGAAATATCTATGTACATGATATCTAGAAATAGTGTCTCAATGTATATTTATTTTTATTAGATTTTTTATGTGGAATAATAGTTTTAATAATGAGATATCTACCCACCTTTAATATATTTTTTCTAAACATAAATACACTTATTCTAAATTTAGCAAAAGGCATACTAATGAATTCACAATTGGGCAAAAAGTCTTTATGAAAGAATTCAAATTTTAATGTACAATAAAATGACAAGAAATTTGAATCTCTCTAAACAACTTAATTATCTTAAGAATATTTTATTTTTTTCAAACAATGCCAAAATTAATTTCACACATTCATTGAAATAAAAACACTAAAATATTTATCTTAATAATAATATTATGATTAAGTCTGATCATAAAAATATAATTTAATATATTATCTTGTTGATATAATTTATTTTGTTCATGAACATAAAGATTCTTCTTGCTCCAAATTATGTAGTATTTAAAGTTTAAGGAATACTATTTTTTCCTATATAAATTGATACCTTTCTTTGTCTTCATGTGATTTTGTATTCTTAAAAATGTGTCATAAATTTTATAAGAAATAAGCTAGGTACACTTTGTACTATCCCATATATGGGAAGTCAATTAGTACTAAAAAGAAACACATTGCCATTTCTGAAAAATCTTCTCAAAATACATTGTCCTAACCCAATTTTTAAAAGAACACCATTTCCACGGTCATGAATTTCTTCCATTCCCATGGGTCTTTATTTTCTCTTTGTCCTTGTACTCTCCTCCATAAATAAACAAATTGAGCTTACAGTGAATCCACCACTCAATTGTTGTCGAGTTAACAATGGAATTTATCAATATTTCATGGATTTTAATGTTTATAATTGTGCTTATTTCAGGATTTCTGATCAGAAACTTGAGGAAAAAATCCAAATAGCTGCCTAGGACGATGCCATTACCCACCATTGGAAACCTTCATTTGATTTATGGTCTCCCTCATGGATCCTTCCACTCTCTTTCCCAAGAATATGGCCAATTATGACCCTCTACTTGGGTTCTATGAGACCTACCTTAGACAGTTATTGTTTTACTGCTTTATTTTCTATGTTGTCAGTGATTATATGTTTAGAAATACTTTGACCTATTGAGAGTTTTATTTATTTAGGATCCGTTGAATCCTATGTTATATGTTCAACACCTGATTATGTAATCAGGGTACACTCGAGAAACTATATGTTTTGATTCAGTTTTAGTTTACGATGATGTCATATATGTGAATAAATGAGTAGATGTATTATGATGAAATTTGGTTTAGAAAACCAATAAGATGTTAATGTAAATATAAATACAGATATATTTTATATGCAATGTAGTATTGGTGTCATATCTTACTTTCATATTATGTTGTTTTGGACCTACTAATGTGTGCAATGAGTGTGCATGGATAGTTGACCATGGATCTAAATTGGGGACCCAGTATTGAAACCTATGTTATATTCTGTGCATTCCATCATCTTGTTTATATAAAGAAACATGGACCTCTTTGTATATGTCATTTATTAATAAAAGTGGTTTGCATGTGTGTATCTATTTCAATTAAAGTTAATGTGATTAAGCCATGCCATTTGTTTAAATATATTGTTCTAACTCTGGCAATTGTTGCAATTTAGTGTTGGCATGGCTAGTAAAGGGAACTATGGATAGGTGTAGGGTTAACTAGGGATACTTAAGTGTAGTACCCAAGGTTAGAAGTTTCAAGATGGTCAACTTGACTTATACACTAGTACAAAAACAATAATATATGACTAAATAAACTATCAAAAATTATAGATAAATGACCAAATTTGGTCATGTGATCAGTGGTAGTTTATTGCCGGTCATTTATCTCGCGACCAAATTTATGAATAAAATATTTTAGTCATTTATTTGGTCGTTTATTTAGTCATTTATTTGGTCATTGATTTGGTCATTGATTTAGTCATTGATTTGGTCATTTATTTGGTCATTGATTTAGTCATTTATTTGGTCTTTTATTTGGTCATTGATTTGGTTATTGAGTTAGTCATTTATTTAGTCATTTGTTTAATCATTTATTTAATCATTTATTTAATTATATACTTAGTCATTTATTTAGTCATTAATTTAATCATATTAGGGCACCATGGAATCAAACCACCATCCTCCTACTTGTAAATTAGGTGCTCTTCCATTGAGCTAATACCCTTTAAAGAATAATCTCATTACGTAATAATTTGACACCCTATCAGTGTAAAAAAGGTTAGACACATAAAACATATATAAGAAAACCATTGATATTGAGTATTTTCTTTTAGAAGTTGAAGTTTTGCAAACCAAAATCAAACACAAGAGTTCATCTCATATAAAAAAAACATAGCATGATGAAATTACATAAATGGTTAGATACTCGGGAGTGCCCATAGAATTATAGGGGCCATGAGGATTGGTAGGTTTCCCATGGCGGTTGTTGAACTTGTATTCCCAGTTGTATACCTTCTATATATTTTCTATTCACACTATAGAGGTTTCCATGAGGATCTCAATATTGTATTCCCACTATAGAGATAGAGGTTGCCCTATCGTCCAATCTCAATCTTGTCTAACCTTTTCCATTCGGTTGTCCCCCATAGAATTGTAGGGATGATAAACAGGTGGGAATATCTATGGGGATGGGTGGGGGCTTTCTCTGTCAATAACCTACCCTAGTTTGAGTGGATTTACAACTTTTTCCATGCCATGCAGACCGGACTGCAGGACACTTGGCATTTGGGTTAGCTTGTGGGACAGCCCCTACTATCTATTGGCGCTTTGTCGTAGCAGATCTTTCTTCATTGGTGTAGCCCTTGGACTAATTGTTTTCTTTTGATTTTTCACACTAGATAGCTCAAAAAAAAGGCTTTCAAAATACGTGAATGGACAACTGGCAAGCATAGATTAACTTGTTATTTTCCTTAATTGTTTCGAAAAGAGAATTAATAGTATTGTTACAATGTAAAATTCACTCAAGGCAATGACCAGGCCAATTTAAGAAGCAAGAGTCTAAGCATTTTCATGGAGCTATGAAAACTAATGAATATTTTGTTTCCAAACACTAAAGGGCATCCATGAAGAACACATGAGAAATTACAATTCACAAAGGGCATTCATGTTCCATAAGCAAGGCATGACTATCATACTAGTAGCAAACGCTATCATGGCTGCTACAAATAAAAAAGGTATAATGCTAAATATTTTTTTTTTTCAATACAATTACAACACAAGGATACAAAATAGTGAATATTGGTGTTCAAAACAACCATATATATTACAACACTTAGCAGTTCATCAATAGTCCAAGGATCAAAGGGTAGTCATATAGGAAGTTTGATAGTGACTTTTAATGAAAGAAGAGATGCAAGGTTCATGAACCACAATTAAAGGAATACACAAAAATAGAGGACAACAAATTCCTTCGTGAAAGTCACAAATAACATTTATTTCAATGTATGATAGTAGTGAAAGGAAAAAGTTGAAAGACAATGAAAAAGAGCACGAATAAAGAAACAATGATAATTCTAATGCAATTATATAATGACCACAAACAATGAAAGGCGACCAAGAAAAATAACAAAGGACAACATCATTATCAACGGATATGCCACTATTTTTTTTATCAGAGGTGAATAAGTTATAGAGATCCCTGATATATATTTAAGGGACATCCTTGTTTCAACATAGCCATAATAGCCAAGAAGGTCATAAAGAAAACATTTCCATAAACAATAAAAGATACCATTCAAGTCATGAAAGGTACAATGGATGATAATGTTTAGGCACAGGTTTAAGAAGCATCAAAATAGAATGATACAAGAGCCAATTGACACAAAGACAAAGATGTGAAAATAGTGGTTAGTATTTTGGACAATAGTTCACTACAGTTAATGAGAGATGTGAAAAAAGTGATAAGAGCATCAAAAATATAGTGGGAAATATCTCAAAGACAATTTTTTAATTTAAAATATTTCATAGCAAAATGAACCAAAATAGAAATATCCATTTGTGGGACAATAAAGTAAAAGATAATCATGGTATGAAACGTTGTCCAATTTTCTATACTAAAATAAGAAGGGAGAGATCTGGAGCATAAGACATCTCTAACGGTTATGAAGATAGTGATTGTTCAAAGAAAAACTTAGAATTGTGATTGCAAGCAAATAGTGACTAAGAATTGAGTTTTTCTAGCTACACTATGGTGTCATATAGTGCCAAAAATGAACAGAGATGTGAGTGTTGTTAGAATACTTCAGGGATAACTGATAGGGGGGGTGAATCAGTTATCAACAACTTTAAATCTTTTGTACTTATTAATCCAAATTGACATAAATCAAATGCACATTCAGATAACACACAACACATCAATTTGGTTACGGGGAAACCAAATGGTAAAAACCCTGGTGGGAATTAGTACCCACAAAGAACTATACTATTTATAGTAATCCCTATTAAAAGATCTTTCAACCCTGTTAAGAGATGTTCATTACAATGCAGTAGTATAGTGAATTGGTTAAGGGTCAGAACCTGTTAGTAGTCTTTTACAATAACCCTATTAGGGGTGCAGGACTCACTCTCTAAGGACTCACTGTCCAAGCGGTGAACGCTACAACCTTTTGGATATTTGATACACACTGTATCAACAAGATGAACTGTTGCTTGTGACACTGCTTGTCTGATCAATTATGTTTGTGCACTGATGCTTTAACCTCTTGTAAATCACTACAAAAATATTATTTGTATTCTGAAAGCTTTGACTTCAATATCTATATTATCAACATATGATAAATATAGCTCTCCTACTTTAACACTCTTCTCTGCTTTTCTTATCTCTAGATTTCGCAAATCTTCCTATCACAAATGACCTTCTATAAGTACATACACCAAGTATGAGATCATGGGACCTGTTAGACAACTCTTCATAACATCCCTGTCAGCTCTACTAAATGGGCAAGCATAATTACAATCGCGCAAGTACTAACTGAATAGACGTGTTGCTTCACTAAGTTGGCTTTACCAATTTAACCATAACTTTTTAATCTTCTTGAAATACATTTGGCACCTTTGGATTAATATCCTCACCTCATAACTCATCATGAATATACACATGCATATCTTGAAGATAGGCACAACTCGATCAACATGTTACATATGTCGGCCTTAAACTGTTATTCCTCCAAAACTGTAACCGTCATTAATAGAATTACATATCTTTACTGAAACATCATATCTGAGTCTGCGTGTATGAACATAGCATAATAAACATGTCAAAAACATGTATCTATCCATGCAATTCTTCATGTCATCATATGGATAAGTACATATAGAAGTACTATTGTGTATTATATGTTGTCATCAATGACAAACATACAATCAATCAACTATTTTGAATCAAATCTCCAACAATCTCCCCCTTTGGCATTGATGGCAATATATGATAAAAACAACTTCTATTCATGGTGTCTTCTTTCTTTTACAATCTTCTTAATATCCTCATCAAATATTCATCTACACTACTGCAGTTTCATGGACTATTTTTTATCTGTATATTCCCCCAGAGTATAAGCTCTGTGTATGTGTTCCTTGTTTAGCTCTTTGTTTGTGTGCCTTGTTTTTAGTACATACTCCCCCATTGACATCAATGGCAAAGGGCTTCATAAACCATTATGCATAGGTACTACTCCAGAAGTAGAGTAGCCAACCATTCATCAGTCACATGGGACTAATCTACTTGCTGCTTTCTTTAATCAGGCTTAGGAGAGGGAATGACTCCCAACTTCTCCCTTAGATACTCAAAAGTATCCTTTTCTAAAGGCTTCATGAAAATGTCTGCTAACTGATCTTCTGTGCTTACATATTCCAATGTCACTTCCTTGTCTACAACTTTTTCTCTCAAAAAATGGTACTTGATCTCTATGTGTTTTGTCTTTGCGTGCATCATAGGGTTCTTCGACATGTTAATAGTATTGGTTTTATCACAATGAATAACAATAGGATAATCAACTTGAATACCAAAGTCTTTGACCATCTGCTTGATCCAAACAATTGTTGTACAATTCAGTGCTGCTGCAACATATTTTGCCTCTACCATTGACTGAGAAATACAATTTTGCTTCTTGCTTGTCAAAGATACCAACCTTTCTCCAAAAAATACTACTCCTCCTGAAGTGATCTTTCTATCATCAATACAACCTACCCAATCCGCATCAGTATACACATGAAGTTGTGTATTCTCTGATTTAGGATACCATAAACCATAGTTCATAGTTCCCTTAAGATATCTGAATATCCTCTTGATTGCAAATAGGTGATTATGCTTGGGTTTAACTACAAATATTCCAACAATTCCAACTACTTTAGATATGTCAGGTCTTGATTGAGTTAGATAAATAAGATTTCCAATCATAGATTTGTACAATGTTTTATCAACTACTGTGGAGTCATCATCTTTTGAAATTTTACTTCCTGTGATCATAGGAGTGCATACTGGCTTGCAATCCTCCATCTTGAAAGTTTTCAATATTTCCTTCACATATTTTGACTGATTAATGAATATTCCTTTATCTATCTATTTTACATTCATCCCTAAAAAATATTTTATAGGACGAATCATGCTCATTTCAAATTCATTTTGCATTTCTTTTGCAAATGTTATACTAAGCTTGTCATTACCTCCGAAGATAATGTCATCAACAAATATGGCAACTATTAGCAATCCCTCTGGTGTTTCTCTTGTGAACAAGTTGCAATCTGCTGCTCCTTTCTTGAATTTGATCTTGGTGAGATAACCATCTAGTCTCTCATACCACGCTCTTGGGGCCTACTTAAGTACATAGAGTGCTTTCTTTAGTTTGCATACCATGTCTGGTCTATCTGAAAGGTTAAATACTTCAGGCTATTCTATGTAGACTTCTTCTTTTAAGTCACCATTCAAAAAGGCTGATTTGACATCCATTTGATAAACTTTAAAGTCTTTTAATGTTGCATATGCCAAAAAAAAAATTATGGCTTCTAGTCTACTCACAGGGGAAAATGTATCAGTGTAGTCTATTCCTTCTCTATGAGCATATCCTTTACATACTAATCTTTCTTTGTTTCTTATTACTATACCTTCTTCATTCATTTTGTTTCTGAAAATCCACTTTGTTCCAATCACATTTTTATCACTTGGTCTAGGAGCCAATTCCCATGTGTCATTCTTGATTATCTGATCTAGTTCTTCTTTCATTGCATTTTTCCAATCAGAGTCATTACAAGAATCTTCAATATTTAATGGTTCAATTTGTGATAGTAAACATACCTTTTCATCCATTGTTAGATTCTTTACTTTTGATCTGGTCAAAACACTGCTGCTCTGATCTCCAATGATATCATTTTTAGAGTGGTATCTAGATGTAAACTTGGGAACCTTAGGTGTGACTTCTTCCTCTGTAATATGTTGTTCTTCATTTCTTAAATCGGGGTCATTACATGAGACATTAATGCAATCAAACATTTATTCAATCATAACATCTTTGTTGTTAGGTCTGGGTTCATCTTCAATCATAGGTGCATAATAATAGTACCTCTCTTGAATCATAAACTTCTCATCAATCTTAACATGCGTGCTTTCAATTATCTTCTTTAATCTCAAATTGAAACATCTGTAAGCTTTTATTTTTTTAGAGTAACCAAGAAAAATACCTTCATCACTTCTAGCATCAAACTTGCCAATAATGTCATCTCTCTTGATGTAGCACTTGCTGCCAAATATTCTGAAGTATTTTACTATGGGTATATTTCCAAACCAAAGTTCATAGGGTGTCTTGTCCATGCCTGGTCTCAATTGTGTTATGTTGATAGTATACACTGTTGTGTTCACTGCATCTCTCCAATAGGTGTGTGCCACTTTTCCTTCAATCATCATGGTGTGCATAGTATCAAGTATAATCGTGTTCCTCCTTTCTACAATTCTATTTTGCTAAGGTGTTCTAGGGGCACTCAACTACCTTTTTATTCTATGTTCTTCACAGTAGTCATAAAATTGGTCAGAGGTGAATTCTCCTCCTCTATCTGATCTTAAACATTTTAGTTTTAGTCTAGATTCATTCTCAACCTTAGCTTTGAATATTTTAAACTTATCAAAGGCTTCTGACTTCTCTTTTAAGAATGCAACCCACATCATTCTAGAAAAATCATCAACAAAAAAAATAAATTACCTTTCACCATAGTATGATCTTGTTTGAGTAGGACTGCATAAATCTGTATGCACTAAATCCAACTTGTTTTCAGCTGAGGTCTACTTTCTTCTGAAGGAACTTCTTACATGTTTACCCATAACACATTCCCTACAAATTGTGTCAACTGGTCTTGCAATGCTTGGTAGGTCTCTAACTACCTTGACATTACTGATCTTTACTATATTGTCAAAATTGATATGACATAATCTCTTATGCCATAACCAAATGTCATCTACTTTTGCAACAAAACAACTTACATAAAAATTGAGCTGAAAAACATTACCTTTTGTCTTAGAGCCTGATGCAATCATGCCTCCATCCTTGTTGCTAATAATGCACTTGTTGTCTTTGAACTCTAGATGATAACCTTTATCAAGTAGCTGTCCAACACTAAGTAAATTATGATGCAAACCATCAACATATAGAACATCATCTATCTTGTTCTTTCCATCCAAGGTGATGGATCCTCTGCCTATGATAGGTTTAGGAGTGTTATCTCCAAATCTAACCATACCACCTTTGTATTTTTCTAGATGAACAAATCTATCTTTGTCACCTATCATGTGATGTGAGCATCCACTGTCAATGATCCAATCAGTTCTGATATCTGCTTTGGAAATTAAGGCTAATTCATGATCTTCTTCTTTATCTGCAATGTCCATATCTTCGAGAAACCTTTCCATGTCTTTAAGAGCAATGAATCCAATTTCATCTTATCCTAAATCTTCATCAGTTACACCTTCTTCAGCATGGTAACATTCCTTCCTATATTTAGGTTTGTAATCAGATCTAAACTTCTTCACTCTTATGGGACACTTAGATGCAAAGTGACCAATCTTATTGCATGAAAAACACTTGAATGGAAGTTGTCCATACTTTCCTTTTCCTTTCTTTTCTCTCTTAGAAATCATGGCAATTATCTCTTCTAGCACTTCATCAGTTTCTTCATTCTCCTTATGAATAGAGTTATGTGAGGATTTCTTACCGTGAATTGAAGCTTTGAAGGCTATTTCATTCTTTGGTTCAGTCTTCAATCTTGATATCTCAAATGCAGAGATTTTGCTGATTAAAGTCTCTCTTTTGAAGTTTTGTGAGAATTGCATAGTTTCTTCCAGAATACTAATCTTGTTTTCGTAGTCTGATGTCAAAGTAGTTAACAACTTATCCATTATATCTTCTTCTAATATCTCACCACCATTGTTCTTGATTTTGGATACTGCTTCATTTATCCTTTGATTGTAAGCTCTAATGTTCTCTTCAGGAAACATCTCAAGGATGTTGTATTTCTTCTTCCATGTCTTCCTGCATGCATTATTTGCTTGAACATCTCCTTCAAACATGTCTTCTAAATACTTCCATATGGTATATTCTTTGTCAATCTTCTTGATTTCCAAAATTTCACTGTTAGATAAGGCACTGATTAGGGCTTCTTTGGCAATAACATTATTGATAAATGTTTCCTTTTGTCTATTAGTAGCATCATCCTTTGCAAGGTCTTTTAAAGATGGAATATCAACTTCTTGTGTAGCAATCTCAAAGATCTTAAAGCCAACACATTGTAGATGTGTTATCATTTTTTTCTTCCAATCCAGATAGTTCTCTCCATCAAAATTAGTACTCTCTTTTTTGAAGTATGCCATATGATCTACCTTAAGCTGTTAGGCTTTCTCTCCAAGGCACTTGGCTCTGATAGCAATTGTTAGAATACTTTAGGGATAACTAAGAGGGGGGGTGAATCACTTATCAGCAACTTTAAATCTTTTGTACTTATTAATCTAGATTGACATAAATCAAATGCACATTCAGATAACACACAACACATCAATTTGGTTATGGGGAAACCAAATGGTAAAAACCCTGGTGGGAATTAGTACCCACAAAGAACTATAATGTTTATAGTAATCCCTGTTAAAAGATCTTTCAACCCTGTTAGGAGTTGTTCATTACAATGTAGTAGTATAGTGACCTAGTTGAGGGTTGGACCCTGTTAGGAGTCTTTTACAATAACCCTATTAGGGGTGGAGGAATCACTGTCCAAGTGGTGAAGGTTACAACCTTCTAGATATTTGATACACACTGTATCAACAAGATGAACTGTTGCTTGTGACAGTGCTTGTGTGATTAGTTCCTTTTGTGCACCAATGATTTAACCTCTTGTAAACCACTACAACAATCTTATCTATATTTTGAAAGCTTCTACTTCAATATCTATATTATCAACATATGATAAATATAGCTTTGTTGCTTTAACACTCTACTCTGCTTTTCTTATCTCTGACTTTCACAAATCTTCTTATCACAAATGACCTTCTATAAGTACATACACCAAGTATGAGATCATGTGATCTATTAGACAACTCTTCATAACATCCCTGTCAGCTCTACTAAATGCGCAAGCATAATTACAACCGCACAAGTACTAACTAAATAGACGCGTCACTTCACTAAGTCAGCTTTACCAATTTAACCATAACTTTGCAATCTTCTTGAAATACATTTGGCACCTTTGGATTAATATCCTCAACTCATAACTCATCATGAATATACACATGCATATCCTAAAGATAGGCACAACTCGATCAACATGTTACATATGTCGGCCTTAAACTGTTATTCCTCCAGAACTGTAACCATCATTAACATAATTACATATCTTTACTAAAACATCATATCTGAGTCTGCATGTATGAACATAGCATAATAAACATGTCAACAACATGTATCTATCCATGTAAGTCTTCATGTCATCATATGGATAAGTACATACAGAAGTACTGTTGTGTATTATATGTTGTCATCAATGACAAACATACAATCAATCAACTGTTCAGAATCTAATATATAGTTAAGGGACATCCTTGTTTCAACATAGCCATAATAGCCAAGAAGGTCATAAAGAAAACATTGCCATAAACAATAAAAGATACCATTTAAGTCATAAAAGGTACAATGGATGATAATGTTTAGGCACAGGTATGTTTAAGAAGCATCAAAATAAAATGATACAAGAGCCAGTTGATGCAAAGAGAAAGGTGTGAAAATAGTGGTTAGTATTTTGGACAATAGTTCACTACAGTCAATGAGAGATGTGAAAAAAGCGTTAAGAGCATCAAAAATATAGTGGGAAATATCTGAAAGACAATTTTTCAATTTAAAATATTTCATAGGATAATGAACCAAAATAGAAATATCAATTTGTGGGACAATAGAGTAAAAGATAATCATGGCATGAAACACTATCCAATTTTCTATACTAAAATAAGAAGGGAGAGATCTGCATCATAAGACATCTCTAATGGTTATAAAGAATGTGATTGTTCAAGGAAAAACTCAAAATTGTGATTGCAAGAAAATAGTGACTGAGAATGGAGTGTTGATAGCTACACTATGGTGTCATATAGTGCCAAAAATGAACAGAGATGTGAGTCTATCAATGAAGGATCAGGGAAAGGGTTTGGTTGATCCTCTACAACAAGTTATGAAGCCTTTTTCAAGGGTAAAATATGACTTTCCACAGTCAGCAAGGAGCAAGGTTGCCATTGATGGTAACAAGTGCACAAATTTATTTTTTGATCCTAATTGTTTCATTGCAAACAAAACCATTGCATTTAGAAATACCCCTAGCAATACCCCTAGAAAATCAAATCAAGGAAGCCATGGGTATTTTCAATTCCATAGATAACAAAAACATAAAACTAGATCGCAATACATAAATAACATTTGTAATTTTCTAGTTGTTTTTTACTTGTGCTAGATGATAAATTCACTTGATACAAAGGGTTTTGAGAAGAAAAGTTTAGCGCCCATCTCCATTATGATGTAGCTAAATTTTGTACAAAAAATATGGATAATTTGATGGTTTTTAAATTTTATTTATGGGCCATATAACAAGAACTTTTGTTCTATTTATTCTGAGAAATTGAAAGTAATCATTTTAAGGTAGTTTAGTGGTTATAGCTTTTAGAACTTCTCTATATGTCTTCAAAGGATATTTTTTTGTTTATAATGAGAGGCTCGTTCACAAACTTCTTCAAAATAAATTTTAGCAATTTTAGTTTTGAGAAAAATAATAGTTGTTACCTGCCTTAAGTTTTTCTAAAGACAATCGTATGGTCCACAAATCTATATCACATTCAAAGGCAGTTCCTAAATTTATAGCTTACTTCAAAGTGAGAAAATTTATTACTTTTGCAAGAAAATCACCTTAAATCTCATTGCATATCTTGTCAAAGACATAGTACTCAGACAACAATTGTAAATCCAAGTTCATTTCCAACTCTTATACTATACTGTCTTCGGTCATCAATGTGATATTCAAAATAGTACAGTAAGACTTTATGGTTTAGCCTAGAGGTACATTGGACATTACTAAAGATATGGTAGAAAATTAAAAATGCTTGGTGGATGAATGGTTATTATTAGTGTTTCACCTCTGTATGTTGTTTTGCACAAAAAGTGGATAATGTGTAACTATTTCTCAAAATGAATGGATGGCCCTTGAGTTACTATAAGCTTCTATGAAATGCTCAAGTGTATCACAAATGATGGAAGTATCCATTCACTCTCCTTCTCTTCCGTAGTGCTCAACCACTTTAATGTACATAAACAAATCCTAATGCCAAAATAAATACTTGTAATTTATTCTAGGATTTACCTAATTTTAAATTTTCTCATATCTATAGAGTACATCCCAAGTTCTACTAGCTGCATGGATATTTATATTTTCGTGAAATAGAAAATTCAATAACAATCTTACCTTCCCCAAAATAGGAGCCATACCCGTGGTAACAAAAGCCAAGAAAGAATGGACATACTGTGAAGAATCTATTCACAAGTCCTGTCAAGACAAATCTCACTTAATGAACCACTAAACAATAGAATTGAAAGTATAACAATCTCCAAAACAAGCATAAAGAATTATGATGAAAGTATAGCTTGTAAAAATAAAATTACCTTCACACAAGGAAGTATGTGCTGGATTGAAAGCTGAGGATTCAATATTCTACAAAAGTTGTTCACCTTTCGTGTAGCTGTAATACAAAAAATAGTGTTAGTCTTACAAGAATAAGAAATAAAAAATCTTAAACCTACCCATAACATTTGAAATTAAATAACACAACAAGATCCAACAGCAATGTTGACACAAGATATAAAAAACTTAGAAATTAATCAACACAACAAGATCCAATAGCAACATTGACACAAGATATAGTCTGAAGAAATCCTCTAGGTGTTAAAACACCTTCTTGTGTCAACTGAAATCATCAAGATCACATACCAATGCTCAGTTGCATCCCACGATAAACATTATCAGGCTATTGTAGCACCTCTATAATACATCTTGTTTTCTTTTCTCTGCAACTTACCCAGACCATAGAAGTACATATATTTATAATACTGCTAGATATCTTGATATATATTTTCTTAGCAAGTTACCTAAAACCTTTTTGAAAACATCATGAGTTTTTTAAAATATCGTTGACCTCAACTTTGACCAAAATTTACACAGTTGAATTGTAATACTGCTGGTAATATCATGATAAAATCTCATAATATAAGCATCAAACTTGCAATTTTTCATCACTTTTCTTTAACACTTGTATAAACATTTTATACACCTTGAACATTGTAAGTAGCTGTCAAGATTTCCATCTGCCATTACTGAATAGCTATTAGGTCTGTCACCAAGGGACAAAGACAATTATTATTGTTGTTATTTCAACTATGAATGCAGTTATCTATATTTCTAAAGACATTTTGTATAATTGGGCTCAAAAACCTTGTGAATATGGAACATGACTATTTTTAATGTGATTAGTGATTATGACTCTTGCCTTTGATAATAGCTGACTATCCTATCATTACTTATGATTTATGAGCATAGTCATAGCTAGAAAAAATGGTCAAATTATTATTCTATCCTTTGACTTCTCATTATTATTTCACCGTAGAGGTTAGTGTTGTTGTTAGCTTGCTGTCATTTTTGCTTATTAATGGATATTGTTGTCACTACTTTTTTTTTTTCTAACATAGTTGTATTATTAAGGCCATTGTTTGGGAATATTCATTGTTACATGCCATTAGTAATGGTGTATCAATTAATATTATTGTTATAATTATTGTGATGTAGGGGCACCATGGCTACAGGGGTCACTCCATGATCCTGATGGAAATCCAAGAATAATTGAAGAAAAATGAAGAGTTGAACTCTAATAAAACCTATAAGGTCACTCAATGTTGTAATCATGGTTAATAGATCCATTTGAGTCCATTTTGAATCAAAATATGTCAATGTAATTGTATATTGCCAATATGGCTAGTGTGGCCTATAAGGATAATTTTAATGGTTCATGAGATAGTTTAATGGTCTATGTTATCAATTATTTTCATAAGGTCTTAAATTGACCATATTAATGTATTGAGGGATGATTAGTTCATAGTACAAGAAGAAGTCAAAAAGTTGTCAAAATGATAACCTATGTAATAGCCTTGTTTAAAGACATAAACAACCAATAGGTTGTTCCATAGGTAGTTGGGGAGGTTTGGATAGGTTTCTACAGTGGAAATAAGTTTAAATATGCTTGAAAATGTCCAAAAAGGGCAGCCATGTCTATGTAACAAGTTGAATATTAATAAAAGAAAGATTGCTGCATATTTTTATAATTTGGCTCTGTATAACAGTCCAATTGTAGTATTATTTAATGGTGAGAATTATATCCAATTAATTTTTCATCACATTATTTTGATGGGGGTTCAAATTCTCTAAATTAGAGTTTTTATTTCATTCAATTTCATTAAACTTTGACTGAGATAGCAAGATTTTGGTGGAATCGGGTTTAAACCCTTACTAGGGTAAACATAAAGTTGTTAAAATGTAGAAATTTTCTCATCTAATGTGGACTATGGAATAATTATTGGTGTAATTTGGAGGAATGTATGTATGTTTCATGTATTTTTGTTTGTATAAGTCCATGCAAGAGTTGGCATGTGTTTGAAGCAATGGGAAGTGACTGTCCTACAGTAGGTGTCAAATTGACTGTCTCAGAAAATTCAGTCCTGATGCAGGGGAAATATCTCATCATTGAACCATTGTATCCTTCTAAATTTTTGATATGTTGTAGATGAACAAGTTATAAAGATTCCCACCAGAATGATTGGCCTAAAGTGTCCAGGTTAACAAGTTATGAGATACAGAGTACGATACTATCAAAGTTGGAGAGTGCGTTATGAGTTTTGGTTTTAATTATGAAGATGAAGTGATCAAAGGTTGGGGGATATTTGTTTGTCAAGTCCAGTGGTTGGAAATGATATTTGGGATAGGTTATGACCATTGGGAGGTCTATAAGGAACTATTATGTGAAATTGAGGGTTAGAGGATAAGTTGGGGAATCTAGAAATTTATCAAAGATAATGGAATCAGTTGGTTACATTGAAGGAAGTTGTTTTATGTGAGTTGTTTCTCACAATAAATTTGAAGAATCAATCATTAGTGAAAAGGGAAAATGTGTTGAACCATTGTGCTCTACATCATATTGTCTTCTGACAAAATTATCCTTCTGTGATTAGTAATCTTCTATCACTGATCGGTAGCATTCTGTCATTATTCTGATCTGTATCATTCTTGATTAGTATGTTGTTTAGTAGCATTGGTGTTAGTACTATGATCAGTTAATATGGTCATCATTGATGTTGTCATATGATTAATCCAACATTTCAAAAAATATTAAGTTATGACTCATTAACTACAATTCTAAAGTGATGAGCATCCTCTCCTAAACTTAGCTTTTCCTTCTATGATGTCATTTTACATGGATTGATAAAAATGACATTATAATGTTAATTCATCCTAGTTGAGGCTGTTGATGAACTAAAGGACATTGGTAATGAGTTCAAAGGCAATAAAAAATTCCTAACTTTAATCGTGTATTGTGCCCTGAAGTTTTTTTTAAAGTACAAGACCATGGTTGGAGTACAGTTGATGAGAAATCTACACTCCCAAAGATCCCACCATGATTCAGTTCTTGCTGTGAGAGTTGGGGTGAATATAATTCCCCGGTAATGTAACCCTGTAGATAAGAGTCTACATAGAGAGTCATAGCCTGATTCTCTTGTAATGTCAGCATTCGATTGAAGGATATCATAATCATCCTATTTCCACCCACAAAATAATTTGAGAGAAACTCTTAGTGAGTATAAATTAAGAATTTCATACAGCCAGGGAAAGAATTTAGTGTTTGCACTAAGTAGTGAACACTGGATGGATTTTTTGTTGGACAAATGCCAACATTGCCCATCAAATTTGAAGAGGATGGAGTAAGATTATTCACAATTTCCAAAGAAAGAAATAAGAAAATATCATGTTAGATCCCAACATCAACAAGCTACATGACCGTCTTGATTTGCTAAATCATAAGTATCCCACATAGTTAGATTTGAAAGTTTGACTATGAGGCAAGAGGAAGAGAATCAAATAACACATGCACAAGATGGACGAAGGAAAATTTGACTGTAGATAAAGATGCAATACTTCCATGATTCATGCCAAACAAATTGTACTATGAAAGAATAAAACATAAGAGATAGTTTATTTATGAAATGGAGGCTTCAATGAATAACAAAACCCCAAAATAATACTGTAACCAAAGAAAAAGAAAACCCCAACATAAAATTGTCGCTCAATAAATTGGAGAAGTGTCAGATAATTCTTGAATTAATTTGGTGGCAATATAGTTGGATCTTCTGGGGAATGATGCCACTTCCAACATTGTCTAGAAAACTTTATTTGAAGGATGAAGCAAGATAATTTTGCAATCAAGAATTAAGAAAATAAAACCAAGTTTTATTCCAACATCAGCAAACCTTAATTGTGAAACAATCCCTTTAAATTATCTGAACTATAAGCTACCCAGCTAGTTCAAATTCCAGCTCAAAAAGGCAAGGATAATTAGGGATGCATGCAATAGATGGGTGAAGGAAAATCTCAATAAGGATGAGATGCAAATTCACAAGATCTTCTAAGATTAGTCCAATAATTCTAGCATGTGAGAGTTAGATCCTTTGTTAAATAGAATGCACCTCAAAAAAAATATAAGATCCTTTGAAAATAGAATGTGCCTCAAAAATAAGTTAACTAATGAGAGGGTTTTACCTTTAAAAGGAAATAGAAATTGAAGCTTCAATGAAGGAACTAGAAAAGGTTGGGAAACATACTAATTAAAGATGTAATATCCAGTAGGTAGTAGGTACACAATATCTATCAGGAAGCTTACTTTATCATGGAGAAAACATACAAAGAGTTTAAGAAGTTATATACATTGTCAATTTAAAACATAAAGAGTTAAAGCTTGTAGATTATACTTCTCTAATAGCACATGTGTGATCTTCTTCATCCTTCACTTTCTTACCCCTAGGGAAACTCTAGCTTGCTCCTGCTTTCCAACCTTTCACAAGTAAGCATTATAGAGCAGAAATGAGCTTCCAAATAAGTAACAATTACCCCCTCCAACATACTATTTAACCATTCCTGTGAATGGAATCTAATACCACAAAAGATGGGTATTATCACAAAATTGAAGTTCAAGGGATATATAGTTGTTACTCAAAAGAAAATAAAAAATAAAACAAGATACCAATTGATGAACACATTTTAAATTGCTGACTATAAAATCACAGCATCATAAATGTAAACAATAGTATGTTACAGTCAACAAATTTTGTAAATGGCATTTGTACACTCAAATAGATATTCAATTGACAGTTGTTTTGTCATTAGAACAGCAAAAAGTACACAACATGAGATTCTTTTAGGATAAAAAAATGAGTATATGAAGTTTTACTAATGCTATATGAGATAGTTTTTGTCGACATTATGAAAACAAAACATGGTTTAAAACTGTTGAGCCATGCAATATCAGTGACATTCAAATCTTTGTTGAGTTAGAAAATTTTTACTGTGATTTAAACCGAGGTCATCACCAAGTACACCATCAAAAAGATCTACAACAATATTGATACAATAGAAATAATATGCGCACTGATGTCATTTACAATCACATAATTGCAAACAAATCTAGAGAGAAACGTTCCATATTGATTTCTACTGTAGCTAGAATCTACAAGAAGAAAAACTAGTTGAAGAATATTAAAATTCTCCATAGGTTCAATGTCTCAAGTCTTCAAGATAACAACTTAAATAACATCCATTGTTTTAATACAAAGAAAATATAAATTGATAAAAAAATTTCAACTTGCAAGGAATTGAATACTTGGTGAAGCCAGGTAAAGATCAAATAGTGTATACCATATGCTAAGAAAATAACATATATAATATTAATATTGACTGATGAGTATATTAGTCAATATCAAAAACAAACTTATTAAATGATGAGCACAACTGCCAACTATATAAGCATACTAATTAATGAGTACAAAAGCCAATATAAGTCAGCAGTCATGGAGAAATCCAACCCTAGAGTGCATATATCCATTTGAAAGGAGTATAAATCAGGGCTCCACACAGACATATCCACTATCCTCTAGAGGCAGAAATCACATTCATGATCATTTTAGAAACCAAGATTACATTTAAACCTTCATGCATCTTCAATAAAATGCAAATCATTCATTCCTAGATGAGGTTCAATACCACTATAGGTATTCTATATATATGTTCAAAGAGTCCACATGCCTTGCCTAAACTCCTTGTTTCCCTCTTAATTTACTTTCATACATTCACCTCAAACTTTCATCAATATTTCCCCCCATAACATATTTCCTCCATAACTTGTTTATAAAATATCTTAAAATATCTCCCTGCAGAAACATTGGTGATGTGGAGCTAAGATATAACATACTCAAAGTTCAAACAGATTCAAATGGTTTATGAATAGGAGCAAATAATACATTGATAGCTAGAAAATATGAAATCAAAGTACTCTATGCAAGAAAAAACTTAATAATTGTGATATATCATGCTAGAGCTGTAAATTACAAGATTGTATTATGCAAAAACTCTATACAAAAAAGGAGACCCAATATTTTTAAAATAACCATGTTGCAATGTGCAGGTACAAAAGGGAAAATGGCATCATGAATGCACAAGAAATGCAATGTCTCGCATCCTAACAGTTCAGTTCTTCTTATCTTTTCATTTCTAGAAGCACAAGAAAACTATTGCTCAGTGTAAGGATGGCACTGTTGAAGATGTGCAACATGACCATGTGTTCTAGGAATGACCCTTGTGGTGAAGAAAAACTATAGCACAAAGTAATGACACTGCATGACAAATCAACCTTAGTGTCAAATTATCCTATATCATTTAGATCAAGATTATGAAATAATGTAGCCATGCATATTTTTCAAAATAGAAAAAGTCCCTACCACTCTTTTGCATTCAAGAACTCACATCCTTCTATCCCTATGATTTCTAAATCGTGGGGGAATTTTGAGCATATTTTGTATCATATGAAATAATTTAAAGAAGCATCTCTCTGATAGAAAGACTACACAAAATATGCCACCTATTATTACCTATTTATCAAGATTTCAAGTGCAACACTCCATTTTCCCAAAATGGCAGACTTCAGCATCATCAGTAGTTCAAATATTACCTTCCCCATTGCATGCCTCTCAGAAGAATTTAGCTAAAATTGCTTCTTTAAGATAGGTCTATCCTCAATCTCCATACATTCATTCATATTATAGATATCATTTGCATCATGTGCTCGCAATACCTTATTTATCAAATCTTAGACCTCAAGAAGAGAAAGGTAAACCATTATTTGTTGGTAACCAAACTCCAACCGATTTTTTGAATCAACCATGTCTTATAAGTAAGTCAGTTGTGATTCCCTCAAGGCCTCCTTGTATGACACCAGAAGAAAAGATTGAGAAGCTGTGATGGCGCTAGCAGATGAAGGTAAGATTTGTTGTTGAGGCTAAACAAAACCCCGTTCTTGATGACACCTTGGAATGATAACTTTGTTCAATTTTTTTCTCTAGGCACTAGGCCTATAAAGGAATCAAGAACTAACCTTTACAAGGGATTCCAAACTCAAGTAATCATCCTCTAAGCGCAGATCACTATGGTGACAGTCATTTTCTAAATGGATTTTAAAAAGTATAAAAGAAACACAAGTGTTTGGGATTTTACCAATCCTTGACAAGGCCTCCCTGCTCACAAAATAAAAACAACCATGGATTCCAAGATAAAAGGTAACTATAATAAAAGGAAACTTTTCTAGTTTGGGACTGTCACTGTTTTATGACTGTTGGACAGTGCTTCAACAAAATATGAGATTATAAAAATTTGGGAACTCATACCAGATTATTGTAGAAGAGTGTTAGGACTCTTTCAACCTTTGTCAACCTCTAACAACCTTTGGATCCCCCATTTTCATCTATAACTCACAAAACATGAAAAAAATGTAACTTATTATCATAGGAAACAAGAAAATATCATGAAAGCCACATTAGGGCCTCCTCTTATTAACCATAGACACAAATACCTATTATAAGGCCTGTACCAATTCAAATTTCCTTAAAAATTCTATTAAATTCTAGGATTGCATAATTTTTTAGTTGTTCAAATGATATCTATCAACCATTTTATCATCAAACCCTTGTATTTGAGGGAATTAAGATAGTTTTTAAAGAAATTGATCATTCTCCCTCCATATTCAATGAATAAGATTCAAAAAAGTTAAAATGGAAGTAAAATCACAATATTTTAGTCTCCAATTGTTCTTGAATGAGTTCAATCCATTTCAATAAACTATAAACTTCTGATTAACAAATTTACAAAAAATGCACATTCATAAACTTCATTATATTGATCTTTTGTTCTTATACTCACATATATCTCTCAAACCTTGACCCAAACAGGGCCTTTATGCATCCTTTATCTTATTACAACTGCCTTTGATCAACTACCTGTTGACGGGGTTTTATTGACCGGGTCCGCCAACAGTCATAAGTTGTCACCGGGTTCCGGAGGAAATCGGCCAACTCTGCTTGTAAAGGTTGTCTAGGGGAAACAAATCCTCTAGGCCTTCAATCACCTGGGTGTCAGGTCATGACGGTGCGGGGCTCGGTTGGGAGAGGTGAGTATTTTCGAGGGGGATAGCTGGTTACTTCAACTCATTCTCCCAGAGATTCAATTTGGTAAGGGGTTCCCGGAGCATTCTACACTTAGCAAATAAAAGCGAAAAAGATCCTGCAGGGTTAGAAACATTTTATCTAACTACAGTCATACTGAAATGTTCAAAACATCAACAATACTCTAAAAGACTACA
The DNA here is from genome assembly GCA_018584345.1 of Thuja plicata. Lineage (NCBI taxonomy): Eukaryota > Viridiplantae > Streptophyta > Pinopsida > Cupressales > Cupressaceae > Thuja > Thuja plicata. Next base: position 575,995 of record MU225911.1, read on the forward strand.
CTAAATATCGAAGAAATACACAACCATCAGTGAGCATCTTATCAGTAGCGGAACTAAAGAGGTCGTTAATCTACTTTAACATTTCAGAGTGAAGGACATGCCGAACATTAAAACATGAAATACCATTAACTCAGAAGCAGAGATGCTAACAACATCATTGCCAAGAATCCTTCCTTCTTCATTAATAACTTTTCCAGCAAGCACTGGTGTGTGATACAGTAATGGCTCCAAGGGAGCATCTAACTACCAGAAACAGAACAATGGAGCATTGAGCTCTGTAACTTGAAACTTCAAGAATTACTTGTGCTATTTCTTGTGGACAACAAAATCATCAATTTTATCGACCCTTAGAAATGGGCCGATCTACCTATTTATACAACTCTCTAACCCTAACCCTATTTCATTGTGTTTGAATAAAATACAATATCTGGGGGCCGGTACTACCTGTGCCACCCTAAAAAAGAATTGGAGACGGAATAGGTCTGCCACGTTAGAAGAAGAAGATGGGAAGATACATTGGAAAAATCTGTCTCGAGAAGGGAGCTAGAGAAAAGAAGGTAGAAAGTAGGTCCCCCGGGGATTGAAGCTACATGCCTCATAAATGGGAAATGTGGTGCCCTGTCTCCAACGTGCCAGGTGTACCTTTGAATGGTGCCTCGAGAAGACCACCCTATCAGAAACCAACTGCCAATCCCATGTCTCTTGATGTGGCCAACTACCTTTTGACAGCCTTCATTAACCACTTTTGATAATGAGCGGTCAGCCTCGGGAACCGGGATGCAGATCATTTTAAAGAATACAAAATTTTGGATCCAGGACTCTGGGATTTGGGAACTTACGTCCCCAAAGGAATAAAGAATACCCAATGCTCAAATTTCCCCAGTTTCCAGAGAACACTCAAGGCTGCTGATTATCGTTGAAGGCCTGAAGGATGCGAAAAATGCCATCTTCATCAATCTTTTTCAGGCCGGCCTTTCTGTATCTAGCCATTTCAACTTGTTCCCCTAGGTCCAAAACATTATTTCTGAATTCATCCACCATTCTTGCGGTGTCATGGCCCTTCAGCACCATCTCGGTCAATTTTACCATGTTGGCCCCATCCATCCCCTCTGGGGATTGATACTGGGAGTTCATCATTTCATCGAAACTCTCCAAAACTGACTCCTCGGGAGTATATGTATCAGTACTAAGGGGATCCATCCTGGAAGCCTTTATTACAAAAGATTTACATAAATTAAAAGAATACTTCACTTTGTTCACCTTTTCTTGCAAGGACTCTACTAGTTGCTTGGTTACCTCCAATGTGAGGTCCAATCTGGAGTGTTGAGTCCTCACAAAATCAAATGATTCCTTGCCCAGAATTCCAGACTTGGAAATTATATCTTCTCCCAAGATGAGGAGCTCTTCGAGCTCTGCCTTCCACGCCTGGTAATTCTCAGCATCACTCTCCCACTGCTCAATTAGTGCTTCTACCTGGAGAATAACCTGTCAGGCCGTATATAGGTCTGGGAGAGTGGATACTAGGAAATGCCAGGTGTTTCCTATCTGCGAGGTGACCCATTCATCAACTGCTTAGGCCTTCTTTTTCATTACTCGCAGGGAGTCTATGTCACTCTACGGTAATTCCTCTGATGTGGAGGTCTGTGGAGGGGCTGCATTGATGGGTCTGGCCAGCTCAGTTAGCAACCCAATGAGGTTAGTGTTCTTCTCTTTCTCTGCTTTGAGTCTCTGGGCCTCTTTCTCATATCAGGCCCCCACTACCCTTGCTGCTTCTTTTAGCAGGTCTACTTCACCCTGCTTCCCTCTTTTACCCAGGGGTACCTCTACAATATTGTAATCTGCGGGCTCTGTGGTTGCTTCATCAGTGTCTGGTAGAGGCATTGCCACTACTGAAACTGTTTCTCCACCTGGCCCAGTTCGTAGGGTATGAGTTGTCTAAGCCTTCTTCGCCTTTGGCGAGGCCTGAGCTAAGGCCATCATTTCAGCTAGGGAGATAGGGACTGCCAGAGTGGATTGGGCTTTTCTCTTTCTTCTTTCCACCAGCCATGGAGGTGGGAGAGGTGGCCTTCCTGCTAGAGTCTGTTCCTTGGATTCTCTCCCGGTGTCTGGTGGCGGATGCTCCTTTTTGCCATATGCTTTACTTGTTTCTATCCCTGCTAGCACTTCTTTTGCAGCAATGTTCTCAATTTCCATTCCCTCAGCCTGGTCCTGGATGTTGGTTGATGGGTTTGCACCTTGGCCAGCTTTTTTGGGAATTTCCTCTCCAAGCTGCTCCTCTTGTTCATCTGTTGGTAATAGGGGAGGTATCAAGCCGAGATTCAGAGTTTGGGCCGCTGTAATTACCTGTCCAAAGGTTGCCCCTTGGAGTGGCCTTTGGAATACGGTGGTTGGGGTTACGGTTGCTCCCGAAGGTCTGGGTCTAGGTTCCCCAATGGATGCCTTTTGTTCAATTATTTGCTGTTAGTCCACTCTCAGAGTTTGTGTTTCTGGGGCCCCGGAGGTGATCTCCGGTCTTGGCTCTTCTATTTGTTGCTCTTCTTATTTTGCAGCATCTGTCTTCAGCTCTTCTAAGTCTATAGTCCATTGTTCTTTCTCCAGGACTTCAGTCTCCATTTGTGCATCACCTCCTTGCAGATTTCTAAACTCATCGGCTGCAAATAAATCAAATTCTTCCTCTGGAGGGGGACTTGTCGGGGCCTCTATCTGTTCTGTTTCTTTCTCCAGTTCTGGGGAACTGGAAGAAAGAATCTCTACTTCCTTGGGGAGGGATACCTTAGGCGTCGATTCTGCCTTTGGCTGCTGGATGTGCTTTCTCTTCCTCTGAGTGACTAGATGTGGCCCCGCATTAGCTTTTGCCACCGCTTCCATAGGATCTACCCCAGTTGCCTTCATCATTAAGGCTACCAGCGATGGGGAGGAAGAGGGGCGAAGTGGCCCGGACATGAGCAGGGGAGTGGCCAGCCTTGTTATCAACTGTTCTCTCATTTGCTGGGAGGCGGCCAAAAATTACTTAATTTGCTCTTGAATGGGGACTTGTTGTGCGGGGGGAGTTGTATCTATCCCTTTTCCTTTGTCTGCGCCTTGTGCAGAAGTCCTGGCCTGTGAAGAAGTTCTGGCCCCCGGAGTCAACTTCAACACCGGCTGTGGCGTTGCTTTTGGTGCCAGTTAGGAAGCCTGGTGTACACTCTCAGGGCACACCCTTTTAAAATAGGCATGACTTCGCTTGACTACTCCCCAAGTGAAGTCCTCAATCGTGTGCTCTTCCTGGGTGGCCCAATTTATTGCTGGCAATGTCATTTTATCGAGCCCCTTTTCTTGGTACTAGAGATCTATGGTGGGGGCGGTGTCTGAGAAATCTGCCGAGAACCTCCAGAGCTTTAGCTCTTGCATCATCCTGGCCGTCATCCTAATATAATGTCAGTTGCGTACATCCACATCATCCTGGCAATCAGCCCAGAAATCCTCCATGTGTACGTGATGGGGCTCCGAAGCCCGGGGTAGTGTCGTTGCAATTCTGCCATGCGGATCAAAAATTTTCCGCGCCAGATAGAATTCCTGCAAGTTATAGATTTTTAACTCATTGTCTGCCTCCTTCACAGTGGCTAGACTACAGGTGTAGTTCCCACAGGAGATTGGGAATGAGATGTTTGGGACCTTCTTGTGGGCCAAGAAGGTATGTAGCTCCATCATCTGTCTGCAATATTCCAGCAGCACGATCTTGTCCCCACAATGCTTGGGCAACAAGTAGGGTTTCCCGAAGAAGTCGGCAACCCTAATGTATGTATGCTGCTAGAATTGGATATAGTAGTGCCCATAACTACTAACCAATTTCATCACCTCAGTGGACAGGAAGTATCTGGCATCCTGGGTGGGCGTGAGCAGATGGTAGTAAATGAAGGAATCATTTACCTGGCAGTAACTGGGGAAGCTGGCCTCCCATTGAATTTGTGGAAAATGGTCCCATGGTGCTTTTTGTCCCAGGCCAATCCCGAGAACGCCATCTATAAGCAGGTCATTGGAATGGGGCCTTTATTGGGCCAAAGCCCAGAAAACATAAGAATTCATATAGAACTTCTTCTCATTCAACTGCAGGAACTGGGAGTCGACATGATTGGAGATAATTGTCACCCAGTCGAATAAATCTCCATTAGTGGAGATGCCGAGGAGGAAATAGTACATCCACTTTGCAAATTCCTGGGTGAAGGGTTGCCCAAATATCTGGGCCAATGCTATCATCCCCATCTGGATGCTCTCCTTGAATTCAAAGCAGGGAATATCAATCTTCATCCTCTTTGGGTCCCTCTTCGGGACCTTGAGCCAGTTGATGTTTATATATATCTGGGCGGCGTCCTCCAATTCAGTGAATTATTTCAAGGCATCTGTCCTTGTGACCACCGTGGCCCGGTAAAATTGTGGAATGCCCATGCCTGCTTGGAAAGTGACTAGGTCCAGGGACACCAATGGAGTGGGAAATCCCATGGGCTCTGCGGCTGCGAGCATGACAGCCCAGACAGAAGAGTTGTAGTTGGCTGCCAATGCTAAGATAAGCTCTGGAGACTGCACGGAGCATGGGAAGCAAGCCGCCCAGAGAATTCCAGAGTTCCTGATGTTTATTGCAAGTTGGTCTCCAGCCTGTCACTGGATGTGCATTATCTTTACTAGGGCCTGCATTTCTTCCCAAGTTCTGACACTGGTGTCGGTCATTAGTTTCACCTTGCACTCAACCTTTGAGCCCCCGATCTTGTTGTCTTGTAAAAACTTCATAGTGAGGGGCAGCTTTGCTAGGGCCTTCTCTATCTTTGACTTTGCCACTACCTTGGTCTCACTAGTGGTTGGTAATTCTGGGCTTCCAGGAGGAGATGATGCGGATGCTTCAGACATGGTGGAAAGATGAAGTCCAAACCTGCGAGACAAAGTGACCATCAGAATATTTTATCAAAATAAAATAATTACTCCGAGGTCCGGAGAACTTACCACCGCGTCATTTGCTTTTTTTGAAAAGTTAGTCTTACACATCCAAAAAGAAAAACACATTGTTAACTTAGGAATTTCATCACATCTCCGGGTGCAGGAAATTTTATCACACTTGATGAGGACATGGGGTGGATGGTGGAAGGGGACCCGAAGCCCAGAGAAATGACCGTTAGGAAGAATGAAGTGAAGGCATGTCCACGTGGATGCCACGTGTGTTGGCATTGAATAGATGTGATGGCACTAACGGCGGAGCCGACTGGTTGAACATGCAAAAAGGGAAAGCCACTTCGCTAAAAGTAATTGTGTGCATGGGAAATAAATGAGGCTTTGACAGCCTTGATGGAGGAGAGAGAAAACTGCCTGTTTGAAACTGGGTGAGAGCCGAGTTTCAAATGGGTGGTTTTCTACCTCAAAGAAAGCTTGAAGGCAAAGAACCAGCAGCAAGGGCGACTTGACCAGCTTGTCAAGCCACTCGAAAGGATACACATAGAGCCAAAGGATATATATATGGAGAGGAGGGGATATACAAGGGCTATTTATAGATATGTAAATATATACATGATTATACACACGGGGCGACTCCCGCGGGAAAACTAGACAAGGCAGAAATGAATATATACAATTATTTACATTATGTACATGCTATTTATAGACAAACAACCTCTGCATAGAAGGCGAACAACCTTCTGGCAGAGCCAACCCACCAATGGGTGGTGAAGACCAGGAGACCAAAGAACAGACAACAGAGAAATGAAACGAAACAAAAACAAAAACCAGGAAAACCCAACGAAGACCAGAAAACAAAAACAAAACAGAGAGGATGGAAGCAAAAGCACCAACCTGAAAATGCAGAAGGTGGAGGAAGGGATTATCGAGAGAACTCTGCAATAGCTCGAATTTTCAGGCCGTCAAGATCACCACCATGAATCACTTGTGTATGTCTGAGAACAACATAAGGTGTTAAGCTTTGATTATCACAAATTCTCTGTAAATGCTCTGCTAATTGATTTAAAATCACTCTATTTCTCTCTAAGTGCTCAAAGAATTTAATCACGGTAAGTGTGAAAATGACAAGCAAATCTATTTATACCCACGGTAAAAAGCAATCCTCTTCCTTCCAGATATTTTAGGTTAAGCACAACCTCCAGACTCTGGGCCTAGGGATTCCTTACGATGATATTCTTAGGACTTAAAAACATCATAGCAAAGAATCCCAGAGTCCAGAGTCTGGCTTCCCAACAAAAGACAACCTCCAGGCCTGGAGCCCTGGAGGAGAAAACCAAACCAAAAAACAACACACACCGGGGAAAAGGAAACCCCGGAGAAAGAAAGCAAAATAAAAAGAAAGAAGGCAAAGCCACAGCAAAAAGAAAAAACAAGGGGAAAGAAAAAAAAGGGGGACCCAACATTTTGCACACAAAATGTAGGGATGGGGATGCAGGGCATAACAAATGGTGACTATCTAGGACAAATGCCTTAGTACATTTGAGAACTATAGAATCTCTAGTTAGCACACCAAGAACAAATCCACCTCCCTTAGCGTTCAACAGGAAAAGAGCAGAATATCGGAGAGAACCCGACCACACAGGAGTCAGTCCGTAGCCTTTCATCAGTGGTGTCATGTGTGCTTTGGAAGGAAATTAAGCTGATGACCTCTGGGAGGAATAGAGAAGAGGTACTAATTGCATCGAACCAGTCGTCAATTTGCTTGTTTCCCTTCGGAGACCAGAGTTTAATCCCGCTTCCCTTATTATTTTATTTGTTTTGGGGTGGGGAAGGTGGTACTTCTTTCACCATTGAGCCTAAGCTTAGCTAAATTTGAATGGCGGTACTTATTTCACCTATCCACCTATATTTAGATATTTGAAGAGGATAAAACTCTAGACCCAGGAATAATTTTGTTAGATTTTTAGACGTGGGTCAACCAATCAGTATGACCGATCTACCCCTGGCATGTTCAATTACTTGTTCCTTATATTATTTATGTTCACTGATTGCCAGACTCCCAGAGGCAACACCCAATGGAGATTGCTCAAAATGTGCTATGATCTGTAAAACAATCTCGGAGATCAGGTTGATTCCACCGTGTTAAAGATAGATTCTAAAGTTTACCATGCTGGAGGCATTGCACCAGAGACAAAAGTTATGCGAAGTATTCCAATTCCTACAGGATGGAACAAAATGTTGGAACCAAAAGAGCCGAAAGCAAAAATATAGACCACAAAACAAAAAGGAGGGGCTGCCCCGGGGAACAGCCGACAAGACTATTTACAAGGGAGGGCGCCTCACCGCGAGGCACCTGGGAGAGATATTTACAAGCGGGATATTTACATATAATACAAATTTGGACGAAATTACCTTTATTCAAAGTAGTGTTTGAGAAACTGCCCGTTGACAGGCAATGCGACAGGTTCTCCAGTCAAAGTGTTAAAGCGGTAAGTGTTGGCTTCGCAGATTTTTGAGATCAGGTATGGTCCAAGCCAGAGCCATTGGAACTTGGTATGCTTTCCCTTCTTCTCCCGGGCCTTGTCCCACAATAGGACCAAGTCCGAGATCTGAAAGGCCTTGTATTGGGCTCTTCTGTCAAACCATCATTTTACCACTACTTGATGACACGCAAAGTGTTCAAGGGCTGCGTCTCGCTGTTCTTCCATTCGCACCAGATTCAAAAGTCAAACCTCCACAATATTCTCCTTGTTGTTAAATTCCTGCATAAACTGTAAAACTGGGATTTGTAAGTTGACTGGGAATACAGGGTTCTGGCCATAAACCAGGTGGAATGGGGATGTTCCCAGGGTGGCCTTGATATGAATACGATCTTCCCAGAGGGCGAATTTCAATTTTTTGTGCCAATCCCAGGGATTTTTCTCTAACAGATGTTTGATCACCCCAAGTAGATTTTTGTTGGTTGATTCAGCAATTCCATTTCCCTGGGGGTAATAGTTGCTGGAGAACTTCAGTGTGATCTTTCGATTGTAGGTCCATTTGAGTAACTATGCAGAAGAAAATGCTGGACCATTGTCATATACTAGAGCAAAGGGCATTCCAAACCTTGTGATGATGTTCTCTTCCAAAAACTTGATAACTACATTCATCATGTTGTTTTTGCACGGTATAGCTTCAGACCACCAAGTACAGTAATCAGTTGTAGTGAGGATATATTGGTGGTTGGCAGACGAGTTGGGGTTGATTTCCCTGATGAAGTCAAATGCCCATTAGGCAAAGGGTCTAGCCTCATAGACTGGTTGTAGAGGCATGGCTAGGTTACACTCACGATGTGCTACAGTTTGACAGGTATGGCATTTCCTAACATGAGCATAGACATCTTTAAATATGAAGGGCCAATAATATCTGGCCTGAAGCATCTGATGGGCAGTGGCGTCAGCTGAGCCATGCCCAGTCCCAAACTGTCCATGAAATTCATCAATTACTTTCACAGCTTGGTCTCTGTCAATGCACCGGAGGTACACTCCCTCGTAGTTTCGACGGTAAAGAACGAAGTTTTTGATCATGAAATGGGCACTTTTCATCTGCAAGGCACAACATTTGTGGGGAGGTAATCCCTCTGGGAACTTGTTGTTTAACATCAAGTACACCAAATCGGTATACCACGGGTCTTGAGTAATGGACTCCACTGTATAAGTCTGACATTCTATGTGGGGAGTCTCTTCTGCCATTGCTCGACTTAGTCCTTGGCCTCAGACTATTTTCATGGGCTGCATCTCTAGGTCATATTCCTGGAGGATGGCCATCCATTTCCCCCGTCTCTCACCTAACTCACTCTGCTTCAGCAGAGACTTGACGGCCTGGTCTGGAATGATAGCATGCACTTTGTTCTGGAGAATATAATACCAGAATTTCTTCACGGAGCGAACTAGAGAAAAGGCTTGTTTTTCTAGTGGAGAATACTGGACTTCAGCGTTCTTAAAGGGGGAGCTCATGAAAGCTATTGGTCATTCTTCCCCTTCAACCTTTTGGGTCAATACTGCCGCGGCGGAATGCGGTGAAGCAAACAAGTAAATGTAAAATGGGAGGGAATAGTCTGGACTAGCCAGGATAGGAACCTCCATTATGGTCTGTTTGATCTGGGTGAACGCCCACTTTGCTTCAGGACTCCACTCAATTTTGGTATCCTTTTTCATCATTTCATTGAGTGGTTTGACGATGTCTGTGAATCCTGTGATGAACCATCACACAAAGTTGATCTTTCTAAAGAAGGATTGCATCTCATTTTTACTGCCTGGCATTTGTAAGTTTAGCAATGCTTTGACTCTGTCAGGGTCTATGGATATACCCTTCTCAGAGATAATATGCCTGAGCAATTTTCCCTTGGTGACCCCGAATATGCACTTCTTGGGGTTGAGGGATATTCCATACCGGCAACATCTCTCACAGACTGAACGAGGTGGGTGGCGTGATCACACCTATCCTGAGAGAAGACGGTTAAATCATCAGTGTAGATGATTATGCATCAATTTACAAGGCCCTCGAATGTGATGTCCATGGCCTTTTGAAATGTAGCCCCTGCATTAATCAAGCCAAAGGGAATTCTTCTATACGCAAATGTTCCCCACTTGGTGGTGAACGCTGTTTTCTCTCTATCCTCGTACTTGACCATGACCTAGTTGTATCCCGAATATCCATCCAAGAAAGACATCATTTGAGATCTATTCACTATTTGTAGCACCTCGTCCAATGAAGGGAGAGGGTGATTATCTTTTTTGGATGCCTTGTTCAAATTTTGGAAATCCACGCAAAGGTGGATTTCACCGTTCTTTTTTCGTACAAGGACCAAGTTGGCTACCCAAGTAGTGTGTCAGATCGGGAAGATAATCCAAGCTGACAGTAGTTTTTCTACCTCTTGACGAATCAGAGGCTCTATCAGGGGGTTGACCAGTCTTTGCTTTTGTCGAAAGGGCTTAGCATCTGGCTTTAGGGGAATAGTGTGGGTCATGATGGATGTGTCATACGTCTTTAAGTCTTCATAACCCTAAGCAATTACATCAATATATTCTTGGAGAACTGCGAGAATCTTCTCCTTTTCTTCAGGGGAGCAGGAGGTACCAATGTGGATAATCTTTTCTTCACCGGGCTGGCCGATGTTAATCTTTTCAAACTTTCCTCCCTCAAAGGAGGATGACACCTTCTCATGGGCCCGAGGGTCCAAGTCAAAGATTCATTCTAACGCAACCATCCCCTTCGGGATGGTGTTGGTGGGAAAGTCCATGATCCCATCATCTTTGTCACATTGTCCAGTGTCATCATGGTCTCGTTCTTCCACTATCTGATCTTCAAAGACACCAACAATCACCATGAAGGCCAAGATATGTTGATCATCCTAAAAACCTAAAAGTGGGTGACATTATCTGGAATGGAAGGGGTGGGGACCATCTCGACTAAAAATCTCCAGAGTCACGAGCCGGCCATTATCTCAAGTATGCTGGCAGAAACGGCCAAGGCATCTGGAACATAGTTCCGGCATCGGGGAATGAGATCAATGCCAAAGGCATCAAAATCCTCGATCAGGCTCCAAGCTTGGTTGTGGTATGCGGCCAGCCTTTTTTCATGACATGTGTATTGACTCTGGACTTGTTTAACAACCAACTCTGAATCACCCAGAGCCCGGAGGCGGGTGATACCTTTCCTTAGTGAGAATAGGAGTCCAAGGACCAAGGCCTTGTACTCTGTGACATTGTTCGTACAGTTAAACTGCAGCTTATAGGACACGAGGAAGGATTTCCCTCACGGGTTGGTTAGTTCCACCCCGGCCCCACAACCTTGTTTGGATCGGGACCCATTGAACTTCAGGGTCCATAAGTCATTGTTTGTAGTCTGGGGTTGGGAAAAAGGGGGCTTCTTTGGTTTATCACTGGGGGACTTGGGGATTTCCTCCCGGACTACCGGTGTGAGAGTGGAATTTATCCCCAGAGGCATTTCAATTTGTGATTCCCAAGTGGATAGCACCAAAGGAGTGCATCCCGTAGAAGTACTGGGTCCCGGGGAATCGGTTGTATGTCCATCTCGGAGGACATCGAGTTGCTGGGTAGCGATCGATAGGCATGGCTCACACTCAAGTTCTGAATGTTTTTGGTAGTGTACCTGACACCAAGTGCTAGATAGGAGTGTGGAAAGGGTCTCTGTGGGGCCCTGAGAGTTAACTTCAACTCTCACCTTTTCCTCTAAGTCCTGCGCTCTTTGCAGCACGACGGGGTCCTCTCTAGGGATGAAGTCAAATGTTAAGATTTCAAGAGGGCGGTATACCCACGGAGAAATTTTAGAGAAAAGGACCTCATTGACCTTCCCAACTTCGGTAAGGGCCTATTTCATCCGGGGTTCACTTTCAACCTGGATCTTGTTTGACTCTCCCTCCCATGGAAGCCATAAGTGGGTGAAGTCGGTCGAAAAGTATCCATTCAAGGACTTAGACCAATTCTGACTCAATAACATTCCGTAAGTATCTGGGATGTCCACCACTTGGATGTCGATGATGCTGGCTATCCTGGGGTCCTGGATAAGGTGTATCTGGATGTTCTTAAGTTCCCCCACCATTTTTACAGTAGTCTTATCCAGTTGGATTACTGCACCATTAGATGGGGTGGGGTGGAGTCCGAGCTTTTGACAGATGGATAAGGGCATGATGTTACCCGAAGCTCCGGAGTCTACTAAGAAGTTATGTATATTTTTGCCATAGATGTTTAGGCCTAGCAGGAAGGGAGGATCCTCATTGTTTCCCCAGAAGACAGCCGCATTAGCATCTTCGAATGAGATAGTCTTGGGTGGGCGGCTAACCGCTTTCAGGTTCCCTAAGAGCTTCAAAAGGGACCTCTTTTTCTTGGGGCAATTTAACAAAACCTCCATCAAGGTCATGGAGGTGGTGGTCTATTCTAACACCTTTGTGATGTCGAATCTTCCCCCCAGGAACGGGTGGTTCTCCTCAGCAAGGTCTTTCACTTGGTTAAGGCTAGGACCTTTTGGAGGGATGGGTCGGTCAGTTGCATTGTTCTGGGGAGGAGGAGTATCTTTGGTAGGAGGTACAGGCATGTAAGCTGGTCCTTTACCAGCCTGACTCTGAGTATTGTATGGAGTCTGCCGGTTAGTAAAGGCATTGGCCTTGAAGGGCGGAATGGATTTATCAAAGAATCCTGACAATTCAGACTCTTCTTCATCTTCCCTGGAAGTTCCGAAGAAGATGGTGTCGCAGGTAAAGGCACTGTGGGTTTTCTCTTGGACAGGGGGCTTCGGGGGAGTGGTATCGTGTGATTGTTGTCTGTCCAGCTGGGAGATCATTATGAATTTCTCCAAAGTGGCATAATTCACCTCATTGTGTGAACCTATATCATGTAGCCTACACCAGTTAGTCATGGGCTGGAAGTCTACGACTGGTGTAAAATGGGATGTTCCAGCGCCGTTCTGGTTGGCGCTTTGGTTCGGAGGTGGGCCTTCAGTGTTAGCATTATTGTTCCATTGTTTTTGGTTGGGCCTAGGCCTATTGTTGAAATTTCTTCCCCTGGCATTGTTGTTTCATTGGCCAGAGAAGATGTTTCCCCTTTGGGAATTTGAGTTCTGGGAGGCATAGGACCCCACCTTCAGTTGACCCATATCCATAGTCAGAGTAGACAGCATTCGCCGGAGGGATTCAACCTCGGCGGTCAACTGGGTGTTAGCATCACAATGGGATGGTTGAGGCGGTTGCGGGCTTCCAAGGAAGGCAGCAGGATTAACCGGAGTCGAGGGCGGAAATCCTCCAGCCGCGGATGATTGGAAGAAAGGCACTCCAGACGATTGTGTCTGAGTCTATTGTGTCTTCTATGGCTAGTTCCACGGGAAAACTTCCAGACCCGGTGTCATCTAGGTCTAGGAGGGGTAAACATATCGTGCTTGTTGGTCTATCACCAGTGGTGGGGGATTCGCCGCCATCAAAGGGGCACCTATTGCCAGATTGGGATTGTAACCCCCAGCATACGTGGTTCCACTAGGGATCGTGTTGAAGGGTGTGCTTTGCCCAATCCCTCCCGGGGATTTATTGAGACCACGAGACAGCTCTAAGGCCAGGTTGTAGACTTTTTGCAGAGTGTCCCGGTCACCCGGGGCAGTTGTTCTACAGAGGAAGGTGGCAATGAAAGGGTCCGTCGCATTGAGATAGGTCTGTATAGTAACGTCTGGCGATGGGATGAAAGGGCTTGTGCACCGCTTCAGGGCACGCTAAAACCTGTGGTTGAATGCGGCAAGAGGTTCATTGGGTTCCTTTCTGATGGAGATGAACTAGCTATGGGACCAAGCTGGGTCCACATGTACGCAGAAGGTAGCCAAGAAGGCATCTTCCATATCCTGCCAAGTGTTTATGGAGTTGACAGGAAGGTTAAGGTACCAGTTCAACTCACTTTGTCCTAGAGACAAGGGAAACATGTGGGTCACAACATCTTCATGTTAGATCCAGTGTTGATTCATGGAATCTTTGTATGCCTGTAAGTTTTCTTCGGTGGTCTGTGAGCCTAAGTGCTTGTATTGTGGGTAGATCTTCTCTGGGTGAGAAGGTAAATCGTTGGTCACGCTTAGAAAAGTGCCCATTGGGGACCTAGTGTTTTTAAAATATGCATCCATTGGGGGAACTATATGTTGGTTAGCTTGGGTATTGGTTCCTGGGACCATCTGGGGAGTTCGAGTATTCAGGGGTAAGGTAGATCCCCAAACTACAGTGGCTCGTAGAAATTTTGACGTCTACTTCCTTCGAGCAGGAGGCTCGAGTTCAACAAACCTTCCGAGATTGGGAGCAGACCTAAGGACTCTTTCAAATTTCACTAGGGAAAAGGAGCCAATCCTACTAAAGGCTTGCCTCCTAAAACTACAACTCAGGGAACCCTTGGGAGGTGCAAAATTGGAATCTCCAGAAGGGGATGAGGTCATGCCCTCCTTCTAGCACTAGTTTCTATTGACGGGGTTTTGCTGACCGGGTCCGCCAACAGTCATAAGTTGTCACTGGGTTCCAGAGGAAATCGGCCAACTCCGCTTGTAAAGGTTGTTTGGGGGAAACAAATCCTCTAGGCCTTCAAGCACCTGGGTGTCGGGTCACGACGGTGCGGGGCTCGGTTGGGAGAGGTGACTATTTTTGAGGGGGATAGCTGGTTACTTCAACTCATTCTCCCAGAGATTCAATTTGGTAAGGGGTTCCCAGAGCATTCTACACTTAGCAAATAAAAGAGAAAAAGATCTTGCAGGGTTAGAAATGTTTTATCTAACTACAGTCATGTTGAAATGTCTGGAACATCAACAATACTCTGAAAGACTACACTAAATACCAAAGAAATACACAACCATCAGTGAGCATCTTATCAGTAGTGGAAATAAAGAGGTCATTAATCTACTTTAACATTTCAGAGTGAAGGACATGCCGAACATTAAAACATGAAATACCATTAACTCAGAAGCAGAGATGCTAACAACATCATTGCCAAGAATCCTTCCTTCTTCATTAATAACTTTTCCAGCAAGCACTGGTGTGTGATACAGTAATGGCTCCAAGGGAGCATCTAACTACCAGAAATAGAACAATGGAGCATTAAGCTCTGTAACTTGAAACTTCAAGAATTACTTGTGCTATTTCTTATGGATAACAAAATCATCAATTTCATCGACCCTTGGAAATAGGCTGATCTGCCTATTTATACAACTCTCTAACCCTAACCCTATTTCATTGTGTTTGAATAAAATACAATATCTGGGGGCCGGTACTACCTGCGCCACCCTACAAAAGACTTGGAGATGGAATAGGTCCGCCACGCCAGAAGAAGAAGATGGGAAGATCCATCAAAAGAATCGGTCTCGAGAAGGGAGCCATAGAAAAGAAGGTAGAAAGTAGGTCCCCCGGGGATCGAGGCTACATGCCTCATAAATGAGAAATGTGACACCCTGTCTCCAACATGCCAGGTGTACCTTTTAATGGCACCTCGAGAAGACCACCCTGTTAGAAACCAACTACCAAGCCCATGTCTCTTGATGTGGCCAACTACCTTCTGACAGCCTTTATTAACCACTTCTGATAATGACTGGTCGGCCTCAGGGACCGGGATGCAAATCATTTTAAAGAATACAAAATTTTGGATCCGGGACTCTGGAATTCGGGAACTTACATCCCCAAAGGAATAAAGAATACCCAACGCTCAAATTTCCCTAGTTTCTGGAGAACACTCAAGGCTGTTGATTATCGTTGAAGGCCTGAAGGATGTAGAAAATGCCATCTTCATCAATCTTTTTCAGGCTGGCCTTTCTGTATCTGGCCATTTCAACTTGTTCCCCCAGGTCCATAACATTATTTTTGAATTCATCCGCCATTCTTGTAGTTTCATGGCCCTTCAGCACCATCTCGGTCAATTTTACCATCTTGGCCCCATCCATCCCTCTGGGGATTGATACCGGGAGTTCATCATTTCATCAAAACTCCCCAAAACTGACTCCTCAGGAGTATATGTATCAGTACTAAGGGGATAAATCCCGGAAGCCTTTATTACAAAAGATTTACATAAATTAAAAGAATACTTCACTTTGTTCACCTTTTCTTGCAAGGACTCTACCAGTTGCTTGGTTACCTCCAATGTGAGGTCCAGTCTAGAGAGCTGAGTCCTCACAAAATCAAATGATTCCTCTCTCAGAATTCTGGATTCAGAAATTATATCTTCTCCCAGGGTGAGGAGCTCTTCGAGCTCTGCCTTCCACGCCTAGTAATTCTCAGCATCACTCTCCCACTGCTCAATCAGTGCTTCTACCTAGAGAATAACCTGCAAGGCCGTATATAGGTCTGGGAGAGTGGATACTAAGAAACGCCAGGTGTTTCCTACCTGCGGGGTGACCCATTCATCAACTGTTTGGGCCTTCTTTTTCATTACTTGCAGGGAGTCTATGTCACTCTGCAGTAATTCCTCTAATGTGAAGGTCTGTGGAGGGGCGGTGTTGATGGGTCTGGCCAGCTCAGTTAGCAACCCAATGAGGTTAGCATTTTTCTCTTTCTCTACTTTGAACCTCTGGGCCTCTTTCTTGTATCAGGCCCCCACTGCCTTGCCACTTCCTTTAGCAGGTCTACTTCGCCCTGCTTCCCTCTTTTACCCAGGGGTACCACTGCAATATTGTAATCTGCAGGATCCGCGATTGCTTCATCGGCATCTGGTGGAGGCATTGCCACTACTACAACTATTTCTCCACCCGGCCTGGTTCATAGGGTGTGAACTATCCGGGCCTTCTTCGCTTTTGGCAGAGCCTGAGCTAAGGCCATCATTTTAGCCAGGGAGATAGGGACTGCCGGAGTGGATTGGGCTTTTCTCTTTCTTCTTTCTACCAGCCATGGAGGTGGGAGAGGTGGCCTTCCTGCCATAGTCTGTTCCTCGGATTCTCTCCTGGTGTCCGGTGGTGGCTGCTCCTTTTCACCATATGCTTTACTTGTTTCTGTCCCTGCTGGAACTTCTTTTGCAGCAATGTTCTCAATTTCCATTCCCTTAGCCTGGTCCTGGATGTTGGTTGATGGGTCTGGACCTTCACGAGCTTTTTCAAGAATTGCCTCTCCGAGCTGCTCCTCTTCTTCATCTATTGGCAATAGGGGAGGTATCAGGTTGAGATTCAGAGTTTGGGCCGCTGTAATTACCTGCCCAAAGGTTGCCCCCGGGAGTGGCCTTTGGAATGCGGCGGTTGGAGTTATGATTTCTCCTGAAGGTCCGGGTCTGGGTTCCCCAACAGATGCCTTTTGTTCAATTATTTTCTATTGGTCCACTCCCAGAGCTTGTGTTTCTAGGGCCCCGGAGGTGATCTCCGGTCTTGGCTCTTCTATCTGCTGCTCTTCTTGTTCTGCACCTTCTGTCTCCAGCTCTTCTAAGTCTATAGTCCCTTGTTCTTTCTCTGAGACTTCATTCTCTGTTTGTGCATTGCCTCCTTGCAGATTTCTGAACTCATCAGCTATAAATAAATCAAATTCTTCCTCCGGAGGGGGACTGGCCGGGGCCTCTGTCTATTTTGTTTCTTTCTTCGGTTCTGGGGAACTGGAAGAAAGAATCTCTACTTCCTTGGGGATGGATACCTTAGGTGCCGGTTCTGCCTTTGGCTACTGGATGTGCTTTCTCTTCCTCTGAGTGACTAGAGGCGGCCCCGCATCAGCTATTTCCACCAGTTCCATAGGATCTACCCCAGTTTCCTTCATCATTAAGGCTGCCAACAACGGGGAGGAAGAGGGGCAAAGTGGCCCGAACATGAGCGGGGGAGTGGCCAGCCTCGTTATCAACTGTTCCCTCATTTGCTGGGAGGTGGCCACAGATTGCTTAATCTGCTCTTGAATGGGGACTTGTTGCGTGAGGGGAGTTGTATCTATCCCTTTTCCTTTGTTTGTGCCTTGTGCAGAAGTCCTGGCCTGTGAAGAAGTTCTGGCCCCTAAAGTTGACTTAAACACCGGCTGTGGCGTTGCTTTTGGTGCAGATCGAGAAGCCTGGCGTACACTCCCGGGGTACACCCTTTTAAAATAGGCATGACTTCGCTCGAATACTCCCCGAAAGAAGTCCTCAATCATGTGCTCTTCTTGGGTGGCCCAATTTATTATCGGCAATGCCATTTTATCGATCCCCTTTTCTTGGTACTAGGGATCTATGGTGAGGGCGGTGTCTGAGAAATCCGCCAGGAACCTCCAGAGCTTTAGCTCTTGCATCAGCCTGGCCGTCATCCTAATATAATGCCAGCTGTGTACATCCATGTCATCCTGGCAATCAGCCTAGAAATCCTCCATGTGTACGTGATGGGGCTTCGAAGCCCGGGGTAGTGTCGTTGTAATTCTTCTATGCGGATCAAAATTTCTCTGTACCAGATAGAATTCCTGCAAGTTATAGCTTTTTAACTTGTTGTCTACCTCCTTCACGACGGCTAGACTATAGGTGTAGTTCTTGCAGGAGATTGGGAACGAGACGTTTGGGACCCTCTTGTGGGCCAAGAAGGTATGTAGCTTCATCATCTGTCTACAATATTCCAGCAGCATGATCTTGTCCCCACAATGCCTGGGCAACAAGTAGGGTTTCTCAGAGAAGCTGACAACCCTAATGTATGTATGCTATTGGAATTGGATATAGTAGTGCCCATAACTACTAACCAAATTCATCGCCTCAGTGGACAGGCGGTATCCGACATCCCGGGTGGGCGTGAGTAGATGGTAGTAAACGAAGGAATCGTTTACCCAACAGTAACTGGGGAAGCTGGCCTCCCATTGAATTTGTGGGAAATGGTCCCATGGTGCTTTTTGTCCCAGGCCAATCTTGAGAATGCCATCTCTAAGCAGGCCATTGGAATGGGGCCTCTGTTGGGCCAAAGCCCAAAAAATATAAGAAGTCATATAGAACTTTTTCTTCTTGTTCAAATGCAGGAACTGGGAGTCGACATGATTGGAGATAATTGTTTCCCAGTCGAAGAACTCTCTATTAGTGGAGATGCCGAGGAGGAAATAGTACATCCAATTTGCAAATTCCTGGGTGGAGAGTTGCCCAAATACCCGGGCCAACACTATCATCCCCATCTGGATGCTCTCCTTGAATTTAGAGCGGGGAATATCAATCTTCATCTTCTTTGGGTCCCTCTTCGGGACCTTGAGCCAGTTGATGTTTATATATATCCAGGCGGCATCCTTCAATTTAGTGAATTGTTTCAAGGCATCTATCCTTGTGACCACCATGGCCTGGTCAAATTGTGGAATGCCCATGCCTGCTTGGAAAGTGACTGGGTCCAGGGACACTAGTGGAGTGGAGAATCCTGTGGGGTCTGCGGCTGCGAGCATGACAGCCCAGACAGAAGAGTTGTAGTTGGCCGCCAATGCTAAGATAAGCTCTGAAGACTGCACGGAGCATGGGAAGCAAGCCACCCAGAGAATTCCAGAGTTCCCAACGTTTATTGCAAGTTGGTCTCTAGCCTGTCACTGGATGTGTATTATCTTTACCAGGGCCTGCATTTTTTCCCAAGTTCTGACACTGGTGTCGATCATTAGTTTCACCTTGCACTCAACCTTTGAGCCCATGATCTCGTTGTCTTGTACAAACTTCATAGTGAGGGGTAGTTTTCCAGGGCCTTCTCTATCTTTGACTTTGCCGCTGCCTTGGTCTTAGTAGTGGTTGGTAATTCTGGGCTTCCGGGAGGAGATGATGTGGATGCTTCAGACATGGTGGAAAGATGAAGTCTAGACCTGCAAGATAAAGCAACCGTCAGAACATTTTATCAAAATAAAATAATTACTCTGGGGTCTGGAGAACTTACCACCGCGTCGTTTTCTTTTTCTAAAAAGTTAGTCTTACACACCCGAAAAGCAAAACACATTGTTAACTTAGGAATTTCATCACATCTCTGCATTTGGGAAATTTTATCACACTTGATGAGGACATGGGGTGGATGGTGGAAGGGGACCTGAAGCCTAGAGAAATGACCGTTAGGAAGAATGAAGTGAAGGCATGTCCATGTGGACGCCACATGTGTTGGCATTGAATAGATGTGATGGCACTAACGGTGGAGCCAACTGGCCGAACGCACAAAAAGGGAAAGCCACTTGGCTAAAAGTAATTGCATGCATGGGAAATAAATGAGGCTCTAACAGCCTTGATGGAGGAGAGAGAAAATCGCCTGTTTGAAACCGGCCGAGAGCCGAGTTTCAAACGGATGGTTTTCTTCCTCGAAGCAAGCTTGAAAGCAAAGAACCAGCAGCAAGGGTGACTCAACCAGCTTGTCAAGCCACCCAAAAGGATACACACAGAGATGAAGGATATATACATGGAGAGGAGGGGATATACAAGGGCTATTTATAGATATGTACATATATACACGATTATACACACGGGATGACTCCCGCGGGAAAACCAGACAAGGCAAAAATGAATATATACAATTATTTACATTATGTACACGCTATTTACAGACAAACAACCTCTGCATAGAAGGTGGACAACCTTCTAGCAGAGCCAACCCACCAATGGGTGGCGAAGACCAGGAGACCAAAGAACAGACGACGGAGAAACGAAACGAAACAAAAACAAAAACTAGGCAAACCCAACGAAGACCAGAAAATGAAAACAAAATAGAGAGGAGGGAAGTAGAAGCACCAACCTAAAAATGTAGAAGGTGGAGGAAGGGATTACTGAGAGAACTCTGTAACAGCTGAAATCTTCAAGCCATCAAGATCACCACCACGAAGCACTTGCGTATGTCTGAGAACAACAGAAGGTGTTAAGCTTTGATTATCACAAATTCTCTGTAAATGCTCTGCTAATTGCTTTGAAATCACTCTATTTCACTCTAAGTTCTCAAAGAATTTAATCATGGTAAGTGTGAAAATGATAGGTAAATCTATTTATACCCGCGGTAAAAAGCAATCCTCTTCCTTTCGGAGATTTTAGGTTAAGCCCAACCTCCAAACTCTGGGCCCAGGGATTCCTTACGATGATATTCTTAGGACTTAAGAACATCATAGCAAAGAATCCCAAAGTCCAGAGTCTGGCTTCCCAACAAAAGACAACCTCCGGGCCCGGAGCCCCGGAGGAGAAAACCAAACCAAAAAACAACACACACTGGGGAAAAAAAACCCCGGAGAAAGAAAGCAAAAGAAAAAGAAAGAAGGCAAAGCCGCAGCAAAAAGCAAAAACAAGGGGAAAGAAAAAAAAGGGGGACCCAAAATTTTGCACACAAAATGTAGGGATGGGGATGCAGGGCATAACACTACCCAAATGGTTGATTGGTTAAGACCCAATTTGACAACTTTTGTGCAAAGTTGCAAAAGCTGTCTAGCAACTTTTTGTCAACTTTTTACATATTGAGACCAAATGACTCAAATTATTCCTAAGACCTCGTATACATGTAAAATATGAAATTTATACTTAGTTTACATCATTTATACCCTTATTAGGAAGTCCACATCCTTTGACCAACGCAGGTTCTCAAGGGTCACTATGCTTGAAAAGGAGGGAAAAAAAAAAAGAAATCCAATCAGGAAAACTCAAAAATATTTTTGGTCATTACATCCAGAAACCAAATCAGCCAAGAAGAAAGGAACATGACCGTATGATTTTTCTATACAAAGGAAATATCAAGATCTTCTAAGAGTTTTTTTAATTAAACAATTAATTTATAAACCACAAAGGTAACAAGGTTAAAATTAATTTTATTAGCTCTCTTGACCTTACAGTTGGCGTTGAGTATGTTGTTTAACCCTCCATAGCACATGCCTACAACTGTAAGCTTCTTAACCCTCTATAGGACATGCCTGCAACTAATTATAGATTTTTGGTATCTCTATAGAAGAGTTATTTTTAATTTTATTTTCCCTTTGTAGAAAAACAATGATCTAATGAAACCAGTGTATAATGACTGAAAGAAAAACCAAGAATTAAACACATAAGATTAACAGGATAAATAATAATCATCTAAATAAAATATCATTCCTAAACTCAAAAGGATCTATAATACTTAAAGGATGGCTTCATAGAGAAAGTAGTCCAAGTTAAAAAAATGAAGTGGTCCATATCTTGGAGAGCATACCTAAATGTATGTAACAATAAAATTCAAATTACAACCAACTATTTGTTTTCCTGGGTATCTGATTCCTTACAAGTCAAAGGAACATCATCCTAGAGATAATAGATTTTCCACATGAAACCAAATAATTATTAATAGTTCAAGGTGTCTTCTTATTTCTAATTATTCAAGGATGTAACCATATTGGTGATTATGTGATGCTAAATAGAGAATTTAGCACATTAAAAGTGGTTTTTTTTTTCTTATTAGGTTTCTAATTTCTAACTAAAATGAAATGGTATTTCATAACGAATAATATGGTGTGTGATTCCTTTTATTACATCATTTTTCAATGTGAATTTGTAACAAATGGACCCCTAAATTAGTCCTAGTTATGGGGCATAATTTTTAGGATTGTTGGGGTTAAATTATTATAGGTGTTGTTCTAGCATGGCTTGAAGTTCTTTATGGTACTATCGATTCTCCATGTCATCTAGAAACACTTTATGTAGAACAAGTGATCATTCTGGGAGATATGCTTAACAGCTAAACCTAAATAGTCTACAAAATTTTGTAATTGTAGAGATTACAAGAAGAGATATACATAAAACATTTAATATCCCAACCTTGCAATAGGTAAGACCACGTATCAAAAAGATTGGCTTTCAGATGATGCACAAATTTATTAATCAAAACCCTTCAAAAAATAGAGAAAGAAAGGTTAACAAGACAATACATAATTGGAGGAAACTTCTTTCTCTCCTACCCTCTTTAATCCTGATGCAAAATAGAATCACTCTTTTCATTTACCTAAAAAAGGAGGAGTACACCATGAATAGGCCCAACATAGGAAAAGCCAACAGTGCAGATGCCTGTGCAAGTGGGAACTATAAGGTTAAGGAATACAAATCTTGCAAAGAAACAAATCATCATGAAGCATACACAACCACTTAATAAATTTACACCAAGAAGAAAACAAGTTTCTTTCTTAGTATTACATAAACTGAAAAATTATTACAACATTCAATACAAAATATAGTACCTACCAAAAACCAGTGTAGCTCTTTGGTAGCCAAAGCAGTTGTAATTTGATGATTCTTTAATGATTTTCTCACATGGCCCTGTAACTACAATGGATCATAAAACAAATGTTTAGGGAGATACGTGATACTGTACAAAGAATTACTTGTATATATTTATCCATCAATGATTTACAGATATAAACAAAAAAATTAGGAAGAGTCATTTCTAATAAAGGAATCCATAAATACGATTGGCATGGCACGGGAAAGCTATGAAAACATCTAGCTATGACTAATAAGATATTAAATGGACTATAGTTTAAATAATTCCTCCTACTTTACATGGCTCTCTACCACATCAAGATATTATTTTACAGGTCCAAAACAATTTCCATTCATTAACTGTTATCACTTAATGAAGCCATAACTATAGTAATTGAATATTAGGTTAATAGCATATCTTTTACTGTTCACACCAGTATTTCAACTTTGAAATTGGATATTACAGCTTCTCATATTTACAAATAGACATCCAATACATTACCCACATTACCTAAATAGTGAATGTTACATTTATATTAGTCAACGATAATCTCCATCATACCATGATTATCACTTGGTATAATTGACTTCATTAACATTAAAATAGAAGAAATCTGTTGCAATTTAGAGAAACTAGTCCCAAATTTCATAAGATCAAATAGGGGTCACTACAGTCCAACTTAGAGACCAATATAGGCCTATGAAGATGGCTATGAAGGCCTCTGTGGACATCCACAAAAGCATACCAGAAGGGAGATATTTTAAATAGTTGATTTCAGGATGCTAACCTCTGAATTAGGAAAGATGATCTCCCACACTTCTCGACATTAGATAAATATATTACCACTATGGAAATTCTATGAAAACCCATGGCTTTATTGAGTTTATTGTGGAAAAAGTCAAAATGAGGTTCATATTTTTGACCATTTTCATAATGCAAAATCTGCATTGTCTCTCCATGTTATGAATACAACATTTTCAATACAAATCAGTTCAAGAAAAGAAGAACACACGTTAAGAAAATTTATAATAATCTTAGTTGAGTGTGATCTCAGTAAATAAAACCAATAGAAGGATATCGAATCCCCTTTGCAGATTGTATTGATGGAAGTCACTACAATTCATTGGGGTTTCTTGTGGTGCCCCTTGGTAGGTTGTGTCAATGGAAGTCACTGCCATTCGATGGGATTTCTTGTGGTGCGCAGAGGCGATGGGATTTTCTTGTGATGTGCATAACCTAACTAGACAGACCCAAATGAAGGATATCAGTATAGTGTATGAAATTTTATTCTAAAATCTCCTCCTTTTCCTCTGAAAATTTTCCTCCCGCCTTCCTTTACCTCTAATTACCACCTAAGTGAAAACACTACCTCTAATTAAAGCTAAAATGAAAATGCATGAGCACTATCTTAAATTTTAATTTAAGATAGTAATAATGGTTTTCTTTTTTATTTATAATAATTAAAATAATAGCTTAAATATAAAATTTCATTTTTAAAATATCTTAAAATAGTCTTTTATATAATAGTGACAATGCACTCAAGTCTCCATAAGTCCTTTAAAATATGTAGGCAAAAAATGGGTCTAAATAAGATCTCGCTTACCTCTAGTCATGAAAGTCTTTAAAATAAAAGAAATAGCTCTAAATGATCTTAGGTTCATTTAGGCAGTCAAGATTTAAATGTGAGTGGCCTTATGAGCTCCTTAATGTTCCTTGATCTTCAAAATGAAAATATGGTGATAATGAATTGATATAAGGAGAAGATTCAAAAATAAAATCCAAAAGCCAAACAAGAACAAAACAAAATGAGAGTGAGCTGGCAGAAAATAATCTGTAACAAACCTAAGTATCTTCTATTAGCATAGCCATGGAGATTAGCAGTCGATGTCAACTAGTGTAGTCACAAGAGTAGCTAGGGAGGATGAATGTATACCATGAGAGTTGTCATAATGAAGCACATTAGAGGCTTCAAAATGGGCTTTCCAGAGCAAAAGCTTCTACAGAATGTGCATATCGTCTTAGAAGGAAAATGATTAAAGTTCCCTCCAACCTTAAAAAAAAAATTGGCTAAAATTTCCTCCAAAATCATACCTATTATGTAGAATTAAGGTCTTGACAATTTTCAATAAAAAATTAACATTTATATTGTTTAATGTTCTTAATTATATTTTTAATTACTAATAAATTATCAATTATGTGGAATTAAGGCCTTCAATTTTTTTATTAAAAAAATTAACATTTATATTATTTAATGTTGTTAATCATATTCTTAATTATCAATATTTTTAACTATGTTTTAAATTACAACTTATAAAATATTAATTCTTTAACTATGTTATTTAATTTATTTAGATTTACATTCTTTAGCTTTAAATGATCATTTATCTTTAATTTTTCAATTTAAGTCTATTTAAATAGTTGTATATGCTAAGTAAGAGATATTTTCTAGAGCAGGTCAAATTATGATATTGCTATCAGGATTTAACTGTGTGGTTTTTGAGCCAAACTCATTGACCCATGTTTCATGAGTAGTGGTTCACCAGAAGGAATCTCTTGTGAGAAATAATATAATAACACTTAGAACTCATTGCATCTCAGTAATGCTCATAGAGGTACTTCCTAGATAGGGGTTTTTTTAGTGGCAAATATTCGCCAATTGGCAAATATGTCCCGATCGGGCTATAGAAATTGGCAGAAAAAAACACCGTATACTAGTTGACCGGTTCGCCCAGATTTTATAAAATAGTCATATTGTGGTCGAAATGTTCGCCACTATGAGTACGCAATTTCAGTTTGGTACTCGGGTTCTTTGCCCATATTTCTCTTTAATGTTTACTCTTATTTGCCATAGAATTAATTGAGTGTCTCTTTTTACGATTATCATTCACCAAATTCCCATTTTCCTATGTGAAATTTTTATTTGTCCTAGGACCCAATTCGCCATGCATCACACACAATGGGGTGCCAAATTCCCGCCCTATTCACCCACTCAATTGCTTGAAATTATGCGGGGTTCACCAAATATTAGTTCTTATCATATGTACCGGTCGGCCGATTCGCCAAAATGAAAATGGTTTATTTGTAGTTGTCTATTTCAGATATATGAGGTTCATTATTGAAACATGCTAGAAAGAAGGAGCCTTCTTCATAGTATTGCGATCAGTAGAGCGAGTCCATAGTATTTTATTGTAGCCTTAATTTGATGGAGATGTCACAGTCAAATTTAAATAGGAAGAGGAGTAGGACTAATGAAGGTGGAGATGTCCAAGAGAGGCCAACAAAATGCAGAAATATATCTTCATACTTTGGCGGGGGTAGACACAACAGTGTTGGTCAAAGTAAGGAAGGTAGATCATCAGAGGAAACTGTACAATCTCAACCGACACAGGAGTCCATTCAACAAATTGGGGAGCCTAATAAATCTGGTGACGGAGTTGCAAACCCTGATATCTCTAATGAAGATGACCTTGAAGAAGAATATCCAGTAAATAACCAGTACCAGGATGAATCAATCAACTTCGGTCATGATGATGGTGCAATTAATAGTAACACTAAAGGGAGAGGAAAATCGAAAGAAAAAATTGATCGTCAATGGGAGATGGTCAGGAGATTTAAATTTGATTAGGCAGTAAAGTATCCATTCATTGAGCCCATAGACAATCCAATTGTAGGTGAGCCACCAGTAGAATGCAGATGTACAATTTGTAGTTGGAATTATAAAAAGGAAAAGCGGTTGCAGCTTAAACTAGACACCATAGAGAAACACGTTGGTAAGGTTTACGAAACCTCAACTATAGATGGAAAGGAAATAAAAGTGGTAAGATATAAAATAAAGGAGCAATGTCAACATAAAAGGAATGCTGAAGAATATTATATGTTTTAGAAATTTCAGATGAAGCCTGGTGAAGTTCAAGGTTCTATTAATGCTATTTTTGCAAAAGCAACTGAAGCAGAAGAATGTGGAAAAGCTGTTCAATTAAGTAATGTTTTCCATATTTTGAGCAGAGGGCGTCCAATGACAGACTATCCAGAAATGAGTGGTTTGTTACACTTTCTGAAAGTTCCTAACTAT
>MU225911.1:676874-702917 GCA_018584345.1 Thuja plicata
CTCTTACACCCCCACATGCCTTATTAATGTCTTCATTAATGAAGATTCCTTAAGCCCATGTCTCTCCCATGCCTTATTAATGCCCTAGGCATTAATAGCTCTTACATATTCATTTATTGGGCCTCCTTGCTCATAAATGAACCTTGTACCCCCCCTCTCTCTCCCATTCTTCTATAAATAGAAGCCTGTTTTGAGAGCAAATAAGCCTTCATTAGAGATCAAATTTGCATTGTTATGCTGCCATTTTTATGCTAGACTACATACTATTTTCTCACATACTAATTGTTAGTGCTATTTCATCATTTTAGAGCTAGTTTGCATGCTTGTTTCATCATTTAGCTTGTTTTAATTCAAATCCTTCATGTTAGGTTGTATTGGTCACTGATTCAACAACATATTCTGAGGGCTGATATGTTGTTGGTCACACTCCTCCTAAGTTAGAAGGCAATAGATCGATTTTAGCAGGTTTACTATGTTTTCCATGTTTTTCACTAACCCCATGTTGCTAATATAATGATCTATTGATTGTTTGTGTATGTTCCGACAGGTACCCATTTACACACGAACAATATCATTCATATTTATAACCTTGAACCAACCATTGCCTTATCTCTTGTTTATCCTTACCTTATTGATTGGTCCCAACACTATTAAGAACCTAAGATTTTAACATTCCAAAATGATTATGAGATAGCTTGTTACCTAAATGCCATTGAACCCGTAGTCTCATCCACCAGTGAATCGGCTACCAATATGACAGAGCCAGACATCAAGTACCTTAGTCACAAGATAAAAAGAAAAGAAAATAAAAAGAATAGGAGTTCTGATGGCAAAAACCACTATGTGGCGGTGTCAAAACCAAAAAAAGTAAAAGGAAATGACATGTCCAAGGGAGAAAACCTCTCTGAGGTGCCTAAGGATGAGGTACTTGATCGTCTACCCAATTATTTTTAGGATCAATCTTTAGTGCTTATTGAGCCAACACAAGTAGTTAATTTGGGTATAAATAAGGCTCCACAAATAGTACACTTGGCTAAGTCCTTGTCACCAATAGAAAAAGAGACTTACACTAAGTTCTTACAGAGAAAGAGATTCAATTTTGCATGGAATTATTCAGATATGCTAGGATTGGACATAAATCTTATTATGCATCACTTGTCCATAGCTCCAAATGTCAAACCAGTTAAATAAAAATTGAGGACGATGCATCCTCACATAGCTCTTCTAGTCAAAGTTGAATTAGAGAAACTCCTTGGTGCAAAATTTATAAGAGCTATTGCCTATGCTAAATGGATATCAAACATTGTACCTATTTCCAAGCATGACAAATCCATTCAAGTTTGCATAGATTTTAGAGATCTCAATAGAGCATGCCCAAAGGATGAATTTCCACTCCCCAATAGAGACATGATAGTGGATATGACTATGGGTTATGAGATTTATTCCTTGATGGATGGTTTTTCTGGGTACAATCAAATTAAGATAGCTCTTAAAGATCAAGAAAAGACTGTATTCACTTGCACATGGGGTACTTATTGTTGGAACGTTATGCCTTTTGGATTAAAAAATGCAGGAGATACCTATCAAAGAGCTATGACAACTATTTTTCATGACATGATGCATAAGAATATGGAAGATTATGTAGATGACACCTTGGAAAAATATAAATAAAGAGATACACAATTAGACAATTTGGAACTAATTCTAGGTCGCATGGAACAATTTCAACTAAGGTTAAATCTTAAAAAGTGTGCATTTGTAGTCACCTCTGGAAAGTTACTTGGATTCATAATTTCAACAAAAGGAATGGAGGTTGACCCTAAAAAAGTCCAAGCAATCATAGATATGCCACCTCCTAAGAATATCAATCAAATGAGGAGTCTGCAAGGACATCTTCAATCTATAAGGAGATTTATTTCACAATTGGCAGATAGAGCTCAACCTTTCAATAAGAACTTACATAAGGGAGTCAAATGTATTTGGAATGAGGATTGTCAAAAGAGCATAGATCAAATCGAGAAGTACTTGGAAAATCCTCCTATTTTAATGCCTCCTATCCCAGGGAAACCACTTATTTTATACATTTCAGTGACATAATCTTCCTTGGGGGCATTACTGGCTCAACTTGATGAAAATGGGAAAGAAAGAGCAATATACTACATTATCCACACTCTTGTTTCATATGAGGTTAATTACACTAGCATTGAGAAAGCTTGCCTTGCTGTTGTGTTTTCTTCCCAAAATTTGCGACATTACATGCTTGCGCATACTATACACCTCATAGCCAAAATAGATCCACTCAAATATTTGTTGAGTAAGGCTGCCCTCACAGGTAGACTTGTTAAATGGATGATGATACTTTTAGAGTTTGACATAGAGTACATTGAGTGTAAGGCAATCGAAGGACAAGCTATAGAAGATCAATTGGTTGATTTCCAATTACAAAATGATGCACCTATTCAAGTTGAATTCCCAGATGAACATCTCATGTATATGACTGAATGAACATGGAAGATGTTCTTTGATGGATCTTTTATACAAAATGGTTCAGGAGCTAGTGTTTTGTTTTTTTCTTCTCATGGGTACACAATCCCTAAGTCTTACAAATTATTGTTTCCATGTACAAACAATATTGTTGAGTATGAAGCTTTAACAAATGGACTTAAGATAGACATAGAATGGAGAATCACAGAGTTACACATCTATGGGGATTCATAGCTGATAATCAACCAAGTTAATGATGAATATCAAACAAAACATGAGAAAATGGTACCTTACAAGAAAATGGTTGATTCCTTAAAGAAGTACTTCACATTTGTCACATTTTAGCAAATCCCTAGAGTAGAAAATAAAGCAGTTGATGGTATGGCTACACTTGCTTCACTTCTTCAGTTAGAGAAACATGAATCAACATTTGAATTCCTGGTGGAAGAGATACATCACCCTATCTTTGACTCCCAATAAAGCCATGTTATTTTTACCATTATCGGTCATGAATCATCCCGTTATGGTGCCGTTTACTCATATCTTCATGATGGAATTGTACCTAAAACCTTTAACTGATTTGAATGCCGAAATCTTACTCGAAGTGCCTCTCACCATTCCCTTATCGCTGGTGATTTGTATAGGAGGGGTCTAGATGGAACACTTCTTAGATGCTTAGAAAAGGAAGAATCTGATCAAGCATTGGTTGAAATTCACGAGGGAATCTATAGGGGACACTCCAATGGTCTTTCCATAGCCCAAAGGTTTCTTAGGGTGGGGTACTATTGGTCCATGATGCAGATTGATGCATTAGATTTTTCAAAGTCATGTGAAAAGTGTCAAAAACATGGTAACCTGATACATGCTCTAGGTAGGGATCTCATTCCTTCTATTTCTCATTGGCCATTTCAGCGCTGGGCCTTTGACCTTGTTGGGAAGATTCACCCCAACTCATCAAGTGGACACAAATTTATCATCACTGCTACTGATTATTTCACTAAATGGGTAGAAGTTGTCCCACTTTCTGTTGCCTTAGGCAAGATAGTTTCTCTATTCATTTTGAACCATATCATTTATCGATATGAAGTACCTTCCAAGATTATTACTGACAATGGAGGCCAGTTTAAAAAAAAGGACCTTCAAAAACTCTGCAATAAATTCAAGATTAAACAACATTGGTCCTCCATTTACTTTCCGCAAGGAAATGGTCAAGCAGAGGCATCAAACAAGGCCATTCTTAAAATTTTGCATAAAACAATCTGTAAGAATGGTAGAGATTGGCATTTACAGATAAATTCAACTTTGTGGGCCTATAGAATGAGTATTCATACTCCTACTAGGGCTACTCCTTTTTCCCTAGCATATGGTGCTAAAGCAGTGTTACCTTTGGAGGTTGATATTCCTTCACTTTGAGTTTCTCTCCATGGTCTAGTTACAAATGAAGACTATCGCGCCATGAAAAAAATCAAGCATCATTTGACCATATGAGGGTCTATCAAAAGTGTATGTCCAAAGCCTTCAACAAAAAGGTTCACCCTAGAGAATTCCAAGTGGGAGATCTTGTCCTATGTGAAAATTCTAAGAATCAACAGCATAGCAATCAAAAGGGTAAATTTGAACCTTATTGGCTTGGACCTTACATTATCACAACAACTTTTGGGATAGGTGCTTATTTACTATCTACATAGGAGGGAGAATAGCTCCCTGATCCTATCAATGTTTTGCACCTGAAGAAGTTCTATCCATGATGCCCATTCTGTCTGGGGGCATCCTTTTGTACATAATTATTGATCTTGAAAAAATTCAAAAAAAAATGATATATTGTCAAAAATTTAAAAAATCAGAAAATGTCTTGAAACAATGATCATCTTAGTGAAAACCTAGCAATAGGCGCTTTGATGTATCGCAGAAAAATTATATATTCCAAAAAATACAAAAAATTTAAAAATTTAAAAATTTAAAAAAAAATAGAAAAAGTGCCTTGGTAAAAACCTGGAAACAGGCGCCTTGGTAGAAAAAAATTCAAAAAAATTATAAAAAGTCCTGAAAAAAAGAAGAAAAAAATGAAAAAAATGAAAATAAAAAAATTGTAATATAATCCAAGTGGTGAAAACCTGGAAACGAGCGCTACTTGAGGCCTTTGCACCCTTGTTTCTTAGCACGTGTGTTGTCGGGGTTTTGCTGACCGGGTCCGCCAACAGTCATAAGTTGTCACCGGGTTCTGGGGAAATCGGCCAACTCCGCCTGCAAAGGTTGTTCGGGGAAATAAATCCTCCAGGCCTTCAAGCACCTAGGTGTCGGGTCACGACGGTGCGGGGCTCGGTCGGGAGAGGTGACTATTTTCTAGGGGGATAGCTAGTTTCTTCAACTCATCTTCTCTGGAGATTCGATCAAAGTAAGGTTTTTCTGAGCGCTCTATACTTAGCAAATAAAACAAAAATGATCCTCCAGGGTTAGAAGTATTTCATCTAACTATAGTCATGCTGAAATGTCTGGAACATCAATAATACTCTGGTAGACTACACTAAATACCAAAGAAACACGTAACCATCAGCTAGCATTCTATCAGTAGCGGGAGTAAAGAGTTCGTTAATCTACTTTAACATACCAGAGTAAAAGATATAAAGAACATAACACAAAATACCATTAACTCAGAAGCAGGAATGCCAACAACATCATTGCCAACAATTCTTCCTTCTTCATTAATATTTAGTCCAGCAAGCACTGGTGCGTGATACAATGGCGACTCCAGGGGAGCATCTAACTATCAAGAACATAACAATGAAGCATTGAGCTCTGTAACTTAAAAAGAGAAGCACTTCGCTATTGCTATGGACAATAAAATCATCAATTTTTCTGACCCTTGGAAATGGGCCGGTCTTCCTATTTATACAACTCTTTTCTAACCCTAACCCTATTTATATCAAGTTTCAATAAAATACAATATTTGGGGGCTGGTACTACCTACACCACCCTACAAAAGACCTAGAGATGGAATAGGTCTGCCATGTCAGAGGAAGAAGACAAGAATATACATCGGAGGAATCGGTCTCGAGAAGAGAGCCAAAGAGGAGAAAGAAGAAAGTAGGTCCCCTAGGGACCGAGGCTACATGCCTCATAAATTGGAAATATGGTGCCCTATCTCCAATGTGCCAGGTGTACCTCTGAGGGGCACCTCGAGAAGACCACCCTGTCAGAAAACCAACCACTGAGTCGATGCCTCATTATGTGGCCAACCACCTTCTGACAGTCTTTATTAACCACCTCTGAAAGTGACCAGTTGGCCTCGGGGACCGGGACACGGATCACTTGAAAGAATACAAAATTTCGTATCCTAAAATCTGGGATTCGAGAACTTATGCCCCCAAAATAATAAAAAATGCTCAATGTGAGTTTTCCCCAGCCTCTGGAGAAATCTCAAGGTTTCTTATTATCATTGAAGGCCTGAAGGAGGTGGGAAATGCCATCTTCATCTATCTCTTTTAGGCTGGCCCTTCTATGCCTGGCTACTTCAACTTGTTCCCCCAGGTCTGGAACATTTTCTCTGAATTCATCCACCATCCTTTCCGCGTCATGGCCCTTAAGTATCATTTCGATTAATCTTTCCATCTGGGCCCCATCTATCCCATCCGAGGATTGATATCGGGATGCCATTATTTCATCAAAACTCCCCAAAACTGAGTCTTCGGGGGTATAGGTATCTGTATTAAGGGGATTAGCCTCGGAAGCCTTTATTACAAAAGACTTGTATAAATTAGAAGAATATTTTACTATGTTTACCTTTTCTTGTAAGCACTCTACCAGTTTCTTGGTTACCTCGAATGTGAGGTCCAGTCTGGAGTGCTGAGTTCTCACAAAATCAAATGATTCCTCACTCAGAATTTTAGATTCAGAAATTATGTCTTCTCCTAGGGTGAGGAGCTCTTCGAGCTCTACCTTCCATGCTTGGTAATTTTCGGTGTCACTCTCCCACTGCTCAATGAGTGTCTCCACCTGATGGATAACTTGTCAGGCCATGTATAAGTCTAGGAGAGTGGATGCCAGGAAACACTTGGTGTTTCCTATCGATAGGACAACCCATTCATCTACTGCTTGGGCCTTCTTTTTCATTACTCATAGGGATTCTATGTCACTCTGCGGTAATTCCTCTGATGTTGAGGTCTGTGGAGGGGCGACATTGATGGGTCTGGCTAGCTCAGTAAGTAACCCCATATGGTTTGCACTCTTTTCATTTTCATCCTTGAGCCTCTGGGCCTCCTTTTCGTATCAGGCTTCAACTGCCCTTGCTACCTCCTTAAGGAAGTCTACTTCGCCTTGCTTTCCTCTTTTGCCCAGGGACACCTCTCCAATATTGTAATCTACAAGATCTACAGTTGCTTCATTAGCATCTAGGGGAGGTGTTGCCACCACGACAATGGTTTCTCTGCCCAGCCCAGTTTGTAAAGTGTGAACTGTCTAGGCTTTCTTCACCTTTAGCGGGGCCTGAACTTGGGCCATCATCTCAGCTAGAGATAGAGGAATCACCAGACCTGACTGAGCTTTTCTCTTTCTACTATCTACTAGCCATTGAGGTGGGAGAGGTGGCCTTCCTACAAAAATTTTTTCTCCTAAATATTTTCCAGTGTCCGGTGGCTGTTGCTCCTCTTCAACATGGACTTCATCTGTCCCTCCCCCTGCCTCAACCTCTGCAGCAACATCCTTTTCAATCTCCATCTCCTCAGCCTGGTCCTATATGTTTATTGTTAGGTCTGGACACTGGTAGGCTTCTTTAGGGATGTCTTCTTCAAGCTACTTTTCTTTCTCTTCTTAGTCTTCTTCTGTCGGGGCCTCTTCTTCTGTCGGCACTTCTTTTGGCAGTATGGGAGGTGTCAGGCCAAGATTTAAAGTTTGAGCCGCTGTGATCACCTGCCCAAAAGAGGATCCCAGGAGTAGCCCTTGGAACATGGCAGCTGGGATAATGGTTGTTCCCAAAGGTTTGGGTCCCCCAATGGATGTCGTTTGTTCACTCATTTTTTGTTGGTCCACTCGCAGACCTTGCATCACTTGAGCCCCGAAGATAATCCCTGGTTCCTTCTCCTTTTCTTCTACTTGTTGTTCTTGTTGTGCAGCTTCTTGTTTGACAGCTCTGTTCTCTGTCCCTAGGACTTTCGTCTCTAGGACTTTCATCCCTTCTTGTGTGTCATCCCCCTGCAAGTTTCCAAACTCATCGACTATGAATAAATCAAACTCTTTTGATGGGGGACTGGCCGGGACCTCCGCAGACTCTATTTCCTTTTTCAGCTCTGGAGAACTGGAAGAAAGAATTTATACTTCCTGGGGGAGGGATGCCACTGGCACTGGTTCTATCTTGGGCTGTTTTATGTGCTTCCTCTTTC
Organism: Thuja plicata; assembly: GCA_018584345.1. Lineage (NCBI taxonomy): Eukaryota > Viridiplantae > Streptophyta > Pinopsida > Cupressales > Cupressaceae > Thuja > Thuja plicata. The sequence goes on from MU225911.1 coordinate 684,734, forward strand.
TCTAGGTAACCAAAGGTGGCCCCACATTGGCAATTATCGTCGCTTTCATGGGATCCACCCCTGTTGCCTTCACCATTAGGGCTACCAGCAACGGGGAGGAAGGAGGACAAATTGGTCCGGCCATGAGTGGGGGAGTGGAAAGCCTCATTATTAAATGCTCCCTCATCTGTTGGGAGGTAGCCATAGATTTCTTGATCTATTCTTGTATAGGGACTTCTTGCACGGAGGGTGTTGTAGCTATCCTTTTTCCCTTGTCTATGCCCTGCGAAGAAGTTCTGGCCCCCGGGGTCAATCTTGGTACCTGTTGTGGTGATAATTTTGGTGCTGGTTGAGGAGCTTGACACATACTCCTGGGGAACACCCTTTTGAAATAAGCATGACTTCGCTCAACCACTTCCCGAGTGAAGTCCTTAATCGTGGGCCCCTCCTGGGTGGCCCAATCCATTGCAGGTAGAGCCATTTTATCGATCCCCTTTTCTTTGTACTGGGGATCTATGGTGGGGGTGGCATCAGAGAAGCCCAGAGGGAATCTCCTGAGCTTCAATTCTTGCATCATTATAGCTATCATTTTGACATAGTGCCTGCTTCATACATCCACATCATCTTGGCAATCAGCCCAAAAGTCCTCCATGTGTATTTGATGGGGCTCTGAAGCCCGGGGTAGTGCTGTTTCCATTTTCCCATGTGGATCAAAGTTCTTCTGCACCAAATAGAATTCCTACAAGTTATAACTTTTCAGCTCATTGTCTGCCTCCTTCGCGGTGGCTAGACTGCAGGTGTAGTTCCCACAGATGATTGGGAATGAGATGTTGGGGACCTTCTTGAGGGCTAAGAAGGCGTTCAACTCCATCATTTCCCGACAGTATTCTAACATCACGATCTTGTCCCCGCAATGCCTGGGTAACAAGTAGGGTTTCCCAGAGAAGCCGGTGACCCTAATGTATGTATGCTGCTAGAATTGGATATAGTAGTGTCCATAACTACTGACTAACTTCATTGCCTTAGTGGACAGGCGGTACCCAGCATCTTGGGTGGGTGTGAGCAGGTGATAGTAAACGAATGCATCATTTACTCGGTAGAAACTGGAGAAGCTGGCCTCCCATTAAATTTGTGGGAAATGGTCCCATAGTGCTTTTTATCCTGGGCCAATCCCAAGCACACCATCTGTAAGTAGGCTATTGGAGTGGGGCCTCTACTGGGCCAAGGCCCAGAAAACATAGGAAGACATAAAGAACTTCTTCTTTCAGTCCAATTGGAGGACCTGGGAGTCGACGTGATTAGAAATTATCATCGCCCAGTCAAAGAATTCTCCCTTAGTGGAGATGCCAAGGAGGAAATAATACATCCATTTGGCAAACTCCTGGGCGGAGGGTTGCCCAAAGACCCGGGCCAATACTATCATCCCCATCTGGATGATCTCCTTGAATTTAGAGCGGGGGATTTCTATCTTCATTCTCTTTGGGTCCCTCTTTAGGGCCTTGAGCCAATGGGTATTCATGTACACCCGGTCAGCATCCTCCAGTTGTGTAAACTGGTCCAAGGCATCAGCCCTTGTAACTATTGTGGCTCTGTCGAATTGTGGGATTCCCAATCCCGCCTGGAATGTGTCTGGGTCGAGGGATACCAGAGGAGTGGGGTAACCTATGGGTTCTATAGATACAAGAATAATGGCCTAAATAGAGGATTTGTAGTTGGCCACTAGTGTCAGGATAAGCTTCGGAGACTGCACGGAGCACAGGAAGCAAGCTGCCCAGAGGATCCCAGAACCTCCAACGTTGATTGCTAATTGATCCCCAGCTTGTCGCTGGATGTGCATTACTTTTACTAAGGCTTGCATCTCTGCCCACGTTCTGACGCTGGTGTCAGTTATAAGTTTAACCTTGGATTCAATCTTTGAGCCCATAATGATGTTGTTCTGCATGAACTTCATGGTGAGGGGCAGTTTCTCTAGGGCCCTCTCCATCTTAGATTTCATAGCTGCCCTGGTTTCTATCGCTGTTGGCAGTTTCAGACTTCTGGGAGGAGACGACGCAGATGCTTCAAACATGTTTGGAAGATGAAATCCAGGAACCTGCAAGGCAAAGCGACCTTTGGAATATTTTATTCAAAATAAAATAGTTATTCCGGGGTCCGGAGATCTTACCACCGCGACGTTTGATTTCCTGAAAAGTTAGTATCATGCAAGGGTAACCAAAAAGCAAAACACATCATAAACTTAGGATCTTCATCATACCTCCAGGTCTGGGAAATTTTATTACACTTGGCAAAGACACAGGACGGGTGGTGGTAAGAGGCCCAAAGAAATGACCGTTGGCAAGGATGTATAAAAAGGCAAGTTGTCGAGCCCATGTGGATGCCACATGCATTGGCATTAAATGGATGCGATGGTGATGACGGTGGAGCCAACTGTCTGAACATGCGAAAAGGGAAAGCCACTTGGTTGGAATTGATTGTGCGCATGGGACGTAAATGGGGTTCTGACAGACTTGATGGAGGAGAGAGAAAACTTCCTGTTTGAAACCAGCCAAGAGCCAAGCTTCAAACAGGTGGTTTTCTGCCTCAAAGCGAGTTTGAGGGCAAAAAAATAGAAGCAGAGGTGACTCGACCAGCTAGTTAGGTCACCTGGAAGGATATACATAGAGCTAAAGGGATATATACATAGAAATAGGGAGATATACAAAGACTATATTACAACTACACACATATACACCTGAATATACAACACGGGATGACACCCACGGGAAAACCAGACAAGGCAGACGCTAATATTTATAGCTATTTATTCTCTTTACATTATTTACGCTATTTACAAAAAGATAACTTCTGCATAGAGGGTGGACAACCCTCTGGCAGAGCCGACCCACCAACGGGTGGCAAAACCAGAAGATAAAAGACCAGATGAAACGGGAAACAAATAAAGTGAGACAAGCCAAAACCAGACAAAACCAAAGGAAAGCCAAAGAGAGAAATCAAAATAGAGAGGAGGGAAAGTGAAAACACCAACCTAAGAATGCAAAAAGTGGAGGAAAGGGAAGGGTTATCGAGGGAGCTCTGCAACAGCTTGAGTCACCAATCAGTCAGAGTCACCACCATGAAACACTCATATTTGCCTAAGAATGACAAAAGACGTTAAGCACTAATTACCGCAAACTCTCTACAAATACTTTGTTAATCACTTTGAAATTTCTCTTTAATTCACTCTAAGTGCTCGAAGGTTTTAATTGTGGTAAATGTGAAAGTGATAGATAACTCCTATTTGAAATCGACCGCAGTAAAAAAAGGTAATCCTCCTCTTTCGGTGATCTCCGGATAGGAAAAACCTCCGGACTCCGGGCCTGGGGATTCCTCACGATGATATCCCTAAGAAAATCGTGACAGAGAATCCCAGAGTCCAGAATCTAGTTCCCACCAAAGAACAACCTCCGGGACTGGAGTCCCAGAGGCGGAAACCAAACAACAAACAAAACAAACCACCGGGGAGGAAAGCCCCAGAGAAAGAAAACAAAAGGAAAGAAAGGCAAGGCAAAGCCACAAGCAAAAGAAAACAAAAGAAAAAAGTGCGGGGGGGACCCAACATTTTGCACACAAAATGTAGGGATGGGGATGCAGGGCATAACAAATGGTGAATATCTGGGACAAATGCCTTAGCGCATTTGAGAACCATAGGATTTCTGGTTAGCAAAACTGGAACAAGCTGTTCTCCAAAGTGTCTGACAAGAAAAGGGCCACATATTTGAGAGAATCCAACCACACATGAGTTAGTCTATAGTCCTTCATTAGTGGTGTCTTGTGTGCTTTGAAAGGAAATCAAGCCGATGACCTCTGGGAGGAATAGAGAAGAGGCACTAATTACATCAAACCAGTCATCAATTCGCTCATTTCCCCCGGAGACCAGAGTTTCATCCTGCTTTTCCTCTTTTGTTATTTCATTTGTTTTTGGTTAGGGGAAGGTGGTACTTCTTTCACCATTAAGCTTAAGCTTAGATAATTTTAATGGCAGTACTTCTTTCACCTACCCACCAGTACTTAGATGTTTAAAGAGAGGATAAAACTCCAGACCCAGGGAGAATTTCTTTAGATTTTCAGATGTGGGTCAACCAATCAGTACAACTGATCTACCCTCAGTGCGTCTGATTACTTGTTCCTTTTATTATATGTTCACTGATTGCCAAACTTCCAGAGACAACACCTAATGGAGATTGCTCAAAATGTGCCATAACCAGTGAAATAACCCTGGAGACCGGGCCGATTCCACCGTGCTAAAGATAGATTAAAAAGTTCACCATGCCGTAGGCATTGCACCAGAGGCCAGAGTTATGTGAAACATTCCCATTCCTACACAGGCAGAACAAAATGCCAGGACAGAAAAAAAAATCAAAAATGAAAACAAAACAGCAAAAGAGGACTTCCCCAGAGGACAGCTGACAAGGCTATTTACAAGGCAGGCTGCCTCGCAATGAGACACCCAAAAGAGATATTTACAAGCAGAGGGCTTTACATATAATACAAATTTGGGCAAACTTACCCTACTTGAAGTAGTGTTTGAGAAACTGTCCATTAATGGGCAATGTAACAAGTTCCCCAGTCAGGGTGTTGAGGTGGTAAGTGTTGGCCCCATAGATTTTTGAAATTAAGTATGGTCTGAGCCAGAGCCGTTGGAACTTGGTATGCTTTCCTTTCTTCTCCTGGGCCTTGTCCCACAACAGGACCAGATTCAAGATCTGAAAAGCCTTGTATTGAGCTCTTCTATCAAACCATCATTTTACCACTGCTTGATGATGCGCAAAATGTTCAAGGGTTGCGTCTCCCTGTTCTTCCATTCACACCAAATTCAAGATTCAAACCTCCACGATGTTGTCCCTATTGCTAAATTCCTGCATAAATTGAAAAACTGGGATTTGTAAGTTGACTGGGAATATAGGGTTCTGACCATAAACTAGGTGGAATGGGGATGTTCCCAGGGCGGCTTTAATATGAATGGGATCTACCGAGAGGGCAAATTTTAGCTTTTGATGGAAATCCCAGGGATTCTATTCTAATAGATGCTTGATCACTTCAAGTAGATTATTGTTCATTGATTCAGCAATGTCGTTTCCCTGGAGATAATAGTTTCTAGAGAACTTCAGTGTGATCTTCCAATTGTAGGTCCATTCGAGCAGCTGTGCTGAAGAAAACACCGGTCCATTGTCACATACCAAAGCAAAGGGAATTCTAAATTGTGTGATGATGTTTTCTTCCAAGAACTTGATAACTACGTCTGCCATGTCATTTTTGCAAGGTATAGCTTCAGACCACCGAGTGTAGTAATTAGTGGCAGTAAGGATGTATCGGTGGTTGGCAGATGAGTTAGGGTTGATCTCCCTGATGAAGTCAAATGCCTATTGGGTGAAGGGTCTAGTCTCGTTGACTGGTTGCAAAGGCATTGCTGGGTTACGCTCATGATACACCGTGGTTTGGCAAGTATGACATTTCCTAACATGAGTGTAAACATCTTTGAATATACAGGGCCAATAGTATCCATCTTAGAGGATCTGATGGGCAGTGGCATCCATTGAGCCATGCCCAGTTCTAAACTACCCATGGAATTCATTAATCACTTTCATAGCTTGGTCTCTGTTGATGCATCGGAGGTACACCCCTTCGTAGTTTCTGCAATAAAGTGTAGAGTTTTTGATCATGATGTGAGCACTTTTCATTCGTAGAGCACGACATTTGTGGGGAGGTAACCCCTCTGGACATTTTTTGTTTAGCAACAAGTATACCAAATCGGTATACCACGGGTCTTGGGTGATGGACTCCACTGTGTAAGTTTGGCATTCTATGTGAGGAGTCTCTTCTGCCATTGCCCGACTTAGTCCCTGGCCCTAGACTATTTTCATGGTCTTCATTTCCAAGTCATACTCCTAGAGGATGGCCATCCATTTCCCCCGTCTCTCACCCAATTCACTCTGCATCAGCAGAGATTTGACATCCTGGTCTGGGATGATAGCATGCACTTTTCTCTGGAGAATGTAATGCCCAAATTTCTTGACGGCGCAAACTAGAGAAAAGACTTGTTTTTCTAGTGGTGAATATCAGACTTTGGCATTCTTAAAGGGGGAGCTCATGAAAAATATTGGTCATTCCTCTCCTTCAACCTTCTGAGTCAACACTGCCGCAGTAGAGTGTGGCAAAGAAAACAAGTAAATGTAAAATAGAAGGGAATAGTCCAGGCTGGCTAGGACAGGTGCCTCCGTTATCATTTGTTTGATGTGGGAAAACACCTGCTTTGCCTCAGGACTCCACTCTATCTTGGTATCCTTCTTCATCATCTCGTTGAGTGGTTTAACTATTTATGCGAACCTTGTGATGAATCATCGCACAAAGTTGATTTTTCTGAAGAAGGATCACATTTCTTTCTTGCTATCAGGCATCTGTAAGTTTAGCAATGCTTCAACTCTATCAGGGTCTATGGATATACCATTCTCAGAGACAATATGCCTGAGCAACTTCCCCTTGGTGACCCCAAATATGCACTTCTTGTGGTTGAGGGATATTCCATATCGGCAGCATCTCTCACAGATCTGAGCAAGGTGGGCGGGATGATCATGCCTATCCAAAGAAAAGATAGTCAAATCATCCATATAGATGATTATGCACCAATTTATGAGGCCCTTGAATGCAATGTCCATGGCCTTTTAAAATGTAGCCCCTGCGTTGATCAAACCAAAGGGCATTCTTCTATACGCAAATGTTCCCCACTTGGTGGTAAACACTATTTTCTCTCTGTCTTTGTACTTGACCATGACCTGGTTGTATCCTGAATATCCATCTAGGAAGGACATCATCTGAGATTCATTTACTATCTGCAACACCTCATCCAGTGAGGGGAGAGGGTGATTATCTTTCTTGGAGGCCTTGTTCAAATTTCAGAAATCCACACAAAGGCGGATTTCACCATTTTTCTTCCTGACAAGGACCAGTTTGACAAACCACATAGTATGCTGGATTGGGAAAATTATCTGGGCTGACAGCAATTTTTCTACCTCTTGACAAATCAGAGGCTCTATCAGGGGGTTGACCGGTCTTTGCTTCTGCCAAAAGGGCTTAGCATCAGGTTTCAGAGGAATAGTATGGGTCATGATGGATTTATCGTACATTTTCAAGTCTTCATAACCCCAGGAAATTACGTTGATGTATTCTTAGAGAACCATGAGAATCTTCTCCTTTTCCTTAGGGGAACAGGAGGTACCAATGTGAATAATCTTTTCTTCACCAGGCTGGCCAATGTTAACCTTTTCAAATTTTCCTCCCTCAGGGGAGGATGACACCTTCTCATGGGCTCAATGGTCCGAATTGAAGATTCATTCTAGCACAACCATCCCCTTTGGGATGGTGTTAGTGGGCAGGTCCATGATCCCATCATCTTCATCACCCTGCCCAGTATCATCATGGTCTCGTTCCTCCACTATCTGATCCTCAAAGACACCAACATTCACCATGAAGGCCAAGATATGTTGATCGTCTTCAAAAAATTGAAAGTGGGTGACATTATCTGGGATGGACGGGGTGGGGGCCATCTCAACTGAAAATCTCTAGAGTCGTGAGCCGGCCATTGGCTCAAGTGTGCTGGCAGAAACGGCAAGGGCATTCGGGACATAGTTTCGTCACCGGGGAATGAGGTCAATGCCAAAAGCATCAAAATCTTCGATAAGGCTCCAAGCCTAGTTATGGTATATGGCTAGCCTTTTGTCATGACATGTGTATTGACTCTGGACCTGCTTAACAATCAACTCTGAATCACCCAGAGCCCAGAGGTGGGTGATACCTTTCGTTAGTGCGAATAAGAGTCCAAGGACCAAAGCCTCGTACTCCGTGACATTGTTCGTATAGTTAAACTGCAGCCTATAGGACGCGAGGAAGGACTTCCCTTAGGGGTTGATTAACTCTACCCCAGCCCCATAGCCTTGTTTGGATCGTGACCTGTCAAACTTGAGTGTCCATAAGTCATTATTTGTAATCTGGGGCTAGGGAGGGGGAGTTTTCTTTGGATTATTACTGGGGAACTTAGGGATTTCTTCTGGAACCACCGGCGTGAAAATAGAATTTACCTTCAAAGGTGTTTCAACTTGGGATTCCCCAGGGAACGGAATCATAGGAGCACATCCCATAGGAGTACTGGGTCCCAAGGAATCCATTGTATGTTTATTCCGGAAGGTATCAAGTTGCCGATTAGCAATCGAGAGACATGGATCACACTCAAGCTCTGAATGTTTTTGGTAGTGTACTCCGCACCAAGTGCCAGACAGGAGTGTGGCAAGGGTCGCTATGGTGCCTTGAGAGTTAACTTCAACTCTCATCTTTTCTTCTAAGTCCTGTGCTCTTTGTAGTATGGCGGGATCTTCCCTGGGGATGAAATCAAATGTCAAAATTTCAAAAGGTTTGTACACCCCCAGGGAAGTCTCAGAGAAAAAGACTTCATTGACCCTCCCCACCTCAGTAAGGGCCTATTTCATTCGGGGTTCTCTTTTGACCTAGATCTTATTGGATTCTCCTTCCCAAGGAAGCCGTAAGTGGGTGAATTTGGTTGAAAAGTATCCATTCAGGGACTTAGACCAATTCTGACTCAGTAACATCCCGTAAGTATTAGGGATGTCCACCACTTGGATGTCAATGATGATGGCTATCCTGGGGTCCTGGATAAGATGTATCTAGACATTTTTTAAATCCCCCACCATTTTCATAGCAGTCTTGTCCAGCTGGATTACTGCACCATTAGATGGGGTAGGGTGGAATCTGAGCTTTTGACAGATGGACAAGGGCATGATATTACTTGAAGCTCCAGAATCTACTAGGAAATGGTGTATGTTTTTACCGTGGATATTCAGGCCTAGTAAGAAGGGAGGATCCTTGTTATTCCCTCGGAAGATGGTCGCATTAGCATCTTCGAAGGAGACGGTCTTGGGTGGGTGGATAACAATTTTTGGGTTTCCCAAGAGCTTCAGAAGAGACTTCTTCTGCTCAAGACAGTTTAGTAACACCTCCATCAAGGTCATGGAGGTGGTGGTCTACTCTAACGCCTTCATGATATCGAATCTTCCTCCCAGGAATTGGTGATTTTCCTCTGTGAGATCTTTTCCTTGGTTAGAGCTAGGACCTCTTAGAGGCACAGGTTGATCCGTTACGTTATTCTGGGGAGGAGGAGTATCTTTGATAGGAGGTGTGGGTGTGTAAACTGGTCCTTTACCAACCTAGCTCTGAGTTTTGTATGGATCCTATGGGTTATTAAAGGTATTGGCCTCAAAAGGCGGAATAGATTCATCAAAGAATCCCTGCAATTCAGATTCTTCTTCATCTTCTCTGGAAGTCCCAAAGAAAATGGTGTCGCAGGTGAAGGCACTATGGGTCATTTCTTGGACAGGAGGCTCTGGAGGGGGAGCATCGTGTGACTGCTGCCTGTCCAGCCGGGAGATCATGATGACTTTCTCCAGAGTGGCACAATTCACCTTATTATGCGAACCCGTATCGTGTAGTCTACACCAATTAGTCATGGGCTGGGATTCTGCGACTGGTGTAAAATGTGATGGTCCCGCACTATTTTGGTTGGTGTTTTAGTTCATGGGTGGGCCTCTGGTGTTCGTGTTATTGTTCCATTATTGCTGATTGGGCCGGGACTCGTTGTTGAAGTTTTTCCCTCTGGTGTTATTATTTCATTGGCCAGAGAAAATTTTTCCCCTCTGGAAATTTGAATTCTAAGGCGCGTAGGACCCCGCCTTCAGTTGGCCCATGTCCATAGTTAGAGTGGACAACATTTGTCAGAGGGATTTGACTTTGGTGGTCAACTAAGTGTTAGCATCACAATGCGATAGCTACGGTTGTTGTTGGCTTCCTGGGAAGGTGGTAGGATTAGCCGGAGTCGAGGGCAACAATCCTCTAGCCGTGGATGACTGAAAGAAGGGCACTCTGGATGGTTGTGTTTGAGACTGTTGTGTCTGCTGCGGCTGATTCCAAGGGAAGACTTTTAGGCCTGGTGTCATCTGGGTCTGGGTTGGGTAAACATACCGCACCTGCTGGTCTATTAAGGGTGGTGGGGGATTCATTTCCATCAAGGGGGCACATATTTCCAGATTGGGGTTGCATCCCCCGGCATATGCAATTCTACTGGGGATCATATTAAAAGGCACGCTCTGCCCAATCCTGCCTGGGGATTTGTTGAGACCACAGGATAGCTCTAGGGCTAGGTTGTATACTTTTTCCAAGGTGTCCCGGTCGCCCACGGCGGTCATTCTCCAAAGGAGAGTGGCAAGGAAAGGGTCCATCACGTTGAAGTACGTCTATATGGTTACCTCTAGGGATGGAATAAAAGGGCCCGTGCACCACTTTAGGGCACGCTGGAACCTATGGTTGAATGCTGCAAGAGGTTCATTGGGTTCCTTTCTGATGGAGATGAACTAGCTGTGGGACTAGGCTGGGTCTACATGCACATGAAAGGTAGCTAGAAAGACGTCCTCCATGTCCTACCAAGTGTTTATGGAATTGGCAGGCAGGTTAAGGTACCAGTTCAACTCGTTTTGTCCTAGGAACAAGGGGAACATACGGGTCACAACATCTTCATGTTGGATCCGGTGTTGATTCATGGCATCTTTGTCTGCCTGTAAGTATTTTTCTGCGGTCCGTGAGCCTAAGTGCTCATATCTTGGGCAGATTTTCTCTGGGTGAGAGGGTAAATCATTGGTTGCGCCTAGAAAAGTGGCCATTGGGGACCCAGTGTTTCCAAAATATGCAGCCATTGGGGGAACTATATGTTGGGTGGTTTGGGTAGTGGTTCCCAGGACTGCCTAGGGAGTTTGGGTATTTGGAGATATGGTAGATCCCCAGACAATAGTGGCTGGTGTGATTTTTGAGGTCCATTTATTTTGAGCAGGAGGCTCAAGTTTAACAAATCTCCTGGGATTCGGGGCAGACCTAAGGACTCTTTCAAATTTTGCTAGGGAAAAAGATCAAATCCCACTGAAGGCTTGCCTCTTAAAACTACAGCTTGAGGAACCTTCAGGAGGTGTAAAATTAGAATCTTGGGAGGGGGATGAGTTCATGCCCTCCTTCTAGCGCCAGTTTCTATTATCGGGGTTTTGCTGACCGGGTCTGCCAATAGTCATAAGTTGTCACCGGGTTCTTGGGAAATTGGCCAACTCCGCCTGTAAAGGTTGTCTAGGGAAATAAATCCTCTGGGCCTTTAAGCACCTAGGTGTTGGGTCACGACGGTGTGGGGCTTGGTCGGGAGAGGTGATTGTTTTCGAGGGGGATAGCTGGTTTCTTTAACTCATCTTCTCTGGAGATTCGATCAAAGTAAGGTTTTTTCGAGCGCTCTATACTTAGAAAATAAAATGAAAAAGATCCTGCAGGGTTAGAAGTATTTTCTCTAACTATAGTCATGTTGAAATATCCATAATATCAATAATACTCTTGTAGACTACACTAAATACCGAAGAAACACGTAACCATCAGCTAGCATTCTATCAGTAGCGGGAGTAAAGAGTTTGTTAATCTACTTTAACATACCAGAGTAAAAGACATAAAGAACATTAAAACACAAAATACCATTAACTTAGAAGCAGGAATGCCAACAACATCATTGCCAAGAATTCTTCCTTCTTCATTAATATTTAGTCCAGCAAGCACTGGTGCGTGATATAATGGCAACTCCAGGGGAGCATCTAACTATCAAGAATAGAACAATGAAGCATTGAGCTCTGTAACTTAAAAAGAGAAGCACTTCGCTATTGCTATGGACAAAAAAATCATCAATTTCATCGACCCTTAAAAATGGGCTGATTTGCCTATTTATACAACTCTTTGCTAACCCTAACCCTATTTACATCAAGTTTCAATAAAATACAATATCTGGGGGCCGGTACTACCTGCGCCGCCCTACAAAAGACCTAGAGATGGAATAGGTCTGCCATGTCAAAGGAAGAAGACAAGAATATACATCAGAAGAATTGGTCTTGAGAAGAGAGCCAGAGAGGAGAAAGTAGAAAGTAGGTCCCCAAGGGACCGAGGCTACATGCCTCATAAATGGGAAATGCAGCGCCCTGTCTCCAATGTGCCAAGTGTACCTCTGAGCGACACCTCGAGAAGACCACCCTATCAGAAAACCAACCACCGAGTCGACGCCTCATGATGTGGCCAACCACCTTCTGACAGTCTTTATTAACCACCTCTGAAAGTGACCGGTCGACCTCAGGGACCAGGACACAGATCACTTGAAAGAGTACAAAATTTCAAATCCCAAAATCCAAGATCTGAGAACTTATGCCCCCAAAAGAATAAAGAATACTCAATGTGAGTTTTCTTTGGCCTCCAGAGAAAGCTCAAGGTTGCTTATTATCGTTGAAGGCCTGAAGGAGGTGGGAAATGCCATCTTCATCTATCTCTTTTAGGCTAGCCCTTCTATGCCTGGCTACTTCAACTTGTTCCCCCAGGTCTAGAATATTTTCTCTGAATTCATCCACCATCCTCGCCGTGTCATGGTTCTTAAGTATTATTTTGGTTAATCTTGCCATCTGGGCCCCATCTATCCCATTTGAGGATTGATACTGGGATGCCATTATTTCATCAAAACTCCCCAAAACTGAGTCTTCAGGGGTATAGGTATCTATATTAAGGGCATCAACCCTAGAAGCCTTTATTACAAAAGACTTGTATAAATTGAAGGAATATTTTACTGTGTTTACCTTTTCTTGTAAGGACTCTACCAGTTGATTGGTTATCTCCAATGTGAGGTCTAGTCTGGAGTGCTGAGTTCTCACAAAATCAAATGATTCCTCACCCTGAATTCCAGATTTGGAAATTATGTCTTCTCCCAGGGTGAGGAGCTCTTCGAGCTCTGCCTTCCATGCCTGGTAATTTTTGGCATCACTCTCCCACTGCTCAATGAGTGTCTCCACCTGATGGATAACTTGCCGGGCCATGTATAAGTCTGGGAGAGTGGACGCAGGAAATGCTAGGTGTTTTCTATCTATAGGATGACCCATTCCTCTACTGCTTGGGCCTTCTTTTTCATTACTCGTAGGGAGTCTATGTCACTCTGCGGTAATTCCTCTGATGTGGAGGTCTGTAGAGGGGAAACATTGATGGGTCTATCCAACTCAGTAAGAAACCCCATAAGGTTTGCATTCTTTTCCTTTTTAGCCTTGAGCCTTTGGGCCTCCTTTTCGTATCAGGCTTCAACTGCCCTCGCTACCTCCTTAAGAAAGTCTACTTTGCCTTGCTTTCCTCTTTTGCCTAGGGACACCTCTGTAATATTGTAATCTGTGGGATCTATAGTTGCTTCGTTGGTGTCTGGGGGAGGTGTTTCTACAACGGAAATAGTTTCTCCACTCGTCCTAGTTCGCAAAGTGTGAATTATTCAGGCTTTCTTCACCTTTGGCAAGGCCTAAAATTGGGCCATCATCTCGGCCAGAGAGAGAGGAATTACTAGAGCTGACTAAGATTTTCTCTTGCTACTATCTACCAGCCACTGAGGTGGGAGAGGTGGCCTTCCTGTGAAAATTTGTTTTCCTGAATCTTTCCCGGTGTTCGGTGGCTATTGCTCCTCTTCAACGTGGACTTCATCTATCCCTCCCCCTGCCTCAACCTCTGCAGCAACATCCTTTTTAATCTCCACCTCCTCAGCCTAGTCCTGTATGTTTATTGTTGGGTTTAGACCCTGGTAGGCTTCTTTGGGGATGTCTTCTTTAAGCTTCTTTTCTTTCTCTTCTTGGTCTTCTTCTACCGGGGCCTCTTCTTCTGTCGGCACTTCTTTCGGCAGTATGGGAGGTGTCAGGCTAAGATTTAAAGTTTGATCCGCTATGATCACCTGCCCAAAAGAGGATCTTAGGAGTAGCCCTTGGAACGTGATGGCTGGGGTAACAGTTGTTCCTAAAGGTTTGGATCCCCCAGCGGATGCCGTTTGTTCACTCAATTTTTTTTGGTCCACTCCTGGAGCTTGCATCGCTTGAGTCCCAGAGATAATCCCTGGTTCCTGCTCCTTTTCTTCTACTCGCTGTTCTTATTGTGCAGCTTCTTGTTCGGTAGCTCCATGCTCTGTCCCTAGGAGTTTTGTCCCTTGTTGTGTGTCATCCCCCTACAAGGTGCCGAACTCATCGACCGTGAATAAATCAAACTCTTCTGGTGGGGGACTGGCCGAGACCTCCGCAGACTCTGTTTCCTTTTTTGGCTCCGGGGAACTAGAAGAAAGAATTTCTACTTCTCGGGGGAGGGATGCCACTGGTGCTGGTTCTACCTTGTGCTATTTTATGTGTTTCCTCTTTCTCTGGGTAACCAAAGGTGGCCCCGCATCAGCAATTTTCATCGCTTTCATGGGATCCACCCCCGTTGACTTGACCATTAGGGCTACCAGCGATGGGGAGGAAGGAGGATGAATTGGTCTGGCCATGAGTAGGGGAGTGGTAAGCCTCATTATTAAATGCTCCCTCATCTATTAGGAGGCAGCCATAGATTGCTTGATCTATTCCTCTATAGGGACTTCTTGCACAGAGAGTGTTGTAGCTATCTTTTTTCCCTTGTCTGCGCTCTGTGAAGAAGTCCTGACCCCTGGGGTCAATCTTAGTACCTGATGTGGTGCTAATTTTGGTGCCAGTTGGGGAGCTTGACACATACTCCTGGGGTACACCCTTTTGAAATAGGCGTGACTTCGCTCGACCACTTCCTGAGTGAAGTCCTCAATCGTGGGCCCCTCCTGGGTGACCCAATCCATTGCCGGCAGAGCCATTTTATCGATCCCCTTTTCTTTGTACTGGGGATCTATGGTGGGGGCGGCGTTAGAGAAGCCCAGAGGGAATCTCTAGAGCTTCAGTTCTTGCATCATTTCGGTTATCATTCTGACATAGTGCCTGCTCTGTACATCCACATCATCCTGGCAATCAGCCCAAAAGTCCTCCATGTGTATTCAATGGGGCTCTGAAGCCTAGGGTAGTGCTATTGCAATTTTCCCATGCAGATCAAAGTTCTTTCATGCCAAATAGAATTCCTGCAAGTTATAACTTTTCAGCTCATTGTCTGCCTCCTTCACGGCGGCCAGACTGCAGGTGTAATTCCCACAGATGATTGGGAATGAGATGTTGGGGACCTTCTTGAGGGCTAAGAAGGCGTGCAACTCCATCATTTTCCGGTAGTATTCCAACAGCACAATCTTGTCCCCACAATGCCTGGGTAACAAGTAGGGTTTCCCGGAGAAGCCGGTGACTCTAATGTATGTATGTTGCTAGAATCAGATATAGTAGTGTCCATAACTACTGACTAACTTCATCGCCTCAGTGGAAACGCGGTACCCAGTGTCCCAGGTGGGTGTGAGCAGGTGATAGTAAATGAATGCATCATTTACTTGGCAGAAACTGGGGAAGCTAGCCTCCCATTAAATTTGTGAGAAATGGTCCCACGGTGCCTTTTGTCTCAGGCCAATCCTAAGCACGCCATCTATAAGTAGGCTGTTGGAGTGGGGCCTCTACTGGGCCAGGGCTCAAAAAACATAGGAAGACATAAATAACTTCTTCTTCCAGTCCAACTAGAGGAACTAGGAGTCGATGTGATTAGAGATTATCATTTCCCAGTCGAGGAATTCTCCCTTAGTGGAGATACCGAGGAGGAAATAATACATCCATTTGGCAAACTCCTGGGTGTAGGGTTTCCCAAAGACCCAGGCCAATGCTATCATCCCCATCTGGATGCTCTCCTTGAATTCAGAGTGGGGGATTTCTATCTTCATTCTCTTTGGGTCCCTCTTCGGGGCCTTGAGCCAATGGGTATTCATGTACACCTAGGCAGCATCCTCCAGTTGTGTAAACTGGTCCAAGGCATCAGCCCTTGTAACTACTGTGGCTCTGTCAAATTGTGGGATTCCCAATCCTGCCTAGAATGTGTCTGGGTCGAGGGATACCAGAGGAGTGGGGTATCCTATGGGTTTTGTAGCTGCAAGCATAACGGCCCGAACAGAGGAGTTGTAGTTGGCCGCTAGCATCAGGATAAGCTCCAGAGACTGCATGGAGCACAGGAAGAAAGCTGCCTAGAGGATCCCAGAACCTCCAACGCTGATTGCTAATTGATCCCTAGCTTGTCACTGGATGTGCATTACTTTTACCAAGGCTTGCATCTCTACCCATGTTCTGACGCTGGTGTTGGTTATAACTTTAACCTTGGACTCAATCTTTGAGCCTGTAATGACATTGTTCTACACAAACTTCATGGTGAGGGGTAGTTTCTCTAGGGCCCTCTCCATCTTAGATTTCATAGCTACCCTAGTTTCTGTCACTGTTGGTAGTTCTGGACTTCTGGGAGGAGACGATGCAGACACTTCAAACATGTTTGGAAGATGAAATCTAGGAACCTGCAAGGCAAAGTGACCGTCAGAATATTTTATTCAAAATAAAATAGTTACTCCAGGGTCCAGAGATCTTACCACCGTGATGTTTGCTTTCCTGAAAAGTTAGTATCATGCAAGGGTAACCAAAAAGCAAAATGCATCGTAAACTTAGGATCTTCATCATACCTCCAGGTTTGGGAAATTTTATCACACTTGGCAAAGACATAGGACGGGTGGTGGTAAGAGGCTCAAATCCTGGAGAAATGACCATTGGCAAGGATGTATAAAAAGGCAAGTTGTCAAGCCCACGTGGACGCCACGTGCATTAGCATTAAATGGATGAGATGGCGATGACAACAGAGCCAACTGTCCGAACGCGCGAAAAGGGAAAGCCACTTGGCTGAAATTGATTGCGCGCATGGGACATAAATGGGGTTCTGACAGACTTGATGGAGGAGAGAGAAAATTGCCTGTTTCAAACCAGTCGAGAGCCGAGCTTCAAACAGGTGGTTTTCTGCCTCGAAGTGAGTTTGAGGGCAAAAAATTGGAAGCAGAGGTGACTCAACCAACTAGTCAGGTCACCCGAAAGGATATACATAGAGCTGAAGGGATATATACATAGAAACAAGGAGATATACAGAGACTATATTACAACTACACACATATACACCTAAATATATAACACGGGATGACACCCGTGGGAAAACTAGACAAGGCAGACGCCAATATATACAGCTATTTATGCTCTTTACATTATTTACACTATTTATAGAAAGACAACTTCTACACAGAGGGTGGACAACCCTCTGGTAGAGCCGACCCACCAATGGGTGGCAAAACCAGAAGACAAAAGACCAGATGAAATGAGAAACAAACAAAGCGAGACAAGCCAAAACCAGACAAAACCAAAAGAAAGCCAAAGAGCGAAAGAAAAATAGAGAGGAGGGAAAGTGGAAACACCAACCTGAGAACGCAAAAAGTAGAGGAAAGGGAAGGGTTACTGAGGGAGCTCTACAACAACTTGAGTCACCAATCAGTCAGAGTCACCACCACAAAGCACTCGTATTTTCCTAAGAATGACAGAAGACGTTAAGCATTGATTATCATAAACTCTTTGCAAATAGTCTGTTAATCACTTTGAAATCGCTCTTTAATTCACTCTAAGTGCTCAAAGTTTTTAATCACGGTAAATGTGAAAGTGACAGATAACTCCTATCTGAAACCGGCCGCAGTAAAAAAAGGTAATCCTCCTCTTTCAGTGATCTTCGGATAGGAAAAACCTCTAGACTCTGGGCCCGGGGATTCCTCACGATGATATCCCTAATAACATCGCGACAGATAATCCCGGAGTCCAGAATCCGGTTCCCACCAAAGAACTGTAACCACCTGAATTTGGTCTATCGCAACTATGGACCCTATTTTCCCTAAGTGTGATCATACCCTCGATTTATGTCCAAATGACCCTGTTGCTGCTTGGCATAATTCTTTTAAACATATTTAATATCCTAGGTGATTTTTATCACTGATTTATGTTAACTATTATAGCCATACAATTCAAATCAATTTCAACCAATCAAATCAAATCAAAATCAAACATGGCTATAGTATTTAATTATAAAGGAATTAAATAAATCCCTAATCAAATACCCACTTGCAATTAACCCATTCCCCTAGCCTATTTAATTTAATTAAAATGGCTATAGTACTCTAATTATTAGAAAGCAATTTAATTGTTTAAATAATTAATTCCTATATTTCTAAATGAATTAAATAAGTTTATTTCATTTATTAATATTCCCCTAAACCCCAACCTAACCCATCTCAACCACTTCTACCCTGGGTTCT
>MU225911.1:706183-724236 GCA_018584345.1 Thuja plicata
ATCTAAGGGCCTTCATTTCACACCTTTGCACTCCATGACTAGAGAGCTATGGATCAATATTTGAGGCCTCATTCTTGAGAAACCTTGGATGGAATGATTCATAGAAGTGTGTCAACATTTTAGCACAGAGTTACCATTTTTTTAATTAATTTTACTATAATAAGGATAGAAAGATTCCTGTGTCAAACCCTTGGACATTAGGTTTATCCAAGCTAATTGCCCCAGATCTCTTCATAGATGTAGACCTATTAGTAGAATTGGTTAGAAAATATGACCCTACATTTAAAACTATGAGAAAAGGCACTGAAACAACCTTAGTTACCGCTAATAGAGAATCCTTCATAAAATAATTTGGTATATACCATGCCTCTACCACAAATATTGACTTGACCAAATTGTAGAATAGGTATACCAGAGAGGTCAACATAGTTAGCAAGTTGATCCAATCTCATGTGCCTAGCTCAAAAATAAATTATGTAACCCCAATGCCTTCTTATAAAGGTGCTCCATATGAATTTAAAGAACTGAGATTCTACATGAAGTATAGCTTATGGGCTATGCAGAGTCTTGGGTATTGATGGGCACATTGAGAAGCTACCTGCGGATCTATTAATGATTATGTTAGATATCCAGAATTCCCACTCCAATGCTGGCTTTAACTACATTAAGTATATCATTGATAGAATGCATGAGGGCCTTGTCAGTATTCAGAAGAATACTAACCCTAATGTCATGAATTATTCTCTTTTAATGCATTTGGTTGGGACTCAAAAATGCAACAAGGGTTTTTGAGTACCTTGTTAAACTTTTACATTTTGATCCCCTATAATTGCTTTTTGTGGATATTTTCCCAGATGGATTTTTGAGGTCCACCATACTCGTAAGGTTTTCATCACTCTTATTTTGGCATTATTGGTTGTATTTTCTATTTTTGATATTCTCTTGGTTCCTTGTCCTGCTCTCTGAGTCTTGATGTGCACAATTCAGTTATCTCTCGTTCATTATGCCCTTACCTCTGTCAAATTTTAGGTTTTCATGTCTAATCTTTGCCAAAATTGCAAAACCCTAAAAAACCCTAGTCATATCCATGTGTTAAACGATGAATTTCAAACCCTAAGCTATGTCTTATATTTCAATGTTACCTTTTTCATTCACTTAAGGCATGTGTTCTATTTCAAAGTCGCCTTGTCACGTTACCCCGAGAGAATATTCCAAATACTTTCCTGACTTTGCTTTTCCTTTGTGTCACATAGTCTCGTTTGAAATCAAAATATTCCTTCAGTGTTACGAGACTCAGTGATTTCTTTCATTCGGGTAGTCGTGAGATATCCATGTTATAAAGCTTTGTAGAAGATGGGACCCACTGTTAGTCGGGTGATCGCAGGAGAAGTCAAACAGTCATAATAATATTCTCAGACTTCGTGATTACTTTATGTTGCATTATCGCAAATCAAGCCAAAGCTAATAGTTAAGTTTTCCTTCAGTCGTGTGGTCTCAAAATCAAACAGCGGTTAAGAGATATCAGCTTAGACTACGCGACTAACTATTTGAAGTTTGCAGTAATCCTTAGTCGAGATGTCGCCAAAGCAAGACGATGACTCAGCTCTTTAGTGTGTAGCAAGAGGACAAATGATTAAGTGACATGTGTCATAAGTCAGATGGATGTTGAGCATTGTCAGGTAGTTTCTAGAAGGAGAAAATGGGTAGAGAAACTACAAGATTAGGGTATGTTGCCTTCAGTCGCAAAGTCTCAGAATGATTTAAGGGTATGCAGAAGTGTATAGCGATTAAGCACCAGCCGTCAGATGAAAGAATCAGAAGATCCAACGGTGGTCGGAGAGTTGGAAAAGAAAAGTGTCCTAAGGGAAAAGTCCTCCTGACTGAGCGATGAGCTGGAAATAAGAGATAATTGTGTACTCACGAGCTACTTTTGTTGAGCTGAGTTTTGTGCGCGATTCAGTGAGTTCAATGTCTTGAAAGTGTAAATCGCATAGTTGTGGTATCTTGTGAAAGATGAGCTATAACTCTGCGACCCAGTGAAAAAGGAACCATGTAATGCCTCACTCATTTGCAAATGTTTTGAGATGATCAGAAAATAGCTCGTGACCCAGTGACTGAGGAAAAAGTGAAGCATCGCATACTTGCACTCAGTGGTCAAACAAAGTTCTTCAGCTCGCGAGTAGGCGACTTAGTGAAAATCAGATGCAATCGCTCATTTGCACATAAGATTAATATGGAGTACTAAGTAATGCAACTGAGAAACCAGACAAATAACTATGAAAGTTAAGCATAACAACTAGTCACCAGGTCTAGGAAAGAAAGATGAGTTAAGGTTAACTCCTCACGACTATGATTTCACTTGTGTCGCCTGATCACCAGATAATGACTTGGGTCAGCCAAGGTTATGAAAGTGCATTATTTCCAAGCCTTTATATGGAACCATGGTTAAAGACAAAGGCCCATGACAAAGAGACTAAATGCAGTCACCCAGTCGCTTGATTACAAGATCTGAAAAATGGTAGCAAGTGGTTTATATGATAGAGTAAATCACTCGGCAACCAATCACAGGCCCGTATTTTGATCACAGTGCAAAAGGGGTAGCTGAGATGTGAGACAGACAACCAATCAGAAGGTAACATGTTAGGTCTCTTAAACATTATATGATTGCTCTGATGAATCATATTTGAAAATTTGATTTCCTGTCAACTTCGTGCAACTACGGCTAGGTTTTTCAAAGTTCACGGCATGGAAAATTAATGACAGAACTCATGTTTCCAAATTATGAGCTATGTACTCTAAATGATAGCTATAAATATTTGATAGTGCATTCATTTGCCTTTACCAAATTTTTATATTTCAGAGCCCAAGTTGCTAGATTTTCAGAGAAAGTGATTTTTTGTTTAGTTGCAGTGTATCCAAGGTTGATTAGAGAGTTCTAAATTGCAGAAAAGTTGTGCATAGACTGGTTTGCTGCTCTATCTGGTAGATTTGTTTCAATATCAGTAAAAGAAAAGGAGATTCAAGGTATTGCAAATATGAGTGGAGTTGCGAGTGTCGCTTCAACAAGTGGTGGGAGTGGAGAAGAACATAAAGGAAAGGCAAGCTTCTCTAATGAGTT
Organism: Thuja plicata; assembly: GCA_018584345.1. Taxonomy (NCBI): domain Eukaryota; kingdom Viridiplantae; phylum Streptophyta; class Pinopsida; order Cupressales; family Cupressaceae; genus Thuja; species Thuja plicata. The sequence goes on from MU225911.1 coordinate 709,302, forward strand.
TCTTCATCTTCTGCCAGGTTCAACGCAAAACAAAAAGGTTGATGCAGGTGTTTTCAAGGATGAGTAAAAGAACATCTAAGATGCTGGGACCCCGAGCATAAGAGGGTACTCTCACTTCACCTATTTCTATAAAAATTCTGATAAGCCCATCCCTGTTTCAAACCCTTGGACATGAGGTTTGGCTAGGTTGCTAGTTCCTGATGTTTTCTTAGATGTAGACCTATTCCTTGACCTAGAAAAATATTATGATGCCCTGACTAAGACCATCAAAAGGGATGATGGCACTGCCCTGTTGATACTAAATAGAAACTCATTCATGCAAGCCTTTATCCTATTCAGTACTATGTCTACCAAAATTGACATAAAAAAGCAAGAAAAAAGGTATAGTTCCAAGCCTGGTATTGCAAAAGGCTTGTTGCAGAAGCATATGCCAAAAGAATTGAGAAATCGTTTAGGTCCTAAGGCTGAGCCATATCCATATTATTATAAGGACCTACATTTCTATATCAAGTATAATTCTTATGCCCTTTGCAGAGTGCTAGGGATAGATGGAGATGTAGAAAGAATAGGTCATGGCATTTTAATGATGGTATTAGACTTGCAGGGGGTGCATTCAAGCACCAGCTATGATTATATTCGACACATAATTGATGAAATGCATGAGGGTTTTGTTGCAACCCAGAAAAGACTAAAGAGTCCCAAGGAGGAGGAGGAGCCAAAGTTTTTGCATTATTCATTCCTAATGCACCTTCTCTTGTATTTCAATTTTGTAATCATGAAGGTTTAGGACTTAGCCCCTTAGAGATTCTATCAAGCACAACCAAATCCTATCCAGTTTTGGGTCAGGGTTTGGAACTATACTTCCAGGGATTGTGACTACTGTGCCTTTCAAAATTGGATTGTGTATCCAATTATACAGAGTCTGGGAAAAAGCAGGACTAGAGTCCCTTTGAAGGTCATACAACTGCTCAGACCTTGTGAGTTTTTAGACAATTGGCCTGGAAATCATAATTGGGGTGATTTTTTCTTGGAGGAAAATTTCACCATTATCAGAGTATATGGGTGCATCCACCCACCTCATATATTGCTTTATAATGTGCCTATGAGAGTTGCTGCTATGGAATTCATTTGGCAGCTGATGCTAACAGACAATGAGAACTTTGTGCCTCATAAAAAGGGGACTATAACCCCTAGACAGTTTAAAATTTCTAACTTTACAATTGGTAAGAATGCCATAGATGAAGTGGGTCAATGGTTGGAGAAGTACAGAATGAGGGCAGCCCCTTATAGGTACATTGACCCAGAAGGCTTCATGGCAGGGGTTAGGAAGTTGTATACTCCTACTATCCCAAATACCAATGTTCACTGTGAATGCATAGAGGAAGATGCAACAAGAAATAACTTGGATGAAGATGACATTCACATGAGAAGATTGAGAATCCAAGAGTTGCTAAAGCTGCAGACACAAATAAAGAGAAATGGATTATCCTTTGGGGGTTTTTACCCTGAAATCATGTATTTTGATAGGATTAAAGCTATGATTGAAAACTACTATGTGCTAGTAGAACAATTGGATATAGTCCTTGACAAGAAAGGTGCTCAGTCTCCTGAGCATTCAAAATTAGAATATGAGAGTGGTGATGATAGTGATTATGCACATCCTCACATGTCTCCTCCACCACAACAAGCCTCAGGGCAAGAAATGGCTGAGATCTCACAGTTGCAGGGAGCAGAAGAACAGATCATAGATCTAATAGTTGCCACTCAGCCTGATGATATAGAGAATCCTGTCATAGAGGAATAAATCTTGGACGATGAATAAGGTAGACACTTGGCACTGTACTGTTCATAGATAAGATCGACAGTTATTACACAAGAAAAATATAGGTGAGCAGGTGAGAAGAAATATCTGGACTCAACAGAAAAATTACTAGCTGCCATCTACAAATCTGATTGCAGTCACTAGATCGGGAGAAGAAAAAGAAATATCTATTTACGCCTTTTGACTCATTCCTTTCACCGCTTCTTCTCTCTCTCTCTCTTTTGTCTCTCTTTTAACTTTAGGGTTAGGGTTTTGTGACCATCCGAAGCTTGTTGCATCCTTAGGGATTCCAAGATGGTCAGTAACCCTATATATAGCATAAGAGTTGTAATAGTTAAGGGTCTTTGATATTGGAACATTTTGGAGAAAGAGATAATATATCATAGAATTTAGATCTTTTGGGTTTCTATCTATCTTTTCAAGCTATATAATCTTTCATGTACAACAAGCTGGATCATATAAATAATATACGGTGCAATTTTACACTCTTCTAGTGTTGTCTCTTTACCTTGTGTGTATGCTTTTCTATGTTAAGTTTAGCAGGTATTCTGAAACACTCTGGTTATAAGGTAACCATTTAATTATTTACAAGTTTATTTTAAGAAAAGAATTAAATTTTGTAAGTAATTTCAAGGAGCATACTGCTTTGTTTAAGGATTTGATACAATAGTCTTGAGGTGACAGGATAGTTTTTAAGGCAACCTATCTTAATTGTATGAGCTGTAAGGCAGTTTAGTGTATTTTGTTTCTATGATATCTTCGCTTATTATTGACTCTGTAGCCCAAAGGATAGGAACTAGTCCAGAAAATAATCTGATAATCTATTTGTGTCTACGATTTTCTAAGTTATTAAAACCAATTCAACCAAACATACTTTGTTACTAAGAACAGATAAATTGAACTTGTTAAGGACCTATGTCAGCAGGACAGTGTCCATATTATTGATTCCTTGGAGAGTGAATCAACTAGGTTATCCCTTCTACAGTAAAAGGAAGAAGGATTAAAATCCTTGCATCACTAGTTTTTGTCATATTTAAGATTATGATTTGTATGGTTAAATCCTGTATATGATTATACTTGGCCATTTACAAGGTGATTTATAAGTTGGTTCAATAAAGATACATGACAAATCAGTGTCTACATCAATAAATACTGTGTAAATAGCAATCATAAGAGGTAAAACCTGTTTGAGCATATGTGGAGCTCAAAAACGAAGAAAGACCTTATCCAGTCCTTAGAAATTAGGCTTTTCTTGTCTCTGAATCAGTATTAGAAGGCATAGTGTTCAAGTAGTCATTTCAAGCACTGTTGTTCATGCAAGAAAAATCCCTAACAAAGTGGTGACTCCGCTACAAAAAGTTATTTAAAAGATCATTTTTAAGGTTCCCCTAGAATCTGGTTGCAGACAAGTATTCATAACCACCAGAGAAAAAGGTTTGGCCCATCCGAGTCGCCTAACAAATTGGTGACTCCGCTGGGGAATAGATATTGTAAAGTCTTGAAGAAGTATTCAGAAATCTCTGGTGTATTAAGGTTTAAATTTTTTTCCAGTTGTTGTTGTTATACTAACCCTTGAGAGTTATTCATTCATCCCAATTTATTGGGTGGTGACTCTAAAAGGAAATCTCTGAGATTAGTGCAACATTCATAAATGTCTTACAGAATGAATACTAGGTCAAAAACAAGGACTGACCCAGAAAGGGTATTAAATGAAGGAATTCCATCATCCTCAAAAGTTGGAGCCTCTTGGAGGAAAAAGACAAATCAGGATAATATGGATGAAACTCCTTTAAAAGGTGAAGAAACAAATATCAAAAATGATAAGAATACTGTTCAGCACTCTCATGATGGAAATACTTCAGATTATGAGGAGGCTACTGAAAGAGTATTGGGTACTCCCACAGAAACTTCTACTTCAAATGAAAGAGAAGAAATTACTACACCTAGTTCAGATTCAGAAGATAACCCTTCTGATATGTTGGACAATGAAGAGAAGTTTATTTTAAAGAAGCTTGCTTTAGTCCAACAAACGAAAAAGGAAAGAGAGATAAGAAAGAAAAAGAATGATCATAAGTCTCTTGATAATAATAGAAAAAGACTTCCTAAACATCAAACTATGAAAGAAACAGAGAAGTCTCACAAAAGTAAAGAAATACCAGTCACTCATAAAGATTCTAGTTTGCAAATAAATAAGAATAAACAAAAGATGGGTGAACATGGAGAGCAAGAGCCTAAGTCTCTCAAGCCTATGATTGAACAAATGTCCAAATTAGAAATTGATTTGGAGAAATTGAGAATTGAAAAAGAAACCATGGAAAAAATGTTAGAAAAAGCTCAAAAGGAGGTTTCTACCATTGAAATGAAAAAGAAGATTGATTTTTTGCAGTCTTCAAAATATTCCTTTTCTGGACCAGAGAATAATGCATCTTCTAGAGGAAAAGCTACTAAGGCTAAGGAAGATGATAATTTTCAAAGGAAACCACTGCATAATGAGAGGTATAAACAATTTTATTTTGTTGGTATCCCTGGATACCCTAATGCCTTTCCTAAAGATGTAGGTGATATAGGAGAAAAGCTCCCAAAGTTTGCTGGTAATAATGTGATTTCTTGTGAGGCACACTTAAGAAAGTTTATTGATTTTGTTGATGATTTAAATATCACCCATGAAGATGTACTAATGAAATTTTTTGTTCAGTCCCTTGTTGAAGATGCAAGAGAGTGGTTTAGAAGCCTAGCTAATGGCTCTGTTGTTTCCATGGATGAGTTGATTGAGTTGTTTAAAGATTAGTATGGAGATAAGACAAATAAGGGCTTTTTATTGAATGAGTTCAATAATATTAAGAAGAATTACAATGAAGAGGTTACTGAATTCAACACAAGATTTCAGAGAGCTATGCATAAACTGTTTCAAAAGATAAAGTTAGATGAAGAAGTTTCTTTGGCAACTTATTTAAATGCTTATGATTCTAAAATGGGGTATGCTCTGAGAGATAAAAACCCTAGGATACTTACTGATGCTTACAAGATAGTAGTCAATATTGAAATGAATAGAAGAGTGTCTGGTAAGTTGAATAGGAGGGATGATCCCAGGTTTAGTAAGAGCAATCTGAAAGAAACAGAGTACAAGGAGTATAGAGCTCCTCAAAACAATAAACCTCTTTACAACAATAATTACAATCCTTTGAATAGAATGCAAAATCACCCTTATGGAACTTAGTTCAAGGATGGAAACCCTGTTGGTGCACCTAAGAAAGAAAGAACAGATAATAAGACTCCAAACCCTCTTCATAGAAATTCAGTTCATTTTTGTAATGAGGAGACTTGGTGTGAAGCTTGTGATGCCCCTCATAATCCTGATTTTTGTGTCATTTCCTTGGATTTAAAAGAAACAGAGGAACAAGGAAATGATGAAGGGGAATAGTGTGATCATATCATGACTAATGCTTATTCATGCCATGATACTAATTCAAACAGTGAAGAGGAAAATCATTATTCCTATGTTTCACAGAGAAGGGTTGAAAATCACCATCAACAAGTCTTATCTGACAGTGAGATGGATGAGACTGATGATAATATTAGATGCTATACTCAAGATATCCAAGAAGTTCCCCTCATAAGAAAAGCTTTAGATGAAGAAAAAGCAAGAATTACTACTGAGCTGGTGAACAAAGCTAGAAGTAATTACCACTTAAAAAATAGGGTGGTAGGAGGAACTAGTAGCCAACCCTCAGGTATTTTCATTAAGGATAATGAATCAGGTCCTCAGTATGTTCAGAGGAAAGAAGAATCTAAAGAAAGTGGAAATAAGCATAAGGTCAAGGTCATGACAAAAGTTGTAGAGCCAAATGCTATACAAGATGAAAAGGACCAAGAAAAAATTGTTGCTGTTCAAAAGATAGACAATAAAAGGTTGAAAGGGCCATTTCAAAAGAAATATAGTGAAGATAATGATGTTATCATTGATAAGTCAAAACTTTCTGACATTTTCTATACTCCGGTTGACATGGGTCAATGCTTGTCTCAGATGACAGTTAAGGTACCATTCCTAGAAATGATGAGGATCAAGGAACATAAGGAAAAAGTGATGTCATTATTAAACAGTGTACCTGAAATAAAAATTTAGAATTCGGTCGATGTATCAGATATGCCACCTGTCAAGGGAAGTGAGGATGAGATGTTAACATCTGAGATTCCTCAAATATTCTTGAATGCTACTTCTTCTCCAAAGGTGGTGGACCCATTTTTTCTGTCATTAATAATCAATGATAAAATGCTCAAAAATTGCATGATTGATTCAGGAGCTTCTAATACAGTCATGCCAGTTGAGATTATGAAGGCAATGGGGCTACATGTTGCCACACCCCATGGCAGGTGTAGAGCTATGGATTCGAGGGATGTCCCTGTAATTGGTACTATTGAGGCCATGCCTTATAGACTGGCACTTTGCCCTGATGTTGCGATGACAATGAATGTTCTTGTGGTTGATATACCACCTCATTATGGCATGTTGTTATCAAGAAAGTGGAGTGCTTCAATGGGAGGAAGTATACAAAATGACTTGTCATATGCTACTTTCACTATTGCTGGAGAAAATGTTAGTGTTTTGAGAGAGAGAAGAACTCCTCACATGATAGAAAAATATGAGGATACTCATATCAACTGTTGCATTAACATGGACATGGAAAATTTCAGAATGCAAAAAGAAGAACCCTGCTGTCAAGATCAAGCAGTTGATCCTTTGAGTAAAGAATTAATCTTACAAGAAGGTAGGATATGGAAAATGTACTTGGATGGTGCTTGCTCTGAAGAAGGATCAGGAGCAGGAGTATTATTGATATCCCCATCAGGTACAACTTTTAAATACTCATTTCTACTGGCTTTTCAGTGTACTAATAATATTGCAGAGTATATGGCCTTGGTTTTAGGACTTGAAATTGCTATCAAACATGGTATCAAATGTTTAAAGGTTTATGGTGACTCTGAGTTAGTGATAGCACAAGTAAGATCCAAATATGTTGTGAAAAATGATAGATTGAAAATTTATAAACATGCTATTTGGGATCAACTTGAGATGTTTGATGCTTTTGATATAACTTGGTTAGAAAGGTCAAAGAATATTATGGCTGATTTCCTAGGAAATGTTGTGTTGAAAAATGATGATTTGACCTTACATGGAGTATCAATACTCGAGGTTAAAACAAGACCAGTTGTCCCAGATAACATATACAACTGGCAAGTATTCCAAGATGATCAAGATATTCTAAGGTTCATGCAATGTTTAGATCAGTATGAAAACCAAAGCATAGATTGCAGTTCCTTATTAGAATCAGATAATGGAAAAGAGTACATCTTTGGAAATGAGGTTGTTCAATTGAGTTCTAATTAGATTCCTAGGGGTTTGGTTGAACTTGAAACATTGTTTGTTAGTAAACAAAATGATTTAGCCAAGATAAGCAATGTCAATGTTGAGGATTTGGAAGAAGTGAATTTAGGATCAGAAAACAGTCCTTAAACAGTTTATATAGGAAAAGGTCTGGACTCTCATGTAAGGATAAACCTGATTAGATTTCTGAGAAAATACAAGCATGTTTTTGCTTGGTCATATGAGGAATTAAAGGCATATTGAGAGGTCCTTTTCCAACATGAGATTCCTCTGAAATCAAATGTCAAACCATTTAGACAGAAGCAAAGACCCATAAACCCCTTGTTGGCTCCCAAAATGCAGCAGGAATTGATGAAACTCAAGGATGCTGGTATAATTCAACCTATTAGGCATTCAACATGGGTATGAAATTTAGTGCCAGTCAGGATGAAAAATGGTGACATTAGATTGTGTGTTGATTTCAGAAATCTAAATATTGCTTCTTTGAAAGATAATTACTCATTGCCAAACATGGAAGCAATGTTGTATAAAGTGACTGGTTGTGAATTATTGTCAATGATGGATGGTTTTTTAGGTTACAACCAGGTTTTAGTCAAAGAGTCAGAGCAATACAAGACTACATTTACTACTCCTTGGGGAACATATGTTTATATCAGGATGCCTTTTGGTTTAATAAATGCTGGTGCAACTTTTCAGAGAGCCATGGATGTTGCTTTCAAAGAGTTTTTTGATTTATTCATGGTTGCTTACCAGGCTGACTTAAATGCATATTCCAAGAGGGCTAATAATCGACATTGTGATCATTTCAGTATGATCTTTAATAAAGCATTATAATATGGTGTTTCATTAAACCCTAAGAAGTGTCATTTTGCAGTTAAGGAGGGAAAATTGCTCGGACATATAGTGTCTAAGGAAAGGGTAAGAATAGACCCTGAAAGAGTAGAAGCAATTCAGAAAGTTGTTGCTCCAAAAAACTTAAAAAGTGTGCAATCTTTCTTAGGAAAGATTAATTTTGTCAGAAGATTTGTAGCCAATTTTGCTGAAATTGTCAAGCCCATTGTGAAATTGCTGAAAAGGGATATTAAGTTTGTTTAGAATGATGAGGCTCAACAAGATTTTGAAAGGATAAAGAAGGCAGTGCAGGAAACTCCAGTGTTGAAATCCCCGGATTACACTAAGCCTTTCTCCCTATTTTCATTTGCATCATTCCATACAATTGCTGCAATTTTGCTTCAGAAAGATGAGGAAGGATTTGAACACCCAATAGCCTTTTATAGTAAATCCTTGCATGCTGCAGAACTTAACTATGATATAATGGAGAAGCAAGACTATGCATTGGTAAAGGCTGTGAAGTCTTTTAGGCCCTACTTGGTGTGTGCCAAGGTGCAGGTCTATGTTCCACATTCAAAAGTAAAAGATATTCTTATCCAGTCAGAGGTTACTGGTAAGAGGTGCAAGTGGATTACAAGGATTTAGGAGTTCAATTTGGATATCAGTATCACCAAGTTGGTAAGAGGTCAAGGTTTGGCCAAACTTATGACAGAGGAGAACCTAGATATTTTGCAATCAAATCAAATAGAAGCAAATTACCAAGCCATTACAAGTATAGAGAGACAACCCTATTACGCTGATATTGTCTTTTTTCTCAAAAATGCTAAATGTCCTGATCATTTGTCTGACAATCAAAAGAGGAGTTTGAAATTGCAATCTCAAAGATATGTTTTAATTCAAGGGGATTTATTTTGGAAAGATAAGAATGGTGTTCTACTACTATTCCTTGACAAACATCAAGTTGAGAAAGTCCTTATTGAGATGCATGAAGGACAGTGTGGAGGTCATTTTTCTGCTAAGACTACTGCCCATAAAATTTTAAGGGTAGGATATTATTGGCCTACTTTGTTCAAAGTTACTTACATGCATGTTAGGAAATGTGAGCCATGTCAGAGGTTCTCCAATAATTTGAAATTTGTAGTTGCCTTGTTACTCAACCCAGTGAGCACTGAAGCTCCTTTTGTTGTATGGGGTATTGATTTTATTGGTGAATTTTAGAAAACGTCTAGTGCAGGACATAGTTGGATTTTAGTTGCCATAGATTATTTTACCAAATGAATTGAGGCTATCCCCACAAGGAAAGAAACTAGTAAGGTGGTAACTAAATTTTTGTTAGAAAATATCCTGACCAGATTGGGAGTGCCTAGTAAATTAATAATGGATAATGCTATGAGTTTCAGGTCAGAAGAAATGACAAGTTTTTGTGAGCAGTATGGGATTACAATATCATATTCATCCCCATACTATCCACAGGCCAATGGACAAGCGGAGTCTACCAATAAAAGCCTTCTAAAAATATTGAAAAGGACTCTGGAAGAAAACAAAAGGACATGGCATACAAAGTTGAGATTAGCCCTTTGGGCTGATAGGATAACACTCAAGAAGGCAACTGGTCAATCACCTTTTGAGTTGGTGTATGGTTTGCAAGCAAGATTGCCTATAAACAATTTTTTTCCTATTGGCCGATTCATTCAAGAGGAACATTTGGATGTCTCTGATAATATGCAAAATAGAATGATGCAGCTGAATGAATTTGATGAGATAAGGAGAAATAGTCAGAAAGAAAATGTGAAGCTGCAACAGAAAATGAAATATCTTTTTGACAGGAGGGCTACTAAGAGAAAATTCCAAATTAATGATCTAGTTCTGCAATGGAATGCAAGGGCAGAGGATAAGGGTAAGCATAAGAAGTTTGAGTGTTTGTGGCTGGGACTGTTCATTATTGCTAAAATTTTTGGCAAAGAATCATACTTGTTGAAGAATATGGAAGGAGATCTCTTTGAGTTGCCTGTGCATGGGCAGGTTTTGAAGCCTTTCTTTGAGTAAAGGTGCAGGATGTAGAAGAAAGTATGTATTATATTCTCCTTTCCTTGTCCCTTGTTTGTAAATTCTGTACATATTTCCCTTCCTTCTTTAGGGTTTTGCTCTGAGTGAGTTGTGGTCTGCCATTAGAGATGCTATGGTTCTCAGTATAAACTTGCATTTAACTATCCTCAGTCAGAGCCACTGTTGGTTGTATTTCCTATTTTTGATGTTCTCCTAGTTCCTTGTCCTGCTCTCTGAGTCTTGATATGTACAATTCAGTTATCTCTCACTCATTATGCCCTTACCTCTGTCAAATTTTAGGTTTTCATGTCTAATCGTTGCCAAAATTGCAAAACCCTGAAAAACCCTAGTCATATCCATGTGTTAAATGATGAATTTCAAACCCTAAGCTATGTCTTATGTTTCAAAATTACCTTTTTCATTCACTTAAGGCATGTGTTCTATTTCAAAGTCGCCTTGTCACTTTACCCTGAGCGAATATTCCAAATGCTTTCCCGACTTTGCTTTTCCTTTGTGTTACGTAGTCTCGTTTGAAATCAGAATATTCCTTCAGTGTTTTGAGACTCAACAATTTCTTTCAGTCGGGTAGTCGCGAGATATCCATGTTATAAAGCTTTGTAGAAGATGGGACCCACTGTTAGTCAGGTGATCACGGGAGAAGTCAAATAGTCATAATAATATTCTCAGACTTTGTGATTACTTCATATTGCATTGTCACCAAATCAAGAAAAAGCTAACAGTTAAGTTTTCCTTCAGTCGCGTGGTCTCGAAATCAAACAGCGGTTAAGAGATATCAGCTCAGACTACGTGACTAACTATTTAAAGTTTGCAGTAATCCTTACTCAGGATGTCACTAGAGAAAGATGATGACTCAGCTCTTCAGTGTGTAGCAAGAGGACAAATGATCAAGTGACATGTGTCATAAGCTAGATGGATGCTGAGCATTGTCGGGTAGTCACTAGAAGGAGAAAATAGGTAGAGCGACTACAAGATTAGGGTATGTTTCCTTTAGTCGCAAAGTCTCAGAATGATTTAAGGGTATGCAGAAGTGTATAGCGATTAAGCGCCAGCCGTTAGATGAAAGAATTAGAAGATCCAACGATGGTCCCAGAGTCAAAAAAGAAAAGTGTCCTAAGGGAAAAGTCCTCCCGACTGAGTGACGAGCTAGAAATAAGAGATAATCATGTACTCGCGAGCTACTTTTGACGAGCTGAGTTTTGTGCATGATTCAGTGAGTTCAATATCTTGAAAGTGTAAATCGCATAGTCACGGTATTTTGTGAAAGATGAGCTATAACTCTACGACCCAGTGACAAAGGAACCATGTAATTCCTCACTCATTTGCCAATGTTTTGAGATGATCAAAAAATATCTCACGACCCAGCGACTAAGGAAAAAGTGAAGCATCGCATACTCACACTTAGTGGTCAAACAAAGTTCTTCAGCTCGCGAGTAGGCGACTTAGTGAAAATTAGATGCAGTCGCTCATTTGCAGATAAGATGAATATGGATTACTAAGTAACATGAATGAGTGACCAGATAGATAACTATGAAAGTTAAGCATAACGGCTAGTCACCAAGTCTCAGAAAGAAAGATGAGTTAAGGTTAACTCCTCGCGACTATGATTTCACTTGTGTCACCTGATCGCTAGATAAAGACTTGTGTCAGCCAAGGTTATGAAAGTGCATTATCGCCAAGTCTTGAGATGGAACCATGGTTAAAGACAAAGGCCTATGACAAAGAGACTAAATGCAGTCACGCAGTCACTTGATTACAAGATCTAAACAATGATGGCAAGTGGTTGATATGATAGAGTAAATCACTCGGCAACCAATCATAGGCCCGTATTTTGATCACAGTACAAAAGGGGTAGCTGAGATGTGAGACAGACAACCAATCACAAGGTGACATGTCATCTCTCTTCAATGTTATATGATTGCTCTGATGATTCATATTTGAAAATTTGATTTCCTATCAACTTCGTGTAACTACGGCTAGGTTTTTCAAAGTTCACAGCATGGAAAATTAATGACAGAACTGATGTTTTTGAATTATGATCTATGTACTCTGAATGATAGCTATAAACAGTTGATATTGCATTCATTTTCCTTTACCGAGTTTTCAAATTACAGAGCCCAAGTTGCTAGGTTTTCAGAGAAAGTGATTTTTTGTTTAGTTGCAGTGTATCCAAGGTTGATTAGAGAGTTCTAAATTGCAGAAAAGTTGTGCATAGAACGGTTTGCTGCTCTATCTGGTAGATTTGTTTCAATATCGGTAAAAGAAAAGGAGATTCAAGGTATTGCAAACATGAGTGGAGTTGCGAGTGTCGCCTCAACAAGTGGTGGGAGTAGAGAAGAACATAAAGGAAAGGCAAGCTTCTCTGATGAGTTTCTTCATCTTCTGCCAGGTTCAACGCAAAACAAGAAGGTTGATGTAGGTGTTTTCAAGGATGAGTACAAGAACATCTGAGATGCTGTGACCCCGGGCACAATAGGGTACTCTCTCTTCACCTATTTCTATAAAAATTCTGATAAGCCCATCCCTGTTTCAAACTCTTGGACATGTGGTTTGGCTAGGTTGCTAGTTCCTGATGTTTTCTTAGATGTAGACCTATTCCTTGACCTAGAAAATCATTATGATGCCCTGACTAAGACCATCAAAAGGGATGATGGCACTGCCCTATTGATACTAAATAGAAACTCATTCATGCAAGCCTTTGGCCTATTCAGTACTATGTCTACCAAAATTGACATAAAAAACCAAGAAAAAAGGTATAGTTCCAAGGCTGGTATTGCAAAGGGCTTGTTGCAGAAGCATATGCCAAAAGAAGTGAGAAATCATTTAGGTCCTAAGGCTGAGCCATATCCATATTATTATAAGGACCTACATTTCTATATCAAGTATAATGCTTATGCCCTTTGTAGAGTGCTAGGGATAGATGGAGATGCAGAAAGAATAGGTCATGGCATTTTAATGATGGTATTAGACTTGCAGGAGGTGCATTCAAGCACCAGCTATGATTATATTCAACACATAATTGATGAAATGCATGAGGGTTTTGTTGCAACCCAAAAAATACTAAAGAATCCCAAGGAGGAGGAGCCAAAGTTTTTGCATTATTCAGTCCTAACAAACCTTCTCTTGTATTTCAATTTTGTAATCATGAAGGGTCAGGACTTATCTGCTCAGAGATTCTATCAAGCACAACCAAATCCTACCCATTTTTGTGTCAGGGTTTGGAACTATACTTCTAGGGATTGTGACTACTATGCCTTCCAAAATTGGATTGTGTATCCAATTATATAGAGTCTGGGAATAAGAAGGACTGGAGTCCCTTTGAAGGTCATACAATTGCTCAGACCTTGTGAGTTTTTAGACAATTGGCGTGGAAATCATAATTGGGGTGATTTTTTCTTGGAGGAAAATTTCACCATTATCATAGTATATGGGTGTATCCACCCACCTCATATATTGTCTTATAATGTGTCTATGAGAGTTTTTTCTATGGAATTTGGTGTAGAGCACCCTAGGGTTAGCTCAAAACCCTAGCCCCAACATTTTGATAACAGTTTTGATACAAGTCTTCCAACGAGAAAGTCATATTTTGCCTATTCGCTCATTCGCAGAGCCAGTAGAGAGCAGAAAAGTAATGCATCGCACACTCGCGAGCTAGTTATGAGTTAAGTCTATTAGTGCACAAGTGCGTGATGAGTAGTAATCGCTCAATCGCAAGGCAAAGGTCAGCTCGGGAGGAGAAGGTGAGAGTACGCGACATGAGCTAATCGCTCAGTCACAAAGAAAAGATTAGCTCGGATGAGCTCATCACTCAGTCGTGAAGGAAATGGCAGCTCGGGTTATAGCGTGGCGAGTGCGCGACTTGAGCTCATCGCTCAGTCGCAGGGACATAGCCAGCTCGTGTAGAAGTGTAGCGAGTGTGTGACTAATGTGCGTCGCAGACTCGCAGAGCAAGGAGAAGCTCATGGAGAAGCAGTGTGGGTGTGCGATTTGAGATCATCGCTCGATCGCGATAGAAATAGTAGCTCGGGACAATGCATTGCGGGTGCGCAATAAGGAGTTATCGCTCAGTTGCGAGGTAAAAGTCCAAACAGAGAAAGACATAGCGAGAGCGCGACGAGAAAGTAATCGCTCAGTCGCAGACTAAGACATAAAGAAGGATTTTCATTCGCGACTATGCGATGAAGAGCAAAACCAGTTGAATGATAAAGTGTGCTGACGTGTCGATAGGAGAAAGCGTTGAAAAGGTCATAACCGCCAAATCAGAAAGGAGAATGACACGAAGGAAAAGAGACTGTCTAGAATGTCGACCATGCAGAGAAGAGATGACAGTTTGCAGAGAGCATGAAGAACAGAGAACAGTTGGAGGACTAAGATTGACAGGTAACCACCAGGGTTACAGAATCGAGGAGAAAACAGAGATAAAATAGAGAAGAAGAATCTATAAAAAAGGTTTAGTTTGGTTGTTGTTGAGTGGAGTTGTTCATGACAGTTAGTAACAGAGAGTTTCTGTAGACTAGCAGAAAGTTGTAATATTCTATGTTATCAATAAAGAGAAGTTTTGTCTGTATTTGTGTGTTCTTGTTCTGAGTAGAATTTTGTAAAGGGTTGTTTTGTTTCGGTTAGATAATATGGGTGCTTCTTGACTCTGATAATCTGCTAAATGGATTGTGATAGTCAAGAAGCATCCACCTTGTATATTATGTTTGTGTCTGTATTTATGTTAGTGGAGAAGCTAGTCGAGTTTGCAGACAAGTCCTAGGCGAGCCTATGGTCCGGCTAGAGAACTTGTAGATGAGATAGATAAGTAAGAAGGTGCATGACTGTAGGGAATTCAG
>MU225911.1:730220-743590 GCA_018584345.1 Thuja plicata
TAGGGTCTGAGAGTAGCCCTAAGAGACTCAAGGGTGAGTCTAGAGAGTCCTGAATTGAATAGGATTCCAGGTGAGATTCCTAGAAGAGAGTAGGAATTTCAGAGAGTTAGGTGACCTCCCCATTAGAATTCATTTGGCAGCTGATGCTAAAAGACAATGAGCACTTTGCACCTCATAAAAAGGGGACTATAACCCCTAGACAGTTTAAAATTTCTAACTTTACAATTGGTAAGAATGCCATAGATGAAGTGGGTCAATGGTTGGAGAAGTACATAATGGGGGCAGCCCCTTATAGGTACATTGACCTAGAAGGCTTCATGGTAGGGGTTAGGAAGTTGTATACTCCTACTATCTCAAATACCAATGTTCACTGTGAATGCATAGAGGAAGATGCAATAAGAAATAACTTGGATGAAGATGACATTCACATGAGAAGATTGAGAATCTAGGAGTTGCTGAAGCTGCAGACACAAATAAAGAGAAATGGATTATCCTTTGGGGGTTTTTACCCTGACCTCATGTATTTTGATAGGATTAAAGCTATGATTGACAACTACTATGTGCTAGTAGAACAATTGGATATAGTCCTTGACAAGAAAGGTGCTCAGTCTCCTGAGCATTTAGAATCAGAATATGAGAGTGGTGATGATAGTGATTATGCACATCCTCAGATGTCTCCTCCACCACAATAGGCCTCAGGGAAAGAAATAGCTGAGATCCCATAGTTGCAGGGAGCAGAAGAACATATTATAGATCTAACAGTTGGCACTCAGCCTGATGATATAGAGAAGCCTGTCGTAGAGGAAGAAATATTGGATGATGAATAAGGTAGACACTTGGCACTACAATATTCATAGATAAGATGGACAGTTATTACACAAGAAAAATATAGGTGAGAAGGTGAGCACAACTATTTGGACTCAACATAAACATTACCAGCTACCATCTACTAATCTGATTGCAGTCGCTAGATCGGGAGAAGAAAAAGAAATAACTGTTTACACCTTTTGACTCAGTCCTTTCACCGCTTCTTCTCTCTCTCTCTCTTTTGTCTCTCTTGTAACTTTAGGGTTAGAGTTTTGTGACCATCCAAAGCTTGTTGCATCCTTAGGGATTCTAAGATGGTCAGTAACCCTATATATAGCATAAGAGTTGTAATAGTTAAGGGTCTTTGATATTGGAACATTTTGGAGAAAGAGATAATATATCACATAATTCAGATCTTCTGGGTTTCTATCTATCTTTTCAAGCTGTATAATCTTTCATGTACAACAAGCTGGATCATATAAATAATATACGGTGCAATTTTACTCTTTTCTATTGTTGTCTCTTTACCTTGTGTGTATGCTTTTTTGTGTTAAGTTTACCAGGTATTCTGAAACACTCTGGTTATAAGGTAACCATTTAATCATTTACAAGTTTCTTTTAAGAAAAGAATTAAATTTTGTAAGTAATTTCAAGGAGCATACTGCTTTGTTTAAGGATTTGATACAATAGTCTTGAGGTGACAGGATAGTTTGTAAGGCAATCTATCTTAATTGTATGAGCTGTAAGGCAGTTCAGTGTATTTTATTTCTGTGATATCTTCACTTATTATTGACTCTGGAGCCCAAAGGATAGGCACTAGTCCAGAAAAAAATCTAATAATCTATCTCTGTCTAAGATTTTCCAAGTTATCAAAACCAATTCAACCAAACATACTTTGTTACTAAGAACAGATAAACTTAACTTGTTAAGGACCTATGTCAGTAGGACAGTGTCCATATTATTGATTCCTTGGAGAGTGAATCACTAGGTTATCCCTCCTACAATAAAAGGAAGAAGGATTAAAATCCTTGCATCACTGGTTTTTGTCATATTTAAGATTATGATTTGTATGGTTAAATCCTATATATGATTATACTTGGTCATTTACAAGGTGATTTATAAGTTGGTTCAATAAAGATACATGACAAAATAGTGTCCACATTAATAAATACTGTGTAAACAACAATCATAAGAGGTAAAACCTGCCTGAGCATATGTGGAGCTCAAAAACGAAGAACGACCTTATCCAGTCCTTAGCAATTAGGCTTTTCTTGTCTCTGAATCAGTATTAGAAGGAATAGTGTTCAAGTAGTCATTTCAAGCACTGTGGTTCATGCAAGAAAAATCCCTAACAAAGTGGTGACTCCGCTGGGGAAATTTATTTAAAAGATCATTTTTAAAGTTCCCTCGGAATCCAGTTGCAGACAAGTATTCATAACCACAAGAGAAAAAGGTTTGGACCATCTGAGTTGCCTAACAAATTGGTGACTCCGCTGGGGAATAGAGATTGTAAAGTATTGAAGAAGTATTCAGAAATCTCTGGTGTATTAAGGTTTTAAATTTTTTCTAGTTGTTGTTGTTATACTAACCCTTGATAGTTATTCATTCATCCCAATTTATTGGGTGGTGACTCTAAAAGGAAATCTCTGAGATTAGTGTAACATTCATAAATGTCTTACAGAATGAATACTAGGTCAAAAAACAGAACTGACCCAGAAAGGGTATTAAATGAAGGAATCCCATCATCCTCAAAAGTTGGAGCCTCTTGGAGGAAAAAGAGAAATCAGGATAATATGGATGAAACTCCTTTAAAAGGTGAAGAAACAAATATTAGAAATGATAAGAATACTGTTCAGCACTCTCATGATGGAAATACTTCAGATTATGAGGAGGCTGCTGAAAGAGTATTGGGTACTCCCACAGCAACTTCTACTTCAAATGAAAGAGAAGAAATTACTACACCTAGTTCAGATTCAGAAGATAACCCTTCTGATATGTTGGACAATGAAGAGAAGTTTATTTTAAAGCAGCTTTCTTTAGTCCAACAAATGAAAAAGGAAAGAGAGATAAGAAAGAAAAATAATGATCATAAGGCTCTTGATAATAATAGAAAAAGGCTTCCTAAACATCAAACTATGAAAGAAACAGAGAAGTCTCACAAAAGTAAAGAAATACCAGTCACTCATAAAGATTCTAGTTTGCAAATAAATAAGGGTAAACAAAAGATGGGTGAACATGGAGAGAAAGAGCCTAAGTCTCTCAAGCCTATGATTGAACAAATTTCCAAATTAGAAATTGATTTGGAGAAATTGAGAATTGAAAAAGAAACCATGTAAAAAATGTTAGAAAAAGATTAAATGGAGGCTGCTACCATTGAAATGAAAAAGAAGATTGATTTTTTGCAGTCTTCAAAATATTCCTTTCCTGGACTAGAGAACAATGCATCTTCTAGAGGAAAAGCTACTAAGGCTAAAGAAGATGATAATTTTCAAAGGAAACCACTGCATAATGAGAGGTATAAACAATTTGATTTTGTTGGTATCCCCGGATACCCTAATGCCTTTCCTAAAGATGTAGGTGATATAGGAGAAAAGCTCCCATAGTTTGCTGGTAATAATGTGATTTCTTGTGAGGCACACTTAAGAAAATTTATTGATTTTGTTGATGATTTAAATATCACCCATGAAGATGTACTAATGAAACTGTTTTTTCAGTCCCTTGTTGAAGATGCAAGAGAATGGTTTAGAAGCCTAGCTAATGGCTATGTTGTTTCCATGGATGAGTTGATTGAGTTGTTTAAAGATCAGTATGGAGATAAGACAAATAAGGGATTTTTATTGAATGAGTTCAATAATATTAAGAAGAATTACAATGAAGAGGTTACTGAATTCAACACAAGATTTCAGAGAGCTATGCATAAACTATTTCAAAAGATAAAGTTAGATGAAGAAGTTTGTCTGGCAACTTATTTAAATGCTTATGATTCTAAAATGGGGTATGCTCTGAGAGATAAAAACCCTAGGACACTTACTGATGCTTACAAGATAGTAGTCAATATTGAAATGAATAGAAGAGTGTCTGGTAAGTTGAATAGGAGGGATGATCCCAGGTTTAGTAAGAGAAATCTGAAAGAACCAGAGTACAAGGAATATAGAGCTCCTCAAAACAATAAACCTCATTACAACAATAATTACAATCCTCAGAATAGAATGAAAAATCACCCTTATGGAACTCAGTTCAAGGATGGAAAGCCTGTTGGTGCACCTAAGAAAGAAAGAACAGATAATAAGACTCCAGACCCTCTTCATAGAAATTCAGTTCATTTCTGTAATGAGGAGACTTGGTGTGAAGCTTGTGATGCCCCTCATAATTCTGATTTTTGTGTCATTTCCTTGGATTTAAAAGCAACAGAGGAACAAGGAAATGATGAAGGGGAACAGTGTGATCATAGCATGACTAATGCTTATTCATGCCATGATACTGATTCAAACAGTGAAGAGGAAAATCATGATTCCTATGTTTCACAGAGAAGGGTTGAAAATCACCATCAACAAGTCTTATCTGACAGTGAGATGGATGAGACTGATGATAATATTAGATGCTATGCTAAAGATAGCCAAGAAGTTCCCCTCATAAGAAAAGCTTCAGATGAAGAGAAAGCAAGAATTACTGCTGAGTTGGTGAACAAAGCTAGAAGCAATTACCACTTAAGAAACAGGGTGGTAGGAGGAACTAGTAGCCAATCCTCAGGTATTTTCAGTAAGGACAATAAATCAGGTCCTCAATATGTTCAGAGGAAAGAAGAACCTAGAGAAAGTGGAAATAATCATAAGGTCAAGGTCATGACAAAAGTTGTAGAGCCAAATGCTATAAAAGATGAAAAGGACCAAGAAAAAATTGTTCCTGTTCAAAAGATAGACAATAAAAGGTTGAAAGGGCTATTTCAAAAGAAATATAGTGAAGATAATGATGTTATCATTGATAAGTCAAAACTTTCTGACATTTTCTATACTTCGGTTGACATGGGTCAATGCTTGTCTCAGATGACAATTAAGGTACCATTCCTGGAAATGATGAGGATCAAGGAACATAAGGAAAAAGTGATGTCATTATTAAACAGTGTACCTGAAATAAAAATTTAGAATCCGGTCGATGTATCAGATATGCCACCTGTCAAGGGAAGTGAGGATGAGATGTTAACATCTGAGATTCCTCAAATATTCTTGAATGCTACTTCTTCTCCAAAGGTGGTGGACCCATTTTTTCTGTCATTAATAATCAATGATAAAATGCTCAAAAATTGCATGATTGATTCAGGAGCTTCTAATACAGTCATGCCAGTTGAGATTATGAAGGCAATGGGGCTACATGTTGACACACCTCATGGCAGGTGTAGAGCTATGGATTCTAGGGAAGTCCCTGTAATTGGTACTATTGAGGCCATGCCTTATAGACTGGCACTTTTCCCTGATGTTGTGATGACAATGAATGTTCTTGTGGTTGATATACCACCTCATTATGGCATGTTGTTATCAAGAAAGTGGAGTGCTTCAATGGGAGGAAGTATACAAAATGACTTGTCATATGCTACTTTCACTATTGCTGGAGAAAATGTCAATGTTTTGAGAGAGAGAAGAACTCCTCACATGATAGAAAAATATGAGGATACTCATATCAATTGTTGCATTGACATGGACATGGAAAATTTTAGAATGCAAAAAGATGAACCCTGTTGTGAAGATCAAGGAGTTGATCCTTTGAGTAAAGAATTAATCTTACAAGAAGGTGGGATATGGAAAATTTACTTTGATGGTGCTTACTCTAAAGAAGGATCAGGAGCAGGAGTATTATTGATATCCCCATCAGGTACAACTTGTAAATACTCATTTCTACTGGCTTTTCAGTGTACTAATAATACTGCAGAGTATGAGGCCTTGTTTTTAGGACTTGAAATTGCTATCAAACATGGTATCAAATGTTTAAAGGTTTATGGTGACTCTGAGTTAGTGATAGCACAAGTCAGATCCAAATATGCTGTGAAAAATGATAGATTGAAAATGTATAAACATGCTATTTGGGATCAACTTGAGATGTTTGATGCTTTTGATATAACTTGGTTAGAAAGGTCAAAGAATATTATGGCTGATTTCCTAGCAAATGTTGCTTTGAAAAATGACGATTTGACCTTACATGGAGTATCAATACTCAAGGTTAAAACAAGACCAGTTGTCCTAGATAACATATACAACTGGAAAGTATTCCAAGATGATCAAGATATTCTAAGGTTCATGCAATGTTTAGATTAGTATGAAAACCAAAGCATAGATTGCAGTTCCTTATTAGAATCAGATAATGGAAAAGAGTACATCTTTGGAAATGAGGTTGTTCAATTGAGTTCTAATTAGATTCCTACGGGTTTGGTTGAACTTGAAGCATTGTTTGTTAGTAAAAAAAATGATTCAGCCAAGATAAGCAATGCCAATGTTGAGGATTTGGAAGAAGTAAATTTAGGATCAGAAAATAGTCCTCAAATAGTTTATATAGGAAAAGGTCTGGACTCTCATGTAAGGATAAACATGATCAGATTGCTGAGAAAATACAAGCATGTTTTTTCTTGGTCATATGAGGATTTAAAGGCATATTGAGAGGACCTTTTCCAACATGAGATTCCTCTGAAATCAGATGTCAAACCATTTAGGCAGAAGTAAAGACCCACAAACCCCTTGTTGGCTCCCAAAATGTAGCAGGAATTGATGAAACTCAAGGATGCTGGTATAATTCAACCTATTAGGCATTCAACATGGGTATCAAATTTAGTGCCAGTCAGGAAGAAAAATGGTGACATTAGATTGTGTGTTGATTTCAAAAATCTAAATATTGCTTCTTTGAAAGATAATTACTCACTGCCAAACATGGAAGCAATGTTGCATAAAGTGACTAGTTGTGAATTATTGTCAATGATGGATGGTTTTTTAGGTTACAACCAGGTTTTAGTCAAAGAGTCAGAGCAATACAAGAATGCATTTACTACTCCTTGGGGAACATATGTTTATATTAGGATGCCTTTTGGTTTAATAAATGCAGGTGCAACTTTTCAGAGAGCCATGGATGTTGCTTTCAAAGAGTTTATTTATTTATTCATGGTTTTTTACCAGGATGACTTAACTGCATATTCCAAGAGGGCTAATGATTATTGTGATTATTTGGGTAAGATCTTTAATAAAGCATTAGAATATGGTGTTTCATTAAACCCTAAGAAGTGTCATTTTGCAGTTAAGGAGGGAAAATTGCTCAGACATATAGTGTCTAAGGAAGGGGTAAGAATAGACCCTGAAAGAGTAGAAGCAATTCAGAAAGTTGTTGCTCCAAAAAACTTAAAAGGTGTGCAATCTTTCTTAGGAAAGATTAATTTTGTCAGAAGATTTGTAGCCAATTTTGCTGAAATTGTCAAGGCCATTGTGAAATTGCTAAAAAGGGATATTAAGTTTGTTTGGAATGATGAGGCTCAATAAGCTTTTGAAAGGATAAAGAAGGTAGTGCAGGAAACTCCAGTGTTGAAATCCCCGGATTACACTAAGCCTTTCTCCCTATTTTCATTTGCATCATTCCATACAATTGCTTCAATTTTGCTTCAGAAATATGAGGAAGGATTTGAACACCCAATAGCCTTTTATAGTAAATCCTTGCAGGCTGCAGAACTTAACTATGATATAATGGAGAAGCAAGCCTATGCATTGGTAAAGGTTGTGAAGCATTTTAGGCCCTACTTGGTGTGTGCCAAGGTGTAGGCCTAGGTTTCATATTCAGCAGTAAAAGATATTCTTACCCAGTCAGAGGTTACTGGTAAGAGGTGCAAGTGGATTACAAGGATTCAGGAGTTCAATTTGGATATCAGTATCACCAAGTTGGTAAGAGGTCAAGGTTGTGCCAAACTTATGACAGAGGAGAACCTGGATCTTGTGCAATCAAATAAAACGGAAGAAAATGACCAAGCCATTACCAGTATAGAGAGACAACCCTATTACGCTGATATTGTCTTTTTTCTCAAAAATGCTAAATGTCCTGATCATTTGTCTGACAATCAAAAGAGGAGTTTGAAATTGCAATCTCAAAGATATGTTTTAATTCAAGGGGATTTATTTTGGAAAGATAAGAATGGTGTTCTACTACTATGCCTTGAAAAACATCAAGTTGAGAAAGTCCTTATTGAGATGCATGAAGGACAGTGTGGAGGTCATTTTTCTGCTAAGACTACTGCCCATAAAATTTTAAGGGCATGATATTATTGGCCTACTTTGTTCAAAGATACTTACATGCATGTTAGGAAATGTGAGCTATGTCAGAGGTTCTCCAATAAGTTGAAATTTGCAGGTGCCCTATTACTCAACCCAGTGAGCACTGAAGCTCCTTTTGTTGTATGGGGTATTGATTTTATTGGTGAATTTCAGGAAAAGTCTAGTGCAGGACATAGTTGGATTTTAGTTGCTACAGATTATTTTACAAAATAGATTGAGGCTATCCCCACAAGGAAAGCAACTAGTAAGGGGGTAACTAAATTTTTGTTAGAAAATATCCTGACCAAATTTGGAGTGCCTAGTAAATTAATAATGGATAATGTTATGAGTTTTAGGTCAGAAGAAATGACAAGTTTTTGTGATCAGTATGGGATTACAATATCATATTCATCCCCATACCATCCATAGGCCAATGGACAAGCTAATTCTAGCAATAAAAGCCTTCTGAAAATATTGAAAAGGACTCTAGAAGAAAACAAAAGGACATGGCATACAAAGTTGAGATTAGCCCTTTGGGCTGATAGGATAACACTCAAGAAGGCAACTGGTCAATCACCTTTTGATTTGGTGTATGGTTTGCAAGCAAGATTGCCTATAAACAATTTGTTGCCTATTGGCCGATTCATTCAAGAGGAACATTTGGATGTCTCTGATAATATGCAAAATAGAATGATGCAGCTTGCTTGTAAATTCTATACATATTTCCCTTCCTACTTTAGGGTTTTGCTCTGAGTGAGTTGTGGTCTGCAACCAGAGATGCTGTGGTTCTTAGTATAAACTTGCATTTAACTATCCTTAGTTAGAGCCACTGTTGGTTGTATTTCCTATTTTTGATGTTCTCCTGGTTCCTTGTCCTGCTCTCTGAGTCTTGATGTGAAAGATTCAGTTATCTCTCACTCATTATGCCCTTACCTCTGTTAAATTTTAGGTTTTCATGTCTAATCTTTGCCAAAATTGCAAAACCCTGAAAAACCCTAGTCATATCCATGTGTTAAATGATGAATTTCAAACCCTAAGCTATGTCTTATGTTTCAACATTACCTTTTTCATTCACTTAAGTCATGTGTTCTATTTCAAAGTCATCTCATTGCATTACCCTGAGTGAATATTCCAAATGCTTTCCCGACTTTGCTTTTCCTTTGTGTCGCGTAGTCTCGTTTGAAATCAGAATATTCCTTCAGTGTTACGAGACTCAGGGATTTCTTTTAGTCAAGTAGTCATGAGATATCTATGTTATAAATCTTTGTAGAAGATGGGACCCACTGTTAGTCGAGTGATCGCAGGAGAAGTCAAACAGTCATAATAATATTCTCAGACTTCGCGATTACTTCATGTCGCGTTATCGCCAAATCAAGCCAAAGCTAACAGTTAAGTTTTTCTTTAGTCGCGTGGTCTCAAAATCAAACAGTGGTTAAGAGATATCAGCTCAGACTACGTGACTAACTGTTTGAAGTTTGCAGTAATCCTTAGTCGGGATGTCGCCAGAGCAAGAGGAAAAATGATCAAGTGACATGTGTCATAAGATGGATGGATGCTGAGCATTGTCAGGTAGTCGCTAGAAGGAGAAAATGGGTAGAGAAACTACAAGATTAGGGTATGTTGCCTTCAATCACAAAGTCTCAGAATGATTTAAGGGTATGCAGAAGTGTATAGCGATTAAGCGCTAGCCGTCAGATGAAAGAATCAGAAGATCCAACGTTGGTCGTAGAGTCAGAAAATAAAAGTTTCCTAAGGGAAAAGTCCTCCCGACTAAGCGATGAGCTGGAAATAAGAGATAATCATGTACTCACGAGCTGCTTTTGCTGAGCTGAGTTTTGTGCACGATTCAGCGAGTTCAATGTCTTGAAAGTGTAAATCGCGTAGTCATGGTATCTTGTGAAAGATGAGCTATAACTCTGTGACCTAGCGACAAAGGAACCATGTAATGCCTCACTCATTCTCCAATGTTTTGAGATGATCAGAAAATAGCTCACGACCTGGTGAATGAGGAAAAAGTGAAGCATCGCATACTTGCACTCAGTGGTCAAACAAAGTTTTTTAGCTCGCGAGTAGGCGAATTAGTGAAAATCAGATGCAATCGCTCATTCGCACATAAGATGAATATGGAGTACTAAGTAACGCGACTGAGTGACCAGACAGATAACTATGAAGGTTAAGCATAATGGCTATTCGCCAGGTCTCAGAAAGGTTAACTCCTCGCGACTATGATTTCACTTGTGTCGCTTGATCGCCAGATAATGACTTGGGTCAGCCAAGGTTATGAAAGTGCATTGTCACCAAGTCTTGAGATGGAACCATGGTTAAAGACAAAGACCCATGACAAAGAGACTAAATGCAGTCGCGTAGTCGCTTGATTACAAGATGTAAAAAATGGCGGCAAGTGGTTGATATGACAGAGTAAATAACTTGGCAACCAATCACAGGCCCGTATTTTGATCACAGTACAAAAGGGGTAGCTGAAATGTGAGACAAACAACCAATCAGAAGGTGACATCTCAGCTCTCTTAAACATTATATGATTACTCTGATGATTCATATTTGAAAATTTGATTTCCTATCAACTTTGTGCAACTATGGCTAGGTTTTTCAAAGTTCATGGCATGGAAAATTAATGACAGAACTGATGTTTATGAATTATGAGCTGTATACTCTGAATGATAGCTATAAATAGTTGATATTGCATTCATTTGCCTTTACTAAGTTTTCAGATTTTAGAGCCCAAGTTGCTAGGTTTTCAGAGAAAGTGATTTTTTGTTCAGTTGCAGTGTATCCAAGGTTGATTAGAGAGTTCTAAATTGTAGAAAAGTTGTGCATAGAATGGTTTTCTGCTCTATCTGGTAGATTTTTTTCAATATCGATAAAAGAACAGGAGATTCAAGGTATTGCAAACATGAGTGGAGCTGCGAGTGTCACTTCAACAAATGGTGGGAGTGGAGAAGAACATAAAGGAAAGGCAAGCTTCTCTGATGAGTTTCTTTGTCTTTTGCAAGGTTCAACGCAAAACAAGAAGGTTGATGCAGGTGTTTTCAAGGATGAGTACAAGAACATCCGAGATGTTGTGACCCTAGGAACAATAGGGTACTCTCTCTTCACCTATTTCTATAAAAATTCTGATAAGCCCATCCCTGTTTCAAACCCTTGGACATGTGGTTTGGCTAGGTTGCTAGTTCTTAATGTTTTCTTAGATGTAGACCTATTCCTTGACCTAGAAAATCATTATGATGCTCTGACTAAGACCATCAAAAGGGATGATGGCACTGCCCTGTTGATACTAAACAGAAACTCATTCATGCAAGCCTTTGGCCTATTCAGTACTATGTCTACCAAAATTGACATAAAAAAGCAAGAAAAAAGGTATAGTTCCAAGGCTGGTATTGCAAAGGGCTTGTTGCAGAAGCATATGCCAAAAGAATTGAGAAATCATTTAGGTCCTAAGGCTGAGCCATATCCATATTATTATAAGGACCTACATTTCTATATCAAGTATAATGCTTATGCCCTTTGCAGAGTGCTAGGGATAGATGGAGATGCAGAAAGAATAGGTCATGGCATTTTAATGATGGTATTAGACTTGTAGGAGGTGCATTTAAGAACTAGCTATGATTATATTCAACACATAATTGATGAAATGTATGAGGGTTTTGTTGCAACCTAGAAAAGACTAAAGAATCCCAAGGAGGAGGAGCCAAATTTTTTGCATTATTCAGTCCTAATGCACCTTCTCTTGTATTTCAATTTTGTAATCATGAAGGTTCAGGACTTATCCGCTCAGAGATTCTATCAAGTACAACCAAATCCTATCCAGTTTTGGGTCAGGGTTTGGAACTATACTTCCAGGGATTGTGACTACTATGCCTTCCAAAATTGGATTGTGTATCCAATTATATAGAGTCTGGGAATAAGTGGGACTAGAGTCCCTTTGAAGGTCATACATCTGCTCAGACATTGTGAGTTTTTAGACAATTGGCATGGAAATCATAATTGGGGTATTTTTTCTTGCAGGAAAATTTCACCATTATCAGAGTATATGGGTGCATCCACCCACCTCATATATTGCCTTATAATGTGCCTATGAGAGTTGCTGCTATGGAATTCATTTGGTAGCTGATGCTAATAGACAATGAGCACTTTGCACCTCATAAAAAGGGGACTATAACCCCTAGATAGTTTAAAATTTCTAACTTTACAATTGGCAAGAATGCCATAGATGAAGTGGGTCAATGGTTGGAGAAGTATAGAATGGGGGCAGCCCCTTATAGGTACATTGACCCAAAAGGCTTCATGGTAGGGATTAAGAAGTTGTATACTCCTACTATCCCAAATACCAATGTTCATTGTGAATGCATAGAGGAAGATGCAACAAGAAATAACTTGGATGAAGATGAAATTCACATGAGAAGATTGAGAATCTAGGAGTTGCTAAAGCTGCAGACACAAATAAAGAGAAATGGATTATCCTTTGGGGGTTTTCACCCTGACCTCGTGTATTTTGACAGGATTAAAGCTATGATTGACAACTACTATGTGCGAGTAGAATAATTGGATACAGTCCTTGACAAGAAAGGTGCTCAGTCTCCTGAGCATTTAGAATCAAAATATGAGAGTGGTGATGATAGTGATTATGCACGTCCTCACATGTCTCCTCCACCACAACAAGCCTTAGGGAAAGAAATGGCTGAGATCCCACAGTTGCAGGGAGCAGAAGAAAATATTATAGATCTAACAGTTGCCACTCAGCCTGATGATATAGAGAAGCCTATCATAGAGGAAGAAATCTTGGATGATGAATAAGGTAGACACTTGGCACTGCATTGTTCATAGATAAGATGGACAGTTATTACACAAGAAAAATATAGGTGAGCAGGTGAGCACAACTATCTAGACTCGACATAAACATTACCAGCTGCCATCTACAAATATAATTGCAGTTGCTAGATCAGGAGAAGAAAAAGAAATATCTGTTTACGCCTTTTGACTCAGTCCTTTCACTGCTTCTTCTCTCTCTCTCTCTTTTGTCTCTCTTGTAACTTTAGGGTTAGGGTTTTGTGACCATCCAAAGCTTGTTGCATCCTTAGGGATTCCATGATGGTGAGTAACCCTATATATAGCATAAGAGTTGTAATAGTTAAGGGTCTTTGATATTGGAACATTTTGGAGAAAGAGATAATATATCACAGAATTTAGATCTTCTGGGTTTCTATCTATCTTTTCAAGCTGTATAATCTTTCATGTACAACAAGCTAGATCATATAAATAATATACGGTGCA
>MU225911.1:743722-813203 GCA_018584345.1 Thuja plicata
TTGTAAGTAATTTCAAGGAGCATACTGCTTTGTTTAAGGATTTGATACAATAGTCTTGAGGTGACAGGATAGTTTGTAAGGCAACCTATCTTAATTGTATGAGCTGTAAGGCAGTTCAGTGTATTTTTTTTCTGTGATATCTTTGCTTATTGTTGACTCTGCAGCCCAAAGGATAGGCACTGGTCCATAAAACAATCTGATAATCTATCTGTGTCTAAGATTGTCCAAGTTATCAAAACCAATTCAACCAAACATACTTTGTTACTAAGAATAGATAAACTGAACTTGTTAAGGACCTATGTTAGCGGGACAATGTCCATATTATTGATTCCTTGGAGAGTGAATCAACTAGGTTATCCCTGCTACAGTAAAAGGAAGAAGGATTAAAATCCTTGCATCACTGATTTTTGTCATATTTAAGATTATGATTTGTATGGTTAAATCCTGCATATGATTATACTTGGTCATTTACAAGGTGATTTATAAGTTGGTTCAATAAAGATACATGAAAAATCAGTGTCCACATCAATAAATACTATGTAAATAGAAATCATAAGAGGTAAAACCTGCCTGAGCATATGTGGAGCTCAAAAATGAAGGACCTTATCCAGTCCTTAGCAATTAGGCTTTTCTTGTCTCTGAATCAGTATTAGAAGGCATAGTGTTCAAGTAGTCATTTCAAGAACTATGGTTCATGCAAGAAGAATCCCTAATAGGCATATCAAGACATCCCAGGTCATCAGATTCAAGTTTCTAGTTATTTTGTGATGTCTTGTTTTGAGCACTTGTCTATTTCTGTATTTGCCACCTAAGTGTTATTTTGTTGTAACATAGATAGTTTGCATTTGAATAACTTGTTTCCTATTTAGTTTCATTAGACACCACTTTGGGAATGTTTAATATGTATATCAGACACATTTTATTTCAAAACCCAAGCCATATCGAGTCATCTTGATAGGTTTTTGGATCCCCCAAAGTTGGTTTTTCATAATTGTCTTGTGCTCTGTTCTGCCGAGAATTCTAATTTCCCTACTTTGAGGTCCTCCAAGTTCTACCTCAGTTCAAGATCTTGAAGAATCAAATTATCCCCTTTATTATAAATCTAGAAGTGAACTTCTCTAAAGAGTTTCAGACCTTTGTGAAACCATTTGACCACTTTTCCTCACTGATTCCAAATCTAGTTTCTGCAATTTCACATTGTTTAAGTTTGGAAAGTTTTGAAAGTGCTGACTTTGCAGATTAGTATCAGTTGTCCAGGTGATCATCAAAGAAATTTAATTGAAGACTCATATTCCCTATATGAAAATGAATCCATGTTCAAAGGTTCAGACTCTAAGGGTTTCTTTTGTCAAGTTTTTGAAATCAGAATCAAAAGCAGTTTATGAAGATTGGCAGTGTTAAACAAAATTAATTTTGCAGAATTGTCACTTTCAGAGGATGGTGACTTGTTATCATGTGATTTTTTTGAGATGAAAATTGTTTCCTTTTTCTTATTTTACATGAATTCATAACTATGATCATTGGCTAGGCCTCAAGGCGTGATTCTCTATTTTTGTAAAGACTAATCCATAATCAGTTTCCTGTGTTTTCACATCTCCATTTGCACATTTTTTCAAGAAGCTCAATTTGAAGGTTATTATCTTGAAACCATAATTATTTCATGCAAATAAATTTTTCATGCATATTCATATGTTGGAAGTGAGCATTAGTTTAAGACTGCATAATAATATGAAGTTTTTTTATCAGTTTTTGAGGCCAGTTCTATATGCTAGTAGTTGTTTGTGTGATCAGTTTGCAGAGATAGACATGATGGATTGTTTTGATTGCCAATTCAATGCTTTATGGTCTGGATTTACTAATGGCCATGTTTGGGTAATTTGAGGTGAAATCATTTTCTAACTGGCAATGTTCAAGCAAAGAACTCA
The DNA here is from genome assembly GCA_018584345.1 of Thuja plicata. Classification (NCBI taxonomy): domain Eukaryota; kingdom Viridiplantae; phylum Streptophyta; class Pinopsida; order Cupressales; family Cupressaceae; genus Thuja; species Thuja plicata. The sequence continues at coordinate 745,648 of MU225911.1, forward strand.
GGGATTTGATTCTTATCATTGAGGATATGTACTTATTCTATATGAGTTTTTAAAGTATAATATTGTTGTTAAATAATTTTTTGAATAAAGTGATAATAGTTATAGATGAACAAGAGGTTGAAAGTAGCCTATCAACATTGACATTTTCATAGATGAGAGAGGCATCGAAGATGAGAAAAGTGTTTTTAATGATGAGATGTACACCAATGTTAGACTAATTATTCAAACCCGAGGGGAAGTTATTGCTTCTATTAAGGTTCATGATGACATAAATGATCACTCCATATTGAGAACCAAAAATGGAGGATTTCCAAGTGACATAAAAAATAATAAGGGAGAATGAATAAGATGTTGTGCCTAAAGATTGAAACAAAGTTTTATAAAATGAAACTTCAAAGAAAATTGCAATTGAAAGGTGTATTTGTCAAGTCCCCGCACATAGTGAAGGGTTGTGCATCGTTAAAAACAATTAAAGACCATGCAATTCAAAAACATGGAGAGTGAATGTTGTGCAGTAGTCTAAGGAAGACTTTGTGCAACATGCCAAGAGAATAAGATGACCTAATGCCAAGCATACAAGAAGAGATTTAAAATGAAACATTCCAGATGAAAATGGCAGGATTGATGAAAAGAAGACCTTGTGAAAATAGTTAGAGGGAACCCCGTGCAACATAACAAAAGTAAAAGGTTGTGTAGGAGCTAATACCATGTTTTTAAGAGAAAAAAAATTCATAGCAATAGGCAGGTGTAAGTTAATTCCAAAGACCCTACGCAAGTAAGCTTCCAAAGCTAGCGCTATGAATGAGGGAGACTCACGCCAAACCAAGAAGCATTTGCATGGTAAGTGAAAGTTTAGTGAAATGTTAATATGGAAGGAGATGCACATCATATAAAGGAGGTAAGGCTTGGAAAATATTAAAAAATGTTTATCCCACATGCAACGGGTAAGGGATTTGTTGAGTTTTTTTATAGTCCAACACTTATATTATAAAATGAATAAGTGCCAAGAGACACATTGGTAGGCCCCTAGGTTAGTGGAGTAAATGTGGTGGTGGACCCCATATTTTGGGCATGAATGATGAAGAAAAATTTAAAAAATACAAAGGATTAATCCCACATTACTGGTGCAAAGGGATTTCAAGTGTTTATATGCAAAACCACACAATAGGTAATCTGAAGGAGGAGCCTGGAGGCTGTGCACGTGTGTGCAAGGAGGTGTTTCAAAATGTGTTCTAGGTGGCAATGACAGAGGATGAAAAAATGATTTTGGTGATGCCCACATGGAAGATGACAAGGATGGTGATGACAAGTTCCAGTCTAGTGTGGTCGCACATTGAAATCAGTGCATTACCTATTCATATCGCACAGTCGTATAGTGTGCTAGGAGTGTGATACATGGTACTTAGTGGATTCTGAGATCAAGGTGGAAGATGATGTGGTGGTCACTTACGGAGAGGCATCTAAGGTGGCATGCATCCTGAGGTAGAAATATCAATGACCAACATAATTTCTTAAAGGAAAGGTGATCTTAATCTGAGCATCAAGCCATTACGCCAATGCGATATGTGGCACCGCGACAGGTGGCGGGCCCAAGAAGATCTGTTGACATAGGCACCTAGGTGGTCTCGTAAAGCTAGTTAGAGGGTGCCACGTGGCATGATATGGTGCATTCTAGAGAGACTTCAAAGTGCAGGAATACTCCAGTGCAGGAATAAGGTAAAAAGATTAGAATTAAAACAAATTAATGTGCAAAGGTAAAGCAATATGTAGAAAATATAATTAAAATGTTTGTGCAAAAATGCATCAATAAAAGGTAATAGGTAATTTGCATAGAAGGATTAAAAAGTGAAGAAATAAAATTAAAGGGCAGATTGAAAGATTAAAGTGGAGTATAATGTGCAGGTATAAAGTATTAAAATTGCACGAATGAAGATTTAAAAGATTAAAGTGAACTATTGAAAGTGCAAATGTTCAATTAGAAATATACTATGAAGGTATTTTAATGATGAAAAGCATTTGAAATGTTTTATTCTCAAAGGCATAAAATTGAATTGCAAAGGCATTCATAGGAAGATATCAGAGATTTTCAAAGGCAGTTTGAGGAGATATTTATGTAGATCAAATCAGATTTTTGGCAGTTAAAGAAGAGTTTTCAGATATTTTAAGGAGAGGACATGTGTTTGAAAAAGAAGGAATCAGGAGTTTTCTCTTGGCCCATATATTTTATATTTTCCATGTTTTAGGGGTTCCAACTTCTTGGACTTTACAGAGAGTTGCAGAGTACTTGCTCCAAGAGTTTCTAGTTGTCTTATGGTTCCATAGGCATATCTAGTTTTATTGAATCTACTAGTTTTGTTATCTGATATAATAGAATTTTTATCATATCTTTTGCATATTATTGAAATGGTTTTTTCTGAAGAAAATTGTACACAACAGTGTGTTTCTTCATACTTAATATGAGAGTTCCAGATTCATATCTCTCCTCCATGTTGTTCTTTTTTGCTATGAATATTTTGATTGATTGCATGGATTAATCTGTGTATATGTTATTAGTCCTTAGTTCTAATCTAGGATCAGATTAAATGAAGCTATGGCTATGACATAAGTTCATTGGGTCTGCATAAGGATTTTTTGTAAGAAGTAATGGTCTGGATTGATTGTATTTATGGCTTAGAATCATTGACAATAGTTTATTATTGTGTATTATGTTTTAGTTAGAGTATTTCCCAATGGATAAGGCACTGATCAAAGATGAGTCTTTCCATATTGATGCATATCTAGTGGGTTTGGCTATATTCTACATTTTAAATATAAACTTTGATGTATCTGAATGTTTTATGTGGTTTGTGGTGTTGTACCAATCTCATGCTCCACTTCAAGGTCTATGTTCAATGGGTGATTAGTTAGTTACCTTGTATCTCCCAGTCATGTTGAGCCTTTGTGAGATCTCTGCTTGATTAATGTCTTATTGAATATTTGAAGGTGTTGAAGGATGTCCCCCCTTGGTTTTTCAAAACCTAAACCATAGAAGGATTGTTCTGTATCCTTGTTAGTTGGTCATTTTCATTCTATTGTGAACTACTTGGAGTTTGCTGCTCTTAAAGATCCATTTCAAAGTGAAAAGGTTGTTGTCCAGTTATCATAGCATAAAAAAACCAACAAAATGGTGAATCTACTGGGGAAAAAGAAGTAAAATCTTGTTGAACTTCCAAAGAATCTATGGTATTACCTTGTAATAAATAATGCAAGTTTATCAAGTTGAGCTAGACTCCTGGCTTGTTTATTTTTTAAATTTTGTCATTTATACCATATCCATTTTGAGGAAAGAGTTATAAAATTTTGTAAATCTGAAAAAAAATTTAGAGCATAGTTGTTTGCCTGGGTGTTATCGTTGAAAGAAATTCTTAATGTCTTCTTTTTAAAGAAATGTATGAAATTATATTGAGTGTTGAAAGTCTACTATATTTTCTTGAAACCCATCTTGTCCTTTTTCTATTAATGTTTTATTCATTCTCATAGCAATGAGTGGCGACTTTGAAAGATCTCGACACCAGTGTGCATTTAATGATGAAATTTTGATGATCAGTTGGAAACACTTGTAGCAAGGATTTAGTAGATGCTCAAAAGATTCAATGGTTGAGTGACAAAATCAGAAAGAAATAAAGAAGGTTAGAATCAAAATATTTTGCCCAGGTATTCCTCAAAATTTTATGATATAATTTGGTTCATTGCTTGGTGAAGAAGTTAGTAAAAGAAGGAAAATAATTTTGAAATATTTTGTCATACTTCTTGTTGACAATTTCAGTTATTACAATTAGAAGTATGTTGTTATGTGAAATGGATGATTGCATATTTGGAGAAAATTTTGAGAAAAGATAAGATGTATTGTTAATAAGTAGTGCAATAGATTATCCAAATTCAGTGGATCAAGATATGCTACCTAGATATAAAACTTATCCAGCAGATCTTGAAGAAATTCAAAAAGAAATTGCACTATTTAATCAAATAATCCAAGAGGAAGTCAGTGTTTTTGAAAACACATGTAGGAGAAAGGAATGAAGAATCCATGCATGGGTTTTATGAAAAGTTCTCCAATGCATATGAAAATCTTCCCATAAATGTTTAACTTCAAGAGTATTCTTATGTTCTTAGATATTTGTATGCCTAAGTTAGTAAATTTGTCTGCATCATGTAAAGAAGAAGGCATCGAACTTGTCAAAAAATGGATATATGCTATTGAAGAATATGAAGTTGAAAGTACTGATAATGTTGACTCTAGTTGTGTTGACAATGCTAATTGTGTTGCTGATAGTGAAGTAAGTGAATATAAATATATGGAGGATGAATCTGTAGTTGCGGATGTTTCCGTTGGATTTATAGATTTTTTTTCTTATCAACATGGTAGTGCAGATTTCTTATCCCACTTTAGGGAAGATTTTTGTGGACTACATGAGAGTGATTATGATGCAGATGAGAGTGGTTGTAATGATTGTTTTGCACAAGGTGATATGATTCAAGAATTTTTTGGCCTTGTTACTAATGGAGAAGATATTTTCAGCAGTATGGGAGAGATGGAAAGAAATGAAAGTGATCTCCAATGCTCATTGAGTAGCGCAAAAAATTTAGAATTATTGGCTGCTGATTTTTATAGGTATGCACCTAATTTAGACTCTACTTTGCAATAGATGGTTGATATTTTCTTTGACAATGATGAAATGCTAATGGTAATGAAGTATGAAACCTATGTTGACTTTCTTATTCCTACTTTCGAGGCAAAAAAATGGACAAGATGGAAATGCATATCATTGTGAGAAATTTTATTATGTTAAATATGATGAATATGATGACTGATATGTTGGTATGGATTCAGATTTGGATGGTTCTTGTATAGATCATGATGCTAAAGAAAGTGATAAATATGAATGTGTGTTTTCAGATTTACAAGTGATAAATGAGCCATTACTTAATGATAAATTTTCATGTTTGGGTGATGTTGATAGAAGTTGTAATCAGCAAGATGATATGCAATCAAGTTGTGATTTAGATGTATGCCATTTTTGTTTGCAGGCAAATGTTGTAAGTGAACTTTCATACTTTATGCAAACTAGTGACATAAATGTGTCTGATGATTCCATCAGAAATTTAGGATTGGAATCATTTTATTTTTAGCCAATTTTGGATTTTAAAGGGTGTGATGTTTTTATGTCACAAAATGACTAGCATTGCAATATTTTGTTGAGTTCCAAGTATTCAGAGATAATGATTGTGTTGATGATATTTCCTATAATATGTTGATAAGAAATTGCACCATGATTAATCAGGCATATGACAGTGGTAATTATTGGTTACCTTGGATCCATGGAAATGAGAATAGAGTATTTGATAGGGGTAAACAGTGATTTTAGTTTGATGGTTTTTGGCCATTTGTAAATATTATACATGTTGTCTATCCGCTTTGCTTTCAGTCGTGTGTTTGGTGTTTTCAATAAGGATCCTAGTTTTGGGAAGTCAAGAGAAGATGTCTGATTTATTTTGAGTGGGTTGCTTCACCAATGATTTTGAATTCTCTACATGCTCACATGGAGCATGCATACCCATTCAAAGCCACATTTGGGAATAAAAAATGCAACAAGGTTTTTTGAGTACCTTGTTAAACTTTTGCATTTTGACCCCCTGTAATTTCTTTTTGTGCCTATTTTCCCAGATGGATTTTTGAGGTATAGCATGAATGTCAAGTTTTCATCACTCTTTTTTTAACATATGAAGACATCCTAGGTCGTCAAATTCAAGTTTCTAGTTATTTTGTGATGTCTTGTTTTGAGCACTTGTCTATTTCTGCATTTGTTACCTAAGTGTTATTTTGTTGTAACATGTACATTTTGCATTTGAATTAATTGTATCCTATTGAGTTTCATGGGCCATAACTTTGGGAATGTTTAATATGTATATTAGAGAGATTTTTTTTCAAAACCCAAGCAATTTTGGCTTGATAGGTTTTCGGATCCCCCAAAGGTTGTTGTCCAGAATTGTCTTGTTCTCTCTTCTGCTCAGAATTCAAATTTCCCTACTTTGAGGTCCTGTAAGTTGTAGCCCAATTCAAGATCTTGAAGAATTGACTTATTCCCTGCATATAAACATGGAAGTTAACTCCTCTGAAGATTTTTAGACATTGGTCAATCCATTTGACCACTTTGCCTAGCTGATTTGAAATACAGTTTGTGCAATTTCACTGTGTTTAAGTTCTGAAAGTTTTGAAAGTACTGACTTTGCAAATTAGTGTCGGTTGGCCAGTCGATCCTCAAAGAAATTCAAATGAAGATTAATTTTCCCTTTGTGAAAACTAAACCATGATAAAAGGTTTAGACTCTAAGGGTTTTGTTTGTCAAGTTTTTGAAATAAGAATCAAAAGCAGTTTATGTAGATTGGCAGTGTTAAACATATTTAATTTTGCAGAATTGTCACTTTCAGATGATGGTAACTTGTTATTAGATGATTTTTTGAGATGAAAATTGTTTCCTTCTGCTTCTTGTACCTGAATGCATAACTATGATCATTGGCTAGGCCTTAAGGCATGATTCTCTATTTTTGCAAAGGCTAATGCATAATTAGTTTCCTGTGTTTTGACATCTTTATTTGCATAGTTTTTCAAGTAGCTCATTTTGAATGTTACTATCTTTCAACCCTAATTCTTTCATGAAATTCCATTTGGAATGCATATACACATGTTGGAAGTGAGAGTGGGTTTTAGAATGCATAATAATATGAGGTTTTTTATCATCTTTTGAGGCCAATTCCTAAGGCTAGTTGTTGTTTGTATGACCAGTTTGCAAAGATACACAGGATGGATTGTTGTAGTGTCCAATTAAATGGTTTATGGTCTAGCTTCACTAATGACCACATTTGTGTAATTTGAAGTGAAATCATTTTCAAACTGGCAATTTTGAAGCCAAGAAATCAGGGACTTGATTCTTATCATTGAGGTTACATAGTTATTCTGTATGAGTTTTTAAAGTATTTTATCGTTGTTAAATCATTTTTTAATTTAATTCATAATAGTTATTCATGAACAAGAGGTTCAAATTAGCCTATCAAAATTAACAGTTTCATAGATGAGAGATGCATCAAAGATGCACATAGTGTTTTTAACGATGGGATGTACACCGGTGTTAGGTAGATTGTTCTAACCCAAGGGGAAGGTATTGCTTCTATTAAGGTTCATTATGATATAAATGATCACTCCATATTGGGAACCATACATGGAATATTTCCTTGAGTGACATCAAAACTAATAAGGGAGAATGAATGAGATGTTACACCTAAACATTGAAACAAAGTTTATAAAATGAAAGTTCAAAGAAAATTGCAATTTAAAGATGTATTTGGAAATTCCCTGTGCATAGTGAAGGGTTGTGCATCATTAAAAACAATCAAAGCCTGCGCAATGCCAAAATATGTAGAGTGAATGTTGTGCAGGAGTCTAAGGAAGACCTTGCACATCATGACAAGGGAAATAAGGAAGATTTAAATCTATTAACCATAGGGATGTCTTAATAAGTTGTAGACAATTATAGAAACATGGTATTCTTAGGAAACTTGAGAATACCAATAGTGGCTCCAACTGAGGAAGGTTGATTTCAAGGTCAACACTATAATCCAACACTCTAGGTTAGAAGACCAAATATTGAGCAAACTAGACACATCCTACCCACTTGGGTAGAAAAATCCAGAAGGTTACCTCTACCCCCAATATTGCTTCTATTTTGAGGAACTCAAACCAAGATTGATGGCCCAAGATCCCAAACAAATTTCTACTTCAGCTTGCCTCTATCACAACAAAAAATTGTCATCTCCCACTACTGAAAATATTTTAAGAGTGTCATTGTCATCTATATGATTTGATATGCTGATACTTTTCAACAACCCACAAAAAACACTGTCAACATACCCATCACTCAAAAACATATGGAAATGAGGCACAAACTAGAAATGCTATCCATCATGTGACAAATTTATGTTGTAGTTAGTGAATAAACCATTATCCCTATAACACCTTTCACCTTTACTTGCATTTCCATGATACACAAAATATTCATCCAACTAAAAAAATACTCATATTCTTCCCCACACATGCAATCATCAAATTTAATTCTCTCACTAGTTTACATGTTAATAGTAGAGTCCTCAAAAGAACTTACTTGCAAATTAGGCACATCATGGAAACCACCTTATAATATGTAGGAGGGAGAACACTCACACATAAACTCATGAGGTAGCTACACATTTTGAGTAACTAAACCACCATCCTCCAATGGTTTACTAAATAATTGTGAGTCTGAAACAAAATCACAATCAAAATTATCATCCCAACCTATACTCAAAATCATGCAAGGACCCTCTTCTTCCTCTAAATATGAAAGTGCACCAACATTCTCATCATTTGATACATCACATTAATTCTTAATACAACCAAGGAATACATATGCAAAAGGAAAATCAGACACACCATCCAAATTTTCACTATCAGCTATGCGTTCTCAGTCAAAAACAATTTGTGTTGGGTGTAAAGACTCAAAGCTATCTTTACTTGAATATCTCAGATATTTATGAGTTAGGAACTCAGATATTTTCTCCTTACATAGTGAGAAATTATCATCACTTACAACCACCTCTAATTTATCACAAGCATCATTTTGATTTATCCCATCATATCCTACTTGTTTTTCACAGACATCCTCTGCTGCATACTGAGGATAAGAATCACTTTCATGATCACAAGAGAGAGAATCCATGATGGAATCAGCTCTATCACTTTGATTTCCATCACTCTCACTATCAACATCACTAATCTCAACATTATGTGCATCTTTAGAATTAGAATCCTCAATAACTTTTATCCACTTCTTGATGTACTCAAGACCTTCTAATTTCAAGTATTTAGGCCAATAAACTGAATGAGGAACATAAAGGACCAAAATCAAATAAACCAAAGCATACTAAGAGGAAAATAAACCTCTCTTAGTGTAGAAATAAACCTACTATAAAAAATAGGTATTGATTCTCCCTCCATTATTTTTTTTTTTTTTTGTAGTGATAATACGAGTTGTTCTTGGAGCACATGTCTCAATTTAATTATTTATCTAAGAACAACTGCAAGATCTGGAAAATACTTTCTAGATCTAGACATATCACCCAGAGCCATTACATCTATGTCACATGTTTCTTGAATGGTTGAACCTTGTCAACAAGAAAACTCTCCTATGTATGGCTAAGAGGAGGTACAATAAAAGAACTTTCATGACCTTTACTTCTACCCTTTCCCTCCATCTCTAAACATGACTGAGACTCAACCTCTAACATTAATCTTGTGTATACATATGAACCATCATTTTGAGAAATCAGTTTAACTTGTAAAATCACAAGCTCTCTAGATTCACCATGTAGTTACATAGTCTAACAAGTAATACATACTTCCAACATAAATTTGAACTGATATTTTAGACATGAAATATGTAAACTAGTAACCACAATCCTTCCCTTTCTTGGTGCTTAGTTCACTTAATAGGGAAAGATTTCCATGACTGATTTTTATAGAAAAAGATATTACCTATGAAAAACAAAATACCTAGAAGTGTTGTTGTGGCTGCAAATAGTGATAGATATGAAGTTACCTTCACATCTCCACTAAAATATTTGGTAGAGTCACTGGCTCTTTTTAGAGGAAAGATAGTTTGAACAATTGCTACATCTTCCAAACTCAAACCTTCTTAAAAACCAGCAACATCACAATACACCCCCATACTCAAAAATGTGGCCACATATGTATTACTTCCTTGAATAAGTACTTCATCATAAGAGTATAAACTCTGCTCCATCTCTACTAGAAGTCCCTTGGTTTCTTTTTCAGTTCTTCTAAGATAGTGCTCACTAGTGCAAAACAAAGATCTCAGAGTCATCACTCACAAATTGTGAGATAATAAGAAATCTTGTTTGAACATGGACTCATTTGAACGAACTTGCAATGAATGATAGAAAATATTTCATGCAATACTTATGAGAATTTATAGGAACATTTTTTTGGTGAATCTGATGGGCCAACTCAACTGAATATTGATATTAACTAATTATACCAGAGTTTCCAGAATGGTTTTATTAATTTTAAACAACTCATCCCAAGTAGATTCACCATTTTTTTGGTTCTAAAAATGGTTTTACTCTTACAAACCTACCTATACACTCTTCAATACATTCTAAAGAGAAGCTGACTCTTATTATCAAATTCTTAAGAGGAATGGACCAACTAATAGGGATATTGAACTATCCCTCTATAATTTAGGATCTGCAAAACCAAGGGGATATTCCCTTTAATGCCTTTAAATACACTCATTACACCCAAGACTCACATTAACACAAATTAGATAATATAACATGAAGGCTTTAACATGACAGGGAGATACCACACAATGGCTAGTTATCCAATGAATGTCAACCTGCATTGAGCATGAGATTGGGGTAGGGAGAAAAACACAGAAGTAAAGATATTTCTTGAGTTCTAATAATTTTTTAGCAAGATCAACATGGGTCTGAACAACCACACACCTGTAAAACCCACCATACCTTAAACCATTGCCTTATCCTATTGGGCATTGGAGTCAAAAGAGATTACAACATAGTTAATCAATAGCATATGATCTAAAGAATATTTCCTTACAATATCCTTCAAGAATAATCCTAGTCCAGCCTATTTATCACAATCCCTAGATAACCCTATCACATTTTCAATCCTAATAAAGTATTTTATTGAACATCTACATCAAATCATGAAAGAAAGATTACATACATCACAATAATGCATTAAATGATTAAAGTCATTGATTCTATTCATTCAAAACATGACAACATTACACATTGGAGAAATTTGAACCAACATTATATTTCTATAAGAATATTGTGCTACCTCTATCATACGATAACTATAAAACTATAGACTTCAATCTTTCTAGGAAAAGAAACACTAACTTAATTACAAAGTGTTTTCATAGGGTGACTCATAGCCACCAAAAACTTGTTACTAGAACCAGAAGTTGAAACAATTCTCAAACTTTGGAACCTCTATTATAGAAAAAAAGAGAGTAGATAGAAGAGGGAAACCCTAAAATTGACAACCTTCTAAGAATTGTCCCTTCTTCAAACCCTAATCTTTTGAAGGAACTCTCTCTCTCTCTCTCTCTAACCACTAATCCTTTGTCTTTTTTATTCAAAATATGATTTGAAAAATGAATTCAATATTATTTAGGAAAGCCACAAGATCTGATCGTGTCATGTAAATCTTGCAAACACCAACCATCCCATTCTTATCATGTTGGCAACATTAATATTGACCGAGACATCAAACCTTCCAACAAAATCCCTACAATGCGCTTTGATCACATTTATGTCAACCCAAGTATCCAACTTGATCCATCTACCAGAAGATCCCATCCTTATAGCACACACTGACCATATTTATGTTGACCTTGGGAACAACTTGATTCATATACTTCTATACAAATTTAAACCACATTTTCATGGCCATTAAAACCCCAAAGACAAAAATAAAACCAATGAAAATCCTGGTCATCAAGCAGATAAATAAAAAACCAAAACCCCAATGGTCAAATGCATGCTAGTAACAACCAACAGTCTTGATCACATTTTATTTTAAATTTTAAATACTAAACATTGATCCCTTTTAAGAAACCCAAGCATTGAGGAAAAATATAGCCACCAACTTGGTTAACTACCCTCTAACTTATGATGAACCAAGAACACATGATGAGATCTCATGATCTCACACTTATTATCTTCCTTGCAACTGTAAGATAGAAAATGTGGATAGGGTTTAGGATAATGAAGTTTTACACATAAAAGAGAACCTATGATACATTTAACCACTTAAATATAATTGTAATGAAGGAATGTAAATCTAGAAATGTTTGCGAAGAAAAATGGAACAAAATACATACATCTGAAAAAGACTCTTCTGAAAATCCTGTCAAACGATCTCAGAAAATATTTATTTTTGTGATCCTAAACCGAAACAGTGAGATCTACAAAACCTAAAATTATTTTTCAGATCTGTTCTAGGTCAACCTTGACCCAGATGGAGGTTGACCTTAACCTACACTGCTTCGATGGAAAATTTGTTTGCGGATCCTGAAAGTTGGTCAAAAAGAGTATCCAAATCTAATCTGAAATTTGTTGTCTTGTACTTGAACCTGCAAGAAAAATGGTTTTGTTTGTTTCTGGGAGGGTTTTTCCTTGGTAAAACCCCAGTTTTTGAATTAACCTTAAAATATAATTGAAATTGCATAAACAATGTAAATAAACAAATTTACCTTGCTTGTGTAGAAACACTTGTGGAGGATTTGAATCCATGGATCCACAAGTATGTATATGCCAAATGGATGTAGAATGTTGGATGTCTTAAATCAATTGTGTGAATACCTTCAAGACCAATATTGAATGTACCTTGGAATAGGAAGAAGCTTGCATGGATGTGGATGGAGAAATCTTCAACAAGAGAGCTCCATAGAGCTTTGAATCCTTCAATGGCTACCAATGGATCTCCTTGATGAATTGGATGCTTTAATGCTTGAATTATTGAATAATTAAATGCTTCCTTAAAAATATTATACATAGAGTTTGTATGGATGGAATTACATCTTGTTTCTTGCCTCTTTCAAGTCTTTTACACTTAGATTTCACTTAGAGAAAATGAGAGGAGAAAGCTTCCTTATATACCAATCTAGGGCAAAATCTTCTAGAGAGGCATACATAGGAGAAATAAATTCCAATTAGACCCATACCTCTAGAATTTGACCTATATTAAATACAATTTCAAGATTCATTGCCTCGAAGACCGAAACAACCAACCCGGAAGCGGGAAATAATTCTTTCTGAACCCCAACATCTGGAAACTATGGGATCTTGAATTTTGGACCCTAGGTCAAGGTCAAAGTCTACCTTGACCTAGGTCAGTGTCTAGGTTGAGCTTGACCTAGAAGGTCCACCTTGACCCTGAGGTCAAGAATCTCAAGTTCACAAAGTATAATGAGAGAAAAGGTAAGAGAAAAGTGGAAAATAGGGCAGAATCAGGGGGAAAAATAAGATCCAAGTCAAAGACAAATTCAAAGTGTTTGAAATGACCCCATACCACTTACTCAGAGGGATAAACAAGAGCTAAATGGAAGTTGTTCCATTTTATGATGATATATTTTTCCCCCACTTTAGCAAGAGTATGGACATTTATGTCAACCTAGGTATCCAACCTAATCCATCTACCAGAAGATCTCATCCTTATAGTGTACACTGACCACATTTATGTCAGCCTAGGAAAGAATCTGATCCATCTACTTCTCTAAAACTATAAACCACATTGCCATGGCCAATAAACCGCCAAGACAAAAATAAAACCAATGAAAATCTTGGTCATCAAGAAGATAAAGAAAAAATAAAAACCCCATTGGTGAAACGCATGCTAGTAACCACCAACGACCCTGATCATATATTATTTTAAAGTTTAAATACTGAACATTGATCCCTTTTAAAAATACCCAAGCATTGAGAAAAAACATAGCCACCAACTTTTTTAACCACCCTCTAACTTACAATGAACCAAGAAAACATGATGAGATCTCATGATCATACACTCATTATCTTCCTTGCGACTTTCTTTTCAGGATCATGAGAATTGTTAGATTTCATCTCTTGTTAATCCCCTTTGATATTCTATCCATGCTATGTGTCATATATGCTCTCACAAAATTTATATCTCCATGTTAATATGATTGTGGGATCACATAAAGATGAGACCTGTCCACCATGGGCCCACTAATTTTTCATTATCTTCATTTCTCCAACTTGGACATGCATTGCAACCACACGATCTCATGCAGTTTCTCTTCCCTCATCACTCCTAGTCATGGGATTGCAAGACTATGTCACCTATCAACATTGAATTGAGCATGGGCCCACAAAAATATTCTCCTTTGTTAACCACCAGCTAACTGCCTCTTAACCATCAAGTGCATGAACCGTCTGCCAAAAGGCACATGCCTTTTTGGCACTTCATTCTTGCATGGTGACAAATACAAATGTTAAGTTATTCTCCAATATGAAAAATGTGTGATAAGTCCCTCTGAGTATTCCAAAAACTAAAACAATGCCAACAAGCAAGTCCTTCAACAACTTGTAGACACATGGAGGATCCTGGGACATGAACAAATCCATCTTTAACTTCTTCAGTAGATCCTACACTCAAAGAACTGAAGACATGTAATCCTTTGATAAATAGGTTTTCGTGGGTTGCTGGATGTCTGTGAAAATTTGAAACATGGTACTCTAAGGAAACTTGAGAGTAGTGACACATCCCAAGTGAGCTTTCCATTGCCTCTCAAGCACACCAGGGCCTCATGCTAAACCTACACCAGGAAGAGCTAGACACTATAATCAATAATACACATTATATAATAGATAAAATCATATTTAATGAGGGTGTGTTGTCATGATACAAAACTAGACTCACAGCTAACCCTCATTTCATTCAATGGTCGCAGATTATCAGTGAGAAACTTTATCAAAAAAATGACTGCTTTGGAGATAGTCTCATAAGAGACGAAGAAGAGAGACATTATTCAATCTGCAAGGACCTCTTCAAGGAATGCTACTTCATTCAAAAATAGATTCAACAGATCCCCACGGTCTACTTCTGGATGCTCCTTCCTCTCCTTTATGCACTTGTTTATAAAATTATGTAGATTTTTCCTAGCTTGCAAGGTGATCCGAGAGCATGAAAAAATTCAAATATATAATTCAAACATATCCGACAACTAAGGACTGACAAATTTGAGCACTCACCTTGATTCCCTTTGTGAAAGGACTACCTAGAATATTGATGGGGATGGTTACGATCTCTCCAGCCAAGTCCTTAAGAGCCCTAAGTTTCTTGATTTCTTTCATATCCTCCTCTGGATTCAAGTCCAATAGTTTCTTTGAGTCACATTCAAAAAAAATTTGCGCAAATCCATTATCATAGAAAATTATAAGGAGTGGGGATGATAAATTCATGAATTTCTTTGCTAGGCATATAATCTTTAATCTTGAATAAACAAGATGAAGAAGTGGGACTTTCCTTATCAATCTCCTCCTAAATATGCAATTCTCTATTGTGGCACTCCCACTCGTGCATCCCCAATTAAAGGATGTTTTGGATATGGCCAATCGGTTCCAAGCTTGATTTATTGATAGTCAAAAATTTGTTAGCAATGTTATGGAGCTTCCATTGAAGTTAATTGCGAACCAACAGAATGTTGTACTCGCCTATGATGGTTCTCATTAACAACATGTATTATCTTTGGAACAACCTCCCCTCATTCTACAACACATATTTGCTGAACTTTGGATCCATTGTTACCACCATGCTTGCACTCCCAAACAAATTTGATCTGAACACAGGACTATTGGAAACCTTCTCTTCCTCCATCTGAAAATGGAATAAAATGAAAATTACATCCAAAAGGAATCACCACACTAAAATACCTCAAAATCTAGCACCAAAAAACCACCATTGAACCACCAAATAAAATAACATCCACATATGCGTAACAGAAACCCTATGACCTCCTTATTGTCAAACACTTTAAAAAAATCCCAATGTGCCCTTAAAACCCACAAACATTGGAAAAATATCCAACACACCTTGTAAGCTTGCTCATAAAACACCACAAAGTCATTGAAATTTTTCCCTCGGACACATTGACACATGGTTAGGACATAGGGGCCCTAGCCTAGGACTATATGACAGACCATATATGACATCACATATATTAGTCACCTTAACCATATTCAAATAATCTTGTGTTAGTGTTGTAATTGATGATAATACTAGTATATTTATCTTTAGAAATATCTATGTACATGATATCAAGATATAGTGTCTCAATTTATATTTTATTTTATTGGATTTTTTTATGTAGAATAATGGTTTTAATAATGAGATATCTCTGCATCTTTAAAATATTTTTTATAAACATAAATACACATATTCTAACTTTAGAAAAAGGCATACTAATGAATTCACAATTGGGGAAAAAGTCTTTATGAATGAATTCAAATTTTAATGTACAATAAAATGACAATAAATTTGAATCTCACTAAACAACTTAAATATCTTAAAAATTTTATTTTTTTTCAAACAATGTCAAAATTTATTTCACACATTCATTGAAATAAAAAATACTAAAATATTTATCCTAATAATAATATTATGATTAAGTCTAATAATAAAAATATAATTTAATATATTATCTTGTTGATATAATTTATTTTATTCATGAACATAAAGATTCTTCTTGCTCCAAATTATGTAGTATTTAAAGTTTAAAGATTACTATTTTTTCCTGTATAAATTGATCCCTTTATTTGTCTTAATGTGATTTGTATTCTTAAAAATATGTCACAAATCTTATAAGAAATAAGCTAGGTACACTTTGTACTATCCCATATATGGAAAGTTAATTAGTACTAAAAAAAACACATTGCCATTTCTGAAAACTGGTCTAAAAATACATTGTCGTAACCCATTTTTTTAAACAACACCATTTCCACGGTCATGAATTTATTTCATTCCCATTGGTCTTTATTTTGTCTTTATCCTCACACTCTCCTCCACAAATCAACAAATTGGGCTTACGGTGAAGCCATTACTCAATTTTTGTCAAGTTAATAATGGAATTTATCAATATTTCATGGATTTTAATGTTTTTAATTGTGCTTATTTCAAGCTTTATCATCAGAAACTTAAGGAAAAAATACAAAAAACCACCTGGGCCAACACCATTACCCACCATTGGAAACTTTCATTTGATTTCTGGTCTCCGACATGGATTCTTCTACTCTCTTTCCCAGGAATATGGCCAATTATGACCCTCTACTTGGGTTCTGTGAGACCTACCTCAGACAATCCTTGTTTTGCTGCTTTATTTTCTATGCTTTCAGTAATTATATCTTTAGAAATACTTTGACCTATTGAGACTCTTATGCATTAAGGATTTGTTGAATCCTATGTTATATATTCACTACCTGATTATGTAATCAGTGTACATGGGAGAAACTATATGTTTTGATTCAATTTTAGTTTATGATGATGTCATATATGTGAATAAATGCATAGATGTATTGTGATGAAATTTGGTTTAGGAAACCAATGACAGGTTAATGTAAATGCAAATACAAATATAGTTTATATGCAATGTAGTATTGATGTCATATTATGCTTTCATATCATGTTGTTTTGGACCTGCTAATGTGTGCAATGAGTGTGCAGGGATAGTTGACCATGGATCTAAATTGGGGACCTAGTATTGGAACCTATGTTATATTCTGTGGATTCCATGGTCTTTTTTATACAAAGAAACATAAACCTTGTTGTATATGTGGCTATTAATAAAATTGTTTTGCATGTGTCTATCTATTTCAATTAAAGTTAATGTGATTAACCCATGTCATTTGTTTAAATATATTGTGCTAACTTTGGTAATTATTGAAATTTAGTGTTGGCATGGCTAGTAAAGGGAATCATGGATAGGTGTAGGGTTCACTAGGGCTACCTAAGTGTAGTAACCAAGCTTACCCAAGGTTATAAGTTTCTATATGGTCAACTTGACTTAGAAATCTGTGGGTTAACTTTACGTATAGTTTAGGAGGGTCTTTTAGGATCCCATAAGGTAACCTGGGCCATTTTTAGCTACCCAACTTGGTACCCTAGTAGTTAGGGGTCATTTTCAACCATAAATGAGCCTCTAAAATAATTTGTTGCTTCCCTAAAGTCTCTTTTTAAAAGTTGAGAAAATTTGAAGAGGACTGTAACTTTGGCTAACCTCTCTTTTCTTGCAAGGTTACATTGTCTCCATTTATGAATAATGAAGGAAAGTGGGAAGAAAGGGATGGTTAGGGTCACCTAACCTTGGGTTAGTCTTGGATACTTTGGATATTTTTCTATATAGGGAAGGTTTTAGGAAGAGTTGGGTGTTCACCTTGTTGGGTATATTTCTAGCTTTTCTATGTCTTGCTAAAGATTTTGGTTCCCAATGTCGGTTAATGCCCTAAATTTCAAAGTCTGTTCCAGCGTACCATCAAATTTTTCTGCAAACTGTCTATTTCTGAAAACAGTTGAAAACATTAAACCCTAGGTAATTTGTGTCTTTACCATTCAAAAACCATAGACCTTCATAATCTTGTTCTATTTTGAAGTTACTTTTGTTGATTAACTTAAGTGGTTTTAAGTCATGTGCTTTTTTATCTTTACCTTTATCTCCTAATCTCATGATCAAAATCAAATAGCCTTTATGGTCTTGAGACTTGGTGCAAGTTTTTATCTCTTAATCTTGAGAAGAAAGGAATATGATCTTATAAATTCAGATATTAAGTGCATGTGGTTGATCTTGTTCTCGTTGTGTAGTTAGTGTGTGATCGCTAAAAAAATATGAAGTCAACTCAAAGATTGAGAGACTTAGCAACAACAGTGGATGCAGTTCTCATCATGTGGCTAGTGCTAGATCTCATGACTTAACTCCAGTTACAAGAAATATTTGGAGATTCAAATATAGCTTAGTCACTGAATCTCATAAACCAACCTGAGGTCATGATAGAGTTTGCTTTGTGCTTTGTTGTGTGATCTCCAAATGAAATCAGAGTTAAGTAAAACATTGAGAGATTCAACAAGGATTATTGATCTCTTTCTAGATGAGCGACTGGTGTGTGATCTCCAAATAATATCCAAGGCCAATCTTTTCTTAATTATTTGAGAGAGGTTTGTTGATCTTGTTTTATCCTTGGTTTGATCCAACTGTATGCGTGTAATCTCCAAATTAACCTTAGAGTTAGTAAATCTTTCAATGACTTGGAGATAAGGCAGTCCCGTAATCTCCAGATGAACCTATGGTTGAGACCAAGTCAAGTGAAGTTTCTTATGAGATTTAGAGATAACTTGGTGCATGATCTCGGAATGAAAGTGTGGTTAAGAAAATAGTTTTGAGATTCAGTGCAGGTCGTTGGATAAAAATTAGAATCAAGGGTCATATCTTAATCTTGGGAAGAATTGGTAAAGTACATAAATATTCAAATACTTAGCAATAATAGTTGATCAAAGAAATATCTAAGGTATAGAACATAATCTCTAGATTAAACCTAAGTTATAAGAACTATTCAGTGAATTAGAGATCTTTTCAGTTGTTGAATATCCAAAAGAACCATGGTGAGTTGTGGTTAATTCAAAGCCAAGTCAGGTTTTAAGTGAGTGAATCTTGATCATTGATCATAATAGGGATGTGTGTTGGGTGCTAAATCCCTTGAAAAGGTTAATAAATCATGAATCATTCTGCAATTAGGATATAATGAGCTAAGACATGGACTCGTGTTTAAGTGGTTAAGAAAATTTGTGGTGTTTGTTAAGTCTTGAAGTAAACCCAAGGTTAGACAGATATTTCAGTGATTTAGAGATAGAATTTATCTTTGAATCTCCATACTTGACCAGAGTTAGCCCAAAAAATGGGAGTTTGTGAGATAGCCTTTATCACATAATCTCAAAATATACTGGAGTTAGAGCCAAAGATTATGAGATTAAGCGTGAACCATGAATTAAAAGTAAGATCAAGGGTTGCCCCGTAATCTCTAGATAAACTGAGCAAGAAGAAAATAATTCAGAGATTCAATGCAAGGCATAGACCAATATCTCATCGTGTGGCTTTCCTGTGATCTCTGAAAAAACTCATGGTTAAGAAAAGCATTTAGTGACTAGGAGATAAAGCACTCGCATAATCTCCAAATGGATTAGAGTCAAAATAAAGTTAAAATATGAGTTGATAAGAAATTATCTAAACTATGGATATAATCTAAATCCTGTGGTTTGTGCATGATCTCTGAATAGATCTGTGGTTATTCAAAATGTTTAGCAATTCAGAGACTTAGTTATCTATGAATCTCCTGATAAACTGAGAGTTAGAACAGAGTTATCTTTTCAGTCGCTATATATCCAAAGGAACCTAAGGTTAAAATAAATTCTTAGAGACTTAGCAAGGATCATCGATCTCATCACAAATGAATGACTAGTGCTAGATATCCAAATGAGACTCAAGTTATGATTTTTATTCAGTGACTTGGTGGTTTCTTTTATCTCTAAATCTCCAAATTTGATCATGGTCAAAGGAAAGCCTAGTAAATTTTATTATGAGATTCAATGGTAAGAATAAATGATTCACTTGATGTTACAAAGTAAACCAAAGGTGAGGAAAAGTTAAAATGAATGGTCAATGCTGAATCTCATAACAAAGTCAAAGTTAAGAAAACCATCGAATGACTTAGCGAGAACTATTGATGAAGTCAGAGATCTGTGGTTGGCACTGGATCTTGTAATGTACCCTAGGTCAGAGAAAACTTTTAGCGACATGGAGATAAAGCAGTCGCATGATCTCCAAATAGACTATGGTCTAAGTATAGTAAGATCATGAGCATCTTGTCTTGCACCATTTAAAGGAAAGAAATATAAAAGGTAGGGTTAATAAAGATGAAAGATCCTGACAAAGTACAATTAATTCACTGAGCTATCAAAAGGAAAGAAAAGTAGGCCAATTAGATCAGATATTAATTTATTTCACATAAAATAAGGTTTTAAAACAGAAAAAGCACTCATGAGTTTCCCAATTGGGCTTTTTAAATTTGATTACCTATCAACTTCAAGTGCCACAACTAGGAGAGAATTGATGTCAAGACATGCAGAGATATTGTAGAACTGATTGAGAAACTATTCCCAGGTTTTCGACTAGACTGATGCATTGAATTTTCAATGATAAATAGATGTAACAATTGTGCATTCTGATTACCAAATTTTTCAGAGCACAAAGAGAAAAATTGCATAAGTTTCAGAGCAATTTTCAAGAGCCTTTTCTTGAGAGAAGAATTTTCTAGAATCAGTAAAGATGAGCCAAGAAAATTCAAGGAGAGATTTAGCTAGTGGTGAGGGAAAGGATGCAGAGGAAGAACATAAAGGAAAGAGGAACTACTTAGATGAATTTATTTCTCTGCTTCCAGGAACCAACCAGAAAAAAAGGTAAATGATGAACACTTTGCTAATGGCATGTCAAATTGTAGGGACCCCAAAACTCCTAGGTGTTTTTCTTACCATTTTTTTACTTAATTTTATAGCAATAAGGATAGACAAATTCTTGTATCAAACCCTTGGATATTATGATTAGCCAAGATAATTTTCCTAGATGTCTCCATAGCTGTAGACCTATTAGTAGAATTGGCTAGAAAATATGACCCTACATATAAAGCTATCATAAAAGGTGATGAAACTATATTAGTTACCTATAATAGGGAATCCTTCATGAAATCCTTTGGTATATACCATGCCTCTTCCATAGATATTGACTTGACCAAATTGCAGAACAAGTATACCAAAGAGGTCAACATAGTTAGCAAGTTGATCCAATCTCATGTTCCTAGGTCAAAAAGAAATTATGTCTCCCCATTAACTTCTTCTAAAGGTGATTCATATGAATTTAAAGACCTGACCATCTACATGAAGTATTGCTTATGGGCTATGCAGAGTGCTGGGCATTGATGGGCACATTGAGAAGCTTTCTGTAGATATGTTAATGATTATCCTCGATATCCAAATTTCCCACGCCAACATGACTTTAACTACATTCAATATTTCATTGATCTAATGCATGAGGGAATTTTTAGTATTCATAAGAAGACTAACTCAAAGTTCATGCATTATTCTCTTTTAATGCATTTTTTTTGGACTCAAAAATGCAACAAGGGTTTTTAAATACCTTGTTAAAGTTTTGGATTTTGACCCCCTGTAATTGTTTTTTGTGCCTATTTGATCGAATGGAGTTTTGAGTTCTACCATGCATGTCTAGCATTCATCAATCATATTTTGACATATGAAGACATCACAAGTTGTCAGATTCAAGTTTCTAGTTATATTGTGATGTCTTGTTATGAGCACTTGTCTATTTCTACATTTGTCACCTAAGTATTAATTTGTTGTAACAGACACAGTTTGCATTTGAATAACTTGTGTCTTATTGAGTTTCATAGGCCTTCACTTTGGAAATGGTGAATATGTATATCACAGACATTTTTTTTCAAAACCAAATCCATTTTGAGTCTATTTGATAGGTTTTTGGATCCCCCAAAGTTGGTTGTCCAAAATTCTGTTGTTCTCTGTTCTGCCCAAAATTCTAATTGCCCTAGTTTGAGGTTCTAGAAGTCGTACCCTGATTTAAGATATTGAATAATTGAATTATTACCTACATTATAAACCTAGAAGTGAAATTCTATCAAGATTTTCAAAACTTGGTTAATCCATTTGACCACTTTGTCTAGTTGATTCCAAATCCAGTTTCTACTATTTCACTGTGTTTAAGTTCGAAAAGTTTTGAAAGTGTTGACTTTGTAGATTAGTGTCGGTTGGCCATTAGATCATAGGAGAAATTTAATTGAATTTCATATTCCCTATGTGAAATGAATCCATGTTTAAAGGTTCAGATTCTACAGGTTTCTTTTCTCAAGTTTTTGAAATCAGAATCAAAAGGAGTTTATTAAGATTGGCAGGGTTAAACATAATTAATTTTGCAGAATTGACACTTTTAGAGGATGGAAACTTGTTATAAGATGATTGTTTTGAGATGAAAATTGTTTCCTTTTTCTTATTTTACCTGAATGCATAACTATGACCATTGGCTAGGCCTCAAGGCATGATTCTCTATTTTTGTAAAGGCTAATCCATCATCAGTTCCCTGTCTTTTCACATCTCCATTTGCACAGTTTTTCAAGTAGCTCATTTTGAATGTTATTATCTTGCAACACTAATGCATTCACACAAATAACTTTGGAACACATATTCAAATGTTGGAAGTGATCATGGGTTTCAGACTGTATAATAATATGAGGCTTTCTGGTAAGTTTTTGAGGCCATTTACTTAGGCCAGTTGTTTTTTGTATGATCACTTTGCAGAGATACACAGGATGGATTGTTGTGATTTCCAATTTAATGCTTTATGGTCTGGATTTACTAATGGCCACATTTGGGTAATTCGAGGTGAAATCATTTTAAAACTGGTAATTTTCAAGCCAAGAACTCAAGGATTTGATTCTTATCATTGAGGTTACTTACTTATTCTATATGAGCTTTTAAAGTATATTATTATTGTTAAATCATATTTTGATTTAAGTGATAATTGTTATAGATGAACAAGAGATGCAAATTAGCCTATCAACATTGACAATTTCATAGATGAGAGAAGCGTCGAATATGCACAAAGCATTTTTAATGATGGGATGTATACTGGTGTTAGATAGATTGTTCTAATCCAAGGGGAATTTATTGCTTCTATTAAGGTTCATTATGACATAAATGATCACCCGATATTGGGAACTAGACATGGAGGATTTCCAAGTGACATCAAAACTAATAAGGGAGAATAAATGAGATGATGTGTCTAAAAATTGAAACAAAGATTAATAAAATAAAACTTCAAAGAAAATTTCAATTGAAAGGTGTATTTGCGATGTCCATGTGCATAGTGAAGGATTGTGCATCATTAAAAACAATCAAATCCTACACAATGCTAAAAAATGGAGACTAAATGTTGCCCAGGAGTCTGAGAAAGACCTTGCACAACATGCCAAGGGAAATAAGGAAGACCCAAAGCTAAATGCTAGTGTTTGAAAGCTGTGCAATAACCATACAAAAGGTTGCATGTGACTGTTAAAGGGAGGCAACACTTTGAAATTTCAAAATCCTCTACAACATTAAGATGACCTCACACAAAGCATACAAGAAGAAATATAAAATGAAACATTTCACATGCAATTGGAAGGATTGATGAAAAGAGGACCCTACTCAAATAGTTAGAGGGATGCCTACGCAACGCAAAAAAAGTGAAAGGCTAGGGAGGATCTAATACCATGTTTCTAAAAGAAATTTTTTTTATAGAAATTGGAAGGTGTAAGTAAATGCCAAAAACACCTACACTTGTAAGCATCCAAATCCTATTCTATGAATGAGGGAGACTCATGCAAAACCAAGAAGCATGTGCATGGTAAGTGCAAGTTCAACGCCATGTTAAAATGGAAGGAGATGTGGTGTAGGAGCACCTAGGAAATCCTCAAGACTTAGAAGTTTTTGGCTTGTATATGAATTTAGCCAAGTAAGAGATGTGTTTTTTCTTTGAGACCTCAGTAGGTTATGTGCACTAGGTGAGTTAGTGTTAGTACTAAGGTCACCAATCAGTCATTGTTAGTTGTTTTTCTAGTTTAGGCTTAGTTGGTCTAAAGTTGGAATTTGGGTTCAAAATGTCTCCTAGACCCATGAAAGATGTAAAATATGATTTAAGGTCATTAAATAGGGTTAGTTAATTGAAATACATAGCATAGCGGCCCTATATTCTAGTTGGCATAGTAAATGCAAAAGTTGCAAAAAGTTGTCATGACAACATTGACAAGAAATTGCAAATGTTGCATGCAACTCGAAAACATAGGATCCCCACAAATGTAGGAGTGGGAATTGATTTAAAATGGAATAGAATGGTTGAGAATGGAATCTAAGACAATCTAAGGCTCGAATTTAAAGGATAGAGATTTTGAAAGAAAGTTTTTGAATAGCAAAGGTGACTATAATTCTATGTTAGTGTAGTTTTCAAGCATTTGGTCTTACAGAGCTTGTTTATGGATTGAATCCTAATATCCAACTATTGATTCATATAGTGTTGAGTGATTTAAGACTTTTATTTTTAGTGTGTTAGTTCTTTTGAGTTAATCTTTGACTGGTAGGAAAATAATTGCAAACTAGGTAGTCTATTGCCGTCTTTTTGTCTTTCATGGCTCCCACTTGAGATTCAACCATGGAAACCTTAAAAGGGTGGATGAATCTCATAGTGGAGCCTTTTTAAATTTTGTATATAGAGGTATAAGTTCAGGAGATGAGTAGATATATTTTTAAACTCATGCCCTAAGCAAGTTAGGACAGCCCGATTAGGTGCATGAGAGGTTAGACACCTATTACAGAGACAAGGGAATGAGATGGAGAATTGAACCAGGTGATTTCAAAGTGTTTTTAGGGCCTTATGAGTCCCTAGGTTTGATTTTAGAGCTGTTCCAATCCAACTAGATTGATTTGTGAGGAGAAAACAAACCATTTCTAGTAATGCACCAAAATAGGCCTGAAAGCCCTACTTTCTAGGATAGTTTTGTACAGACAAATTGGGGACCTAAGACCTTAGAAATTATTTAGGTATCCAAAAAGGGTATCTAGGTCCCTAAATATTTTTGGGGGTTGTGTGTGAATTTTGCAAGTTATTCCAAAAAACCCTCTGGATAGGGCTAATAGAGCCATTAGGCCTAATTGGATATTTTAAAGACAAGTTGTGAACTCCACTACTTGGAGTGGGAAAACTTATGAATCTTGATTTTTTTGGAAGTAAGGAGGACATAAAAAGTTCCCACATTTCCCTTGTAGCATGGATTATGTTGGAGTAGAGAAATTTTCATTAGTTTCTTCAAGTCTTTTGAAGCATTGAGAAAAAACTAAGATAGTTGTCATCCAAGGTGAAAGCACAATTATTGTAACTCTTAGAGAAGAGTTAGGTGAGATCTTAAATAGAGTATCTATCAAATTGGGGAGATCATATAGTGGAGTTAGGATCCTATATTGGGCTAGGGAAATCTAAGTCTTGTCTTGGGTATTGTGCAAGAACACTTTGGAGCTTACTTCTATCATATTGGTATCAAAGCCTCTTTGATCTAGCTTGTGGTTAATGTTACATCTAGAGGAATCCATTGGAGAGTCAACAATGGTGACTAATGCTAAATTATAAAAGAAGGTAGATGAACAAGAGGAGGAGAATAAGCTACTCTGAGATATATTGGCTCAACTTGAATAGAAAGTTGATGAAGTTGATGTGAAGGTAGATGAAGTGTTAGACAAGGTTGATAGGAAAGGAAAAGACCTTGCCATTGAAGATGAAGTCCCTGAAGCTAACCCTGTCAGTGAAAAAGAACCATTCTTGAAAGCTCTAAAAGCTATGATTGGAAAATCATCAGAAGGAGTTCCCATTTTCAGTGGAAAAATGGAACCAAAGGTAGTCCTTGATTGGATAAAAGGACTAGAGAACCATTTTGAGTGTGATGGGATCATAGAGGCTCAAAAATTGAAGGTTGCCAAAGAAAGATTAAGAGGATCATTTCTCACTTGGTGGAAGTTCATCCAAGATGAAAGAGATAAGGATGGGAAGAAGCTTACATTCCTAAGGATTATGAAATCCAACTCCATAAGAGAAGACAAAGTCTGAGGCAGAAGGACCTAGATGTCAACTCATACACTAAAGAGTTCCAAAGACTTTGTATGAGGTCAAGGATAGCAGAAGATGAGAAAGTGAAAGTAGAAAGGTATCTTAATGGCCTCAAATGGACCATTCAAGATGAGATGAGTCTTTTGACTCCTGATACAGTACAAAAGTGCCACCAAATTTCTATCAAGGTGGAGGATAAATTAAAGAAGAAACAAGACTCCAATGCTTCAAGAGGAAGAGGTAGAGGAAGAGATACTAGAGGAAAAAGAAGTAATTATGGAGGAAGAAGCTCTAAATCAAAAGGACAATTAGAGAATAAGCTCACTGAAAAACATAAAGGAAATTTCAATAGAGGGAGTTCAAGAAGAGGAAGGAACTCAAACAACAGAGGAAGAGGTAGTAGCCAAGGGAGATGCAACTATTTTTCCATTATGAAGTGTTACCACTGTAATCAGTTAGGACATCCAACCTATAGATGTCCAGAGAAGGGAAGTACCTCTCAAGGAGGAGACAAAAGAGTGAAATATGTTCATGAAGTGGAAAGTTGGAATAAGAACTCTGAAGTCCCATTGGAACTAGAGGAGAGAGAAAAACTTATGATGAGGATAACTCTCATAAAAGAACCAGTGAAGGAAGAAAGAAGTCAGAAGAGAGCACTCTTTATAGTGAAGTGTAAGATGATGGGAAAGGTGTGCAGAGTCATCATAGACTTGGTATCTATTGACAACATAGTGTTAGAGGAGGTATTCAGTAAGCTAAACATGACAAGGATACCCCAGACCAACCCTTATAAGGTCGCATGACTTAACAAAGGACAACATGTCCTAGTTAATGAACAATCTTGAGTGGAATTCTCCATTGGGAGATATAAGGATAAATTCTTGTGTGATGTTTTACCTATGGACACATGTCACTTGCTCCTAGGTAGACCATGGAAATTTTACTAGGTGGCTATGCATAATGGAGTGAAAAACTCCTAGACTATCAAGAAAGACAATGTGACATAAACAATTCAGTCATTATTCAAGGATGTAAAAGTAAAATCTATTGGTCCCAATGTTCTCATGGTATGTGAAAAGGAGTTATTAGAGACTTTAAATGAAGGAGAAGCAATTGGCTTTGCATTGGTGTTGAAGCAAAAGGAAGTTGCAGACAAAATAGAGAAGAGGACAAAGCTACCCAAAGAAGTTCAAGAGATGCTAGTAAAGTATCAAGGGATAGTGAGTGATGGATAGCCAGCCACCTTACCACCTAAGACGTCAGTAAGACACCAAATAGACCTAATCCTTGGATCCACCCTACCCAATAAGGAAGCCTATAAAATGACTCCCCAACAAAATGAATAGATAGCTAAACAATTTCAAGGCTTGTTAGAACAAGGTATTATAAGAAAGAGCATTAGCCCTTATGTCATACCCACAGCATTAGCACCTAAGAAAGAGGAGCTTGGAGGTTAGGTATAGACTCTAGAGAAATCAACAGGATTACCATTAGGTATAGGTTCCCTATCCCTAGGATAGAAGACCTAATGGACTCTCTAGGAGGATCTAGATACTTTACAAAGATATAATTGAAAAGTGGATATGACCAAATAAGGGTGAATGACAGGGATGAGTGGAAGATAGCCTTCAAGACCAAAAAAGGACTGTATGAATGGCTTGTCATGCAATTTGGGTTGTCAAATGCCCCATCAACATTAATGAGGTTGATTAATGAAGTACTTAAGGAGTATAATGGGAATTCTATAGTGGTCTACTTAGATGATATACTCATCTATAGTAAGACAAGGGAAGAGCACCTCAAGCACTTGGAATTGGTTTTTAAGAAGCCGCAGGAGGAGAAGTTGATGATCAACTTAGAAACATGTGAGTTCATCGAGACAAAGATGGTGTATCTTGGTTTTGTACTATCACAGGGAAATTGAAAAATGGATCCAAGCAAAGTTGAGGCCATCATCAAATGGCCTAATCCAAGGAAAATCACTGAGGTAAGGAGCTTTCATGTTCTTGCACAATACTATAGAAATTTTATTAAATAGTTTAGTGCAATATGTGCTCCTATGTTAGATATAAATAAGGGAGGCATGGAGACCAAATTTTTTTGGAATGAGAAAGCTAATAATGGCTTTGAGTTACTGAAAAAGAAGATTGCAACCCAACCAATTCTAGTGTTGCCAAGCTTTGAAAAATTGTTCACATTGGAGTGTAATGCCAACAATGTGGAAATTGGAGAAGTCTTAAGCTAGGAGGGAAGACCAGTGGCTTTCCATTTGGAAAAGTTGAATGAAGCTCAGAAGAAAAATTCTTCTTATGACCTAGAGATGTATTCTTTGGTCTAGTCATTGAGAAAATGGAGGCATTACCTATTACCAAAGGAGTTTATAGTCCATTATGACAACCAAGCCTTGAGTTTCTTGAAATCACAAGACAAATTGAGTCAAAAGCACATGAAGTGGGTTGAATATATACAAGTTTATACATTCAACATCAAACATAAGAAAGGGTTGCAGAATAAAGTTGTAGATGCTTTGAGAAGAAGAGCATTGACCATTCAGGAGATTCAATTGTAGATTATGGGAATTGATAATTTCAAGGACATGTATGAAGAAGATGAGGACTTTGTAGACATCTACAAGGTATGTCAAGAGTATAAAAATGACTTTCATAGTCAATACTCTGAATACACTTTGCAATCAGGTATATTGTTTAAAGGGGTTTAGTTGTGTGTCCCTAGGGGGTCAATAAGAATGAATCTCACACAAGAGAAACACAATGGTGCACTTAGTGTCCATTTTGGGGTTAATAAAGCTCAGAAGTTAGTCCAAAGGTTCTATTTTTGGCCCAAGATGAACTTGGATGTGAAGATATATGTTGACAGATGTGTTTTCTGTCAAGAGGCCAATGAAAAATCTACAAATGTAGGCCTATATCAATCCTTATCCACTGCAACTAGGCCATGGGAATGCCTAAGTAAGGATTTTGTGGTAGGTCTACCCAAGACTAGACAAGGAATGGATAGTGTCTATGTGATTGTAGATAGATTTAGTAAGATGGATCACTTTGTGCCATGTAAGAAAATGAGTGATTCTAGTCAAATAACTTCTTTATTCTTCAAGGAAGTTACGATTCATGGTTTACCACTGAGTATAGTGTCTAACAAAGACACCAAGTTTATGAGACAATTTTGGAAGACACTTTGGTAGAAGTTGGGCACCAAATTATCATTTGGATATGCCTACCATCCTCACTTAGATGGTCAGATAGAGGTAGTAAATAGGAGCCTTGGTAACCTCCTAAGGTGTTTGACAAAGGAGTATGGTCTGACATGGCACCAACTCATTGCACAAGAAGAATATACTTATAATGATACTGTTAATAGAACCAAAGGGAAAAGCCCTTTTGAAATTGTATATGACATCTATCATAGAGGCATTCATGAACTCAGAGACCTTAAAGATGGAGCTAAAGGTAGTGGATATGCTGAGGAGTTTGCATATGCTATGCAAGAAGTCCATGACACAGTCAGGAAGACTCTCACTGAGAATACAGAGAAGATCAAGACAAAAGTGGATGAGAGAAGAAGGGATGTCCAATTAAATATTGGAGATCTAGTAATGGTTCATCTTAACAAGGTAAGACTTTAGAAAGGAACACCTCACAAACTTTAGACGAGGAGAATTGGTCCATGTGTCATCCTAGACAAGTATGGAGAAAATTCTTACAAGGTGGAACTTCAAGAGGATTTAGGTTTATCACAAGTATTCAATGTTGTAGACTTGGTATTGTACAAAGTCCCAATCCCTGATGTTGAAATGAGTCTAAATGAAATCATAGAGGAGGTTGAAGAAATGCACTTGCCATCTACACCGATCAAACAAGCAAGGAGCATTCTGGATTCTAGAGTTTACAAGAAGACCAGGAAGAAGGAGTATAAAGAACACTTGATCAAATGGCAAGGACAATCTAATGGAGATTTAGTATGGATCAAGAAGATTAGTTTTAAGAAGTTGGGGGTAGACACCAACTTACTCAATCCAAGGATTGATTGAAGTCTTTTGTTTAGGGGGAGGATGGTGTATGAGCACCTAGGCAATCCACAAGACTTAGAAGTTTTTGGCTTGTATCTAACCTTTGCCAAGTTAGAGATGTGTGTTTTCTTTGAGACCTTAGTAGGTCATGTGGACTAGGTGAGTTAGTGTTAGTACTAAGGTCACCAATTAGTCATTGTTAGTTGTTTTGCTAGTTTAGGCATAGTTGGTCTAAAGTTGGAATTAGGGTTCAAAATGTGTCCTAGACCCATGAAAGATGTAACATATTATTTAAGGTCATTAAATAGGGTTAGTTCATCAAAATAAATAGCATAGAGGCCCTATATTCTAGTTGGCATAGTAAATGAAAAAGTTACAACAAGTTGTCATGACAACATTTGCAAGAAATTTCAAATGTTGCATGCAACTCGACAACATAGGATCCCCAAAAATGTAGGAGTGGGAATTTATTTCAAATGGCATAGAATGGTGGAGAATGGCATCTAAGAAACTCTCAGACTTGAATCCCAGGGAGAGATTTTTTGTAAGAAAGTTTTTGAATAGCAAGGGTGACTGCAATTCTATGTTAGTGTATTTTTTGAGCATTTGGTGTTACAGAGCTTGTTTATGGATTGACTCCTAAGATCCAAATATTGATTCATGTAGTGTG
Source organism: Thuja plicata (assembly GCA_018584345.1). Classification (NCBI taxonomy): domain Eukaryota; kingdom Viridiplantae; phylum Streptophyta; class Pinopsida; order Cupressales; family Cupressaceae; genus Thuja; species Thuja plicata. The sequence continues at coordinate 776,744 of MU225911.1, forward strand.
GAGTGATTTAAAACTTTTATTTTCATTGTTTTAGTTCTTTTGAGTTAATATTTGAGTGGTAGGAAAATAATTGCAAACTAGGTAGTGTGCTAGTGTCTTTTAGCTAGTTTTTGCTTTCATGGCTCCCACCTGAGATTCAACCATGTAAACTGTAAAAGGGTAGATGAATCTCATAGTGGACCCTTTCTAAATTTTTTATATAGAGGTAGGAGTTTAGGAGATGACTGGAGATATTTTTAAACTAATGCCCTAGGTGAGTTAGGATAGCCCGGTTAAGGGCATGAGAGGTTAAAAACCTATTGCAGAGACAACGGAATAAGATGGAGAATTGAACCAAGTGATGTCAGAGTATTTTTAGGGTCTTATGAGTTGCTAGGTTTTATTTTAGATCCATGCCAATCCAACAAGATTTATTTTTGAGGAGAAATCAGACCATTGCTAGTAATGCACCAAAATAGGCCTAAAAGCCCTACTTTCTAGGATAGTGTTGTACAAACAAGTTGGGGACCTAAGACCTTAGAAATAATTTAGGTCTCCAAAAAAGGTATCTGGATCCCTAAATAGTTTTGGATTTTGAGTGTGATTTTTACAATTTATTCCAAAAAAACCCTTTGGATAGGGCTAATAGAGCCATTAGGCCTAATTGGATAGTTTGAAGACAAGTTGTGAGCTCAATTACTTGGAGTGGAAAAAATTATGGATTTTGATTTGATTTGAAGTAAGGAGGACATAAAAATTGCCCACATTTCCCTTGTAGCATGGAGTATGTTGGAATGGAGAAATTTGCATTAGTTTCTTCAAGTCTTTTGAAGCATTGAGACAAAACTAAGATAGTTGTTATCCAAGGTGAAAGTAGAATTATTGTAACTCTTAGAGAAGAGTTAGGTGAGTTCTTAGAAAAAGTGTCTATTTACTTATGAAGATCCTATAGTGGAGTTAGGATCTTGTATTGGGCTAGGGAAAAATAAGTCCTATCTTGGGGATTGTGCAAGCACACTTTGGAGCTTACTTCTATCAAGATGCACGACATATAGAGGAGGTAAGGCTTGGAAAAAAATAAAAAGTGTTTATCCCACATGAAGTGGGTAAGTGATTTGTTCAATGTTTTTATACTCCAACACTTATATTGTAAAATAAATAAGTGCCAAGAAACCTATTGGCAGGCCCCTTGGCTGTTGGAGTAAATATGGTGGTGGACGCTATATTTTGGGCGCGCATGATGAAGAAAAATTAAAAAATTAGAAAGGATTAATCCCACATTGCTGGTGCGAAGGGAGTTCAAATGTTTATATGAAAAAACACACAGTAGGTAATTTGAATAATGAGCCTGGAGGCTCTGCATGCGCATGCAAGGAGGTGTTTCAAAATTCGTGCTTGGTGGTAATGATTGAGGATGAAAAACTGATTTGGGTGGGGCCCACATGGAAGATGACAAGGATGGTGATGACAAGTGTCACCCTGATGTGATCATGTGCTGACATCAGCTACTTTCCTACTTAGATTGTAGAGTCATGTAGTGTGCTAAGAGTGTTACACGTGGCACCTAGTGGATTCCGAGATCGAGGTGCAAGTTGATGTGGCGGCTGCACAGGGAGAGGCATTTAAGGTGGCACACATCCACAGGTAGCAAGATCAAAGATAAACTTAATGTCTTAAAGGAAAGATGATCTTGATTTGAGCATCAAGCCATTACGCCAATATGACATGTGGCCGGCCCAAGAAGAGCTATTGACATAGGTGCCTAGGTGGTTTCATAGAGCTAGTTAGAGGGTGCCACGTGGCATGATATGGTGCATTCAGAAGAGAATTAAAAGTGCAAGAATACTCCAGTGCAAGAATAAGGTAAAAAGATCATAATTAAAAGAAATTAATGTGCAAAGGTAAAGTAATATGTAGAAAATATAACTAAAATGTCTCCGCAGAAATGCATCAATAAAAGGTAATAGGTAATGTGCAGAGAGGGATTATAAAGTGCACAAATAAAATTAAAGGGAAGATTAAAAGATTAAAGTGAAGTATAATTTGCAGGTATAAAGAATTAAAATTCCACAAATGAAGATTTAAAAGATTAAAGTGAATTACTGAAAATGTAAATGCAGAATTTGAAATACACTATGTAGGTATTTTAATGATGAAAAACTATTAGAATTTAATCTTTCCTTGGTGATATATGTAATTAAAGGATAAACCAAGGTATTCTATATTGTATTTTTCCTCTAGTCCAAGTAGGAGGACATGTCACATTTTTGTATTTCCTTTAATAAGGAAATTAGACATTCCTCCTTAAGAGGATTCCTACACATGGCACACACTTAATGTGAATGTGGCACTCATAGGATATGGGAGTTACATGAAAACTAATTCACTCACCTCTACTTAAGAGATGCTTCTCTCTCACTTCTTAAGGTTGGTTCTCACAAGTTGGTTCTCATGGAGTAGTTCTTCTCTCTTTTTCATTCTCATTCTCACAATATTGTAATGAGATTCTTGCTCCATCTCTCTCTTCTTCTTTGACCTCTTGCCTCATTCATTTTATAAGCACAAGGGGTTTTTCTTATTTTTTCCCCTTTCAAAAACATTTTCTTAGTGTTGTTCTTGAGCTTCTTGCTGATTGTTCTTTGATCACCTTTTCATTTATGGTAAACATTTTCATTTCTGCACTCTCTCTTGGATTCTTTCCTAAATCTAGTTTACTTTATTTATATTTTCTAACATGGTATCAGAGCTAGCTAATCCATGTTTGAGTGTTTGTAGGTTTCTCATTTTTGAAGATCTATTTTCTAACTCTTCTTAGAAGGATTTGGATTTTTTTTGGGTTTGGACGGTTCACCACCAAACCGAGGTTTTATTTCCAGTTTATATCTCTTTTCAACTAGTTTATAATCTTCAATTTTAGTTTATAGCTATAACCCCACCCTTTGTTGGGCAACCGTAAGTGTTTGCATTTTGATCATTCAATCTGATTCTAACATCTTTTTTTCCAGCTCTAACGTTTCTTCTATTTCAAGTTCTACATCTTTGTTTTGTATTAAAATCTTGTCCATAGTTCTCATTCAGGATTTTTGCTGAAGAAGTATTACCCATTTTGTTTTTGACACTATAGGAAAATGGAAATGAATCTCTCAAAACTGAGACATGGGTTTTGTGCAGAATGCGCCCATTTAGCTCTTACATGGGAAGTTTTGTAAAGTTTGCAACTTTATCTCTTTTCTAACTTTTCTTCAAATCTTATAATAGATCTCCTTTGTCGTTGTCCTTCTTTCTTCGATTACTTTCATTATTTTTCCCTGTAATATATATCTATGTCCCTTATCATTTCTTCTCTCTGGCAGCCCCCTTTTACATTATCTTTATATTTTTTCAATGTATTTGTTTATATATATTATATCATTATTGTAATCTCATAGCATATTTAACTTATTCATATTTATTTGTTTTCATACTTTGCACATTTTTGTTTTTCATCATCTTGTTTCTCTCCCTTTCATTGCGCAATCTCTTTCACTTATCTTCTTTGTCTTTTTATGGCACAGGTCATTATCTCTTTCCTTGCACTACACTTAGCATCCTCATTCCTTTCATAGCCCAGCATAATCTCTTACGTTTGTTTTTTCTTTAAACTTTAATCTTTATAACAACATTTAATCTTGTCCTCCTTGGTATCTCTTTCATCACAGCCTTATCTTTCCCAATCCGTTTATTGTGCAGCTCAATCTAATAATGATTTGCAGCGTATGGTTTGTGCATCTGCATTCTCTATGATTATCCACTTGCACAACAAATCATTGTCTTTTTTGTTGTTTGTTCTCCATCTTCAACACAGTATTTGGATTTAGCATATATTTTTCCATTCCCTACCTTCTTTCCTTTCTTTGTGCAACATTTTTGGTTTACTCCTTAGTCACCCTCCTCTTTTCTATCACTGCACTCCAACGTAGAAAATAAAAGCACTCACCGTTCACCCTTCACTCCATCGTTGTACTCCAATATAGGAAAGATGTCTGTTTTTTTTCAATCTTTAACTTTATCTTTTGTATCATTTTTTTTTCTATGCTATTATTAGAAGCACCTATAATATTTAAACTTAGTTTTCTCTTCCCTCTGCCCTCTGTCATAACTCACTCTAGTGTTGTCTTTTCCCAGTGTTTTCTTCTTCCTTTCTCCTATCTTTGCTTTCTCTCTTGGATTTGTTACATTTTTTTTAATCATTAAAATGTTGGCTTGGTTTCATCATTAAAAAATTTCTCTGCCTCCTTTGGTAGCATTCTCTTCACCTCCCTCCTTTGTATTCAGTTCTGCTATATGTCAGTAAGCTATCAGTTTTAGTAAACGGCCCTTTGGAACTTGTTAGTAAAGATTCTTAGTAAAATGTTTCTTTCATCATTCTTCTTATATTTTAGTCTAGAAGTAACATTTTTAGTAATTGAAAATACATTTCTCTTAGTTATCTATTTCTAACACTCTTTTGTGCAGCCTTCTGTCAATTCAACTCTTTACCTTTCGCAGTATCTCTTGTTATTCAGTGGTCTGATATTTCTTTGATATTCTAATGTTTGTTTTACAAGTTGCAGTTAAGAATCTTGAATGTTTCTTTACTTTGACTCATTTAATCTTATTATTGTTTAAATATTAACGAATATCTTTATCAAATTTGTTCATCTAATTTTTCTATCCATAATTATTTATCTTCATTTCAATAGCTTCATCAAAAGTTCAATAAGTTATTTAATGTAATTATCCAATCTTTTATCAAAACATTTGATTTAAACAAAAAAAAAAATTCTATCAAATTGTGCAAAAAAATCTTTGTTATTATTAATACATTGTCTCTTATCTTTTTTTATTCATTAATCTTCACTTTATTTTAATTTTTATCAATTCTCCTTTATTATTTTAAAATTTTAATAAACTTTAAAAATAAAAATCAAATACAATTTGTACCATTCAAAGTGTGCTTAAAATTAAATTAAATTTATCATTTTTGCTCTTTATCTTTATATACTCATTATATTTCACTTCGTTCAATACGATTTTATCTTTTCTTCAAAAATTAGAATTATTATTCAAGTCTTTTAATATAAGGACTGTTTGTTCAAAAATAAATTCAAATTCATTTAAACAGGGATACTATAATGTCTACATTAATTTAAATCTAACCATCACTTATGGAATATTCATATTTATTTATTTTATATAATTTTGTGCTAAGATTTTGTTAAAGTATGTTTTCTTTATGAATGTTTTTTAATTGCAAGTTATGTTTTCAAAATTTGTACAATTGGTATTATTATTCAAGTGATGGGGGTATGTATTTTTTCCTAGCTAACCAACGTTCAATGTTTTTAAATTATTTATGAAGCAAAATGATATACATCAAATGTTCGATCGAATGCAAATTAAGTCATTGTTAATAATTTTTCATGTATTGTGAGTTATCTATCATCATTGTCTTCATGTGTATTATTTATTAATTTTATTGTTTAACATTAATTGCTATCAATTTTATATAATCTATTGTTATGCACTTAGTTGCATCTTTTATGGGTTCCACTTGTTCCATTTGTAAGCTGCACTAGGTTGCACTTACTCAGTTGATGTTTATCAACTTGTTCCATCTGTAAGTTGCACTGGGCTGCACTTACTCAGTTGATGTTTATCAACTTGTTCCATTTGTAAGTTGCACTGGGATGCACTTACTAAGTTGATGTTTATCAACTTGTTCCATCTGTAAGTTGCACTGGGTTGTACTTACTCAGTTGATGTTTATCAACTTATTCCATCTGTAAGATGCAATGGATGCACTTACTTTAGTTTATGTTTATCAACTTTTTCCATTTGTAAGTTGAACTGGGTTTCACTTACTCAGTTGATGTTTATCAGCTTGTTCCACCTATAACTTCCACTGGGTTGCACTTACTTAGTTGATGTTTATCAACTTGTTCCATTTGTAAGATGCAGTGGATGCACTTATTTCAGTTGATGTTGATCAACTTGTTCCATTTGTAAGATGCAGTGGATGCACTTACTGTTAATCTCTAAGTTTTGTTGATGATTAGTGGCCAACACTTAGTCATTCAATTAGGCAGTTTTAGTTGGCTATCACTATGGCTGAGCTAAAACTATGCAAGGTCGAGCAACATTGTTGAGCAGTTTTTCAGTTTGCCTAGTTACATTGTCGAGCCAAGTTACATTGCCGAGACGAGCAGAGACAAGGATGTTAAATGCCGAGCAGGACATTTTTTGTATACTTGTCAGGATTGATACAAAATTTAAGGATAAGTGATCCAGCCGACTTGTATAAGATTTTTTGACTGACTTATGTATGCATTTAATATTCTTCTACTAAGTTAGTTATGCATTTAATTGTTTTATCCTATGCATGACTCGTTGTAAACATTTAATTGTTTTACCATCACGGTATGGATATTGGATCTTGATCATTGATCTAGATCTCACTATCAGATTTGTATAGGTATATTAGATTGCTTCAAAACCCTATTTTTTGTGTAAAAGAGACAACAGAGCAATTGTCTAAGTGACTACATTCTAAACTAAAATGCACAAAGGGTTATTTTGTTCAAAAGTAGAGATCAAGCAGAGTATAACACAGTGAACAACAGAGAAGAGAAATATCAAATTATGGGATCATAGAAGGTACTGAAAAGAGGAGATCCATCATCAGCATCAGAGTGCATATCGAAGGATCAATACTTGAGACTTTTTAATGATTGTATCAGGTGAAAATCTCTTAACATAGTGGTTTTAGCAGGCCTTTCTTTATCTCTTAACAGAGTGCTTACTTCATTGTAAGTTTAAATCCTTTAACAGGGTAGATTGTAATGATCTGAAGCTCTTAACTAGGTAGACCTCTAACAGGTTAGATTACATTTTGTAATCAACATTTGTAACCTTAACAGGTACACTTTATTATTGCAGTAGTGGATAATTTTGTGGGTGTCATCCCCACCCTATTTTTACCTATTTGGGTTTCTGGGTTACCAAGTTATTGTGTTATGATTTATTTATTTCATTGTGTGGATGTTATCTGCGATTACATTAGATTCATATATGTATGAATGTGGATCATTTTGTTTTAAGTGTTTAACTTTAAAGATCTAATTCACCCCCCCTTCTCAGTATCATGCTTTCCCATTATTGTATTTCCAACAATTGGTATCAAAGCTCAGTTAACAAAAAGGGTAATAATAAGCTTGAGAATACAAATCTTGAGATGAAGATCTACAAGATGGGTAAAGTCATTGAGAATCAAAAGATTGATATTCAGCTAGAACTCCAATAGCTTGAGACTGCAAGACAAGAGTTAAAAAATTCCTTGACTGCAAGAAAAGAGTTGGCCAAACTAATGAATGACACTCATTATCAGGAAGAGGACACCACAAATCTATTTTAGAATGGAGATTCTACTAAGAGCGATGCATAAATAGCAGATCTACTGGAAAAGAACAGTGCACTATGTGAAGAAGTCAAAAATTTGAAAAAGGAACAAGAAGCCCAATCAATAACAATGTGTGAAGTTTTTGAATAGAAAAATAAAGCCAAAGCTGACAAGGCTATGGTAGAAGAAGATAAAAGAATGATGACTACCAGACTTGCTGAAAGAACACATGATGTGCAAACATTGATAGTCAATCAAGTAGACATGGCAAATCAACTACTACTTGTGAATTAGGAGATCAATAGGAAAGACTTGGAGATTGTAAATCTTAGATCTAAGAATAGAAAATTGAAAGATGAATTGAGATCTGAGAAAGAACTTAACAATAGAGTGAATGATTCAACTGTAGCTATGAGCTACTTTGAACAACTAGTGGAATCATCAAGAAGACCTAAAGATTCTTCTGGATTAGGTCACACTGAAAAACATACAACCACTAAAGTTGGAGAATCATCTAAGATATGTGAAAGAAAGAATGCAAAGATAAGAAACAACAAACATTTTTGTCACCACTGTGGAAAACCAGGTCATACAACAAACATTTGTCAAAGCAAGAATGGTAAGTCCAATCTGAAGAGTAACTTTAATGGTTATTTGTTTAACTATAATAAACTTGGACATCAAGCGCATGAATATAATACAAAGGAAAGCAAAACACCTAGACTCAATGGTAATTGCTATAATTGTCACAAATATGGCCATAGAGCACAAGATTACAGTTCTAAAGGTAAACAATAATGGACATCAAAGGTACAAGAGAAATCATCAAGAAAAGGAAATACTTACAATTGGGATTACAAAACCTGGCATAGTTGTCATTACTGTGGTGAGTATGGACATGTTCCAGAAAATTGCATTAGGACACATTTCAGAGGAAAGTCTAAAATTTGGATGAATGGAAGCCTAGTTTGTCACAGTTGTCTGTAAATTAGACATACAAGGAAAGATTGTAAGACTAGAGTACCTGCACCCACTGTTGAACAAATTAGAGCATAGATGAGAAAGACATTGGTTGAGAAGTCTGAACCATGTAGCAGTGAAGATAATGAAGTTGAGGTCACCCAATCCAATGACTTAGGTGATCACATCATCTCCAACTAAGTAATAGAGGTATGTAGGGAACTGTAATTTAGAAACTCTTATCTTACATCAGTTCCTAACATGAAATGTATAGAAGTCCATATTTGCATATGCTAAGATGCACCAGGACATACTTTGAAGACAAAATGCCGAGATGAGAAAATTGCACTATAGGTGCCGAGTAATCAATCATAGACACTAAAGCTAAGTTCTTTAGTGAGTGCCAAGTTTTTTTGGCCGAGTAAAAGTTTCATGATGGCCGAGTTTAGTGAGCTGAGTGGGATGCAATTTGTGTTAAAGCTGAGAACAGCTGGCTTGCACTAACCCAATGGGAAAAAAATTCAATGCTCACCTACCTTGACCTTTTGAAGCTTATAAAGAATGAACAGTTGACATCTCATTTTACCTTGCAATTTATTGTTTATGGAGTGATTGAAGCAATTTGCAGAATTGATCTTAACAAAATTAGCAGTGAAGATTTCATCAGTGTGCTGTCGACAATCTTAAGGAGAAAAGTGAACAATGTGAAGCATTACTTGCCAAGGTACTCTATTTTTTCTCTCAAACCCTAATTTCAAAGATCATGGCTGCAAGTTCTTCAACACCAACTAAGATTACGGAGGCAAAACTAGATCAAATTTAGTTAATACAGAGTGATGAATGGGAACCTATCAAATTTTGAGCCATTCCTGAAAGTGCAATTCAGAGAAATTTAATGGGAGCCCTCTCATCCATTCCACCCAAGGTACTTATGATTCATGATGTTTGATCATGTTATATGGTTAATATTGGAGAATTAGGAGATAATGAATTGAGGAAATCCTACAACAAATTGTGTGTAAATGGAGTTCTTAAGGTAGAATTCAAACATCTAGCTGACAAATGGTTAACTTGTGCTCTAGATTTTCCCCAAGGTTTCAAAGATGAATGGATTAAGGTTATCCTTAGCCAAGTTCATGACATGTGCATGTGGTTGGATAATGTACCAGTCAAGATCACTAGAAGCATGATTCATCAAGTGACTGGATATCTGATAGTGAATGAAAAATGGACCATGAGGGATAACAAAAAAGAGGAAATTACATTGAATAGAGGAGCAGTATGGAACAATAGAGGTATGAATATATCTATAATTACTGACCTAGAACTTGACTTTGGAGTAAGGGTAATTTCACACAAGTTCTACCAGTCCAGTAGATTGGATAGTGTTCATTGTACAATAGTTGATCAGGCATAGAAAATTGTCAAGAAGAATCATACTATGATCTTGTCGAGCTACAACATATAGAATTAGCCAAGAACCTTGCATCAATCAAAAATGCTAAGAGCTCATCATGTAAGTTTGGTTCTTTAATAGCATGTATATTTTTCTACATTCAGGATACATTTCCTACACTGGGAAATATTTTTTGGAAAAAGGATAGACCCATTACATTATAGATTAGTGAATGTATAGAGAAACTAGGGAGTAACTTCAATAGAATAATGGGGAGCTATTTTTTAAAATTCAAGGAGAGAATGAGATTAAGGACTAGGATTCCTAAGTCACTAGTGGAGAAGCACTATGAGGAAATATGTTTTCTAGTTGATACATATAATACTTATATCAAGGCAGTGACTCCTAGGATAACATGCTTAGATTCATTTATATATGAAATCAATGTTGATGAAGCATCAGTCGCCATCACTGCACTCCTAGCCAAGGCAATTGACACCACAGTAGAGAGATTTGGAAATTTTGATGAAGCTAAGGCTAAAATTTCTAGAAGTGTGAATGAGGAAACTATGGAGAGGAAAAGAAAGAAGATTGTGAAAATTTTGAAGAAAATGGTTGGCTTAGGTAGTGATGAAGAACTTGAGGATGCACCTCTAGAACTAACCACTGGACAAGGTGAGGATATATCTACAGAGGAGGAAGTTAGTGCATTAGAAGAGGTTACTAAGAAAGCTAAGGGTAAGAAACCATCTATTGTCATAGTACCCAATCCAAGCAAAGCCAAACCCAAGATCAGACCTCCTACAGAAAATCATTCGAGGACTAGAGCATCTACTGTTACTTCCCTAGTAAAAGTGCAAACCAAAGTATATGGTAAGAGGAAAGTTGTAGAAAGTAGTTCTGGAAAGGAAGAAAAGGTTTCTCCTAAGGCTGAGCTAAGTAAGACAACAAAGAGACCAAGAAGGAAATTAGATTTGGGGCCAAATAGTGATGAGGAGATGACAGAAACTGATGAACCTAGCAACATACCTACAACACAATTTGAGAAACCAACAAGTATTGATGAGGTATGTGACACTTTGAGGAATTTAGCAGGGTTAGCAACATTTAAGTTCATCAAGTATGACAAGTTGAAGATTGCAGATAGGCACAAAGTATAGGAAGCACTCTTGGACAGGATGAGTACTTTCAAATTGACTCCTATAGAGATAGGAAATCATGTGCCCAATGAACTTTATGATTTTCTGTCGAGCAAATGTGAATTTGCACATGCCACTGAAAGACAGATTAGGGAAGGAACTCTAGCCAAGATAATACCCGAGTTAATTTCCAAACAACAAACCAAATTCATTGAGGATTATAAGAGTAGGTTTGTTCCTAGACTTAGAGGCTATGTTGTTCTAAAGAATGATATAGAAGGTTTAGTATAGCAAAGCACAAGGATTTGGAAAGAGATTTTTGGACTAGCCATTCCAAAAGACAAGAAATATGGTGAAGGGACATCTGAGCAACAAGCAAAAGAAGTTGAAGTAAAGACTACCCCTAAACCACAGATAATCAAAGATCAAATTGCAATAGAATAGGACAAGACCAAAGATGCTTTGGATGCAACAAATTCTGTTGATCTGACTACAGATAGTCCTATGGATTAAATAGTTGATGATCCAAGCCATTTGAATTCCAAGGAACAATAGATGCCAAGTGGAAAAGACACTAATTCGCCTATTAAGGAAGCTAATAGTGAAGAAGAAAAGTCCACAGCATCTAGTGAGAAAAATGAATTTGTCAATAATGAACAAAGTGAAGGGAAAAAACAAACAAATGAACAAGAGGTAACTTCATAGAATCCACCTGTTTTAGAGGTTGTGAAGATAGTTTTAGATAGTGGAGTAGTGATAACAAATATTGTTGATAAGCCAAAACAAGAAGAGGTAGTGCAAGTGTTGGTTGATCTACCACACTCTGAATCATCCACTTCCATAGGTCCTAAAACTTGTGGTATGCCAAATCCATAGACAATATTGACAGAATTGAAAGAGGCATTGGATATTGACACTGTCAAAGGGAAAGATATTATGCTGCCGAGCATAAGTTCTCCAGAATTGAAGAAGAAGAAAATCTTGAAGAAGAAGTCTCAGATTTTACATATAACACTAGATGAAGTCATTGTGATTCCATAATGGGATCCCAATGAGTTATCTTTTGAACAAATTGGGAATCTTTAAGAGTTACTCAAAAGGAAGAAGAGACAGAAAGAGATGAAGATAGAACAAAATCAAAAGCAGGTGTTGCAGGACATCAAAGATATATTTACAAAGGCTTTTGACTTAGAGGATGAAATGCCTCAAGCGCCAATCATAGATCAACTAGTCACCATTGTATAGAAGGTAATAGATGAGGATATAGAAAGCAATGAGAAGCTTCTATAATGGTCCAGGAGAATATTTGAGAGCAAAGTTCTAGAGAAGATCTCAGAAGAAATTGCCACTAGATAGGTTGAACTTTCTGTTCTTGTAGAAACTTTAGAGAAAGTTATAGCCACTGTTTATTCTTTGTACAAGAAATTATGTGATGTTGAATTTTTCACAAAGGATAATGTACAGCTTGTTGAGAAGTTACAGTTAGATTTAAGATCAACTGGTACTACTTAAGGTAAAGATACTACTTCTAGTTCTTTACATCTTAATAAGTTGATAAATGCACAAAGGAGAATAGCTAAGCTTATGGCTAAAGATGGTAAAATAAGGGCCAAGTTGACAAATATTTAGACAAGATTGTTTCCTCACTTGGAGGTAATACAGAAGGAACTTTCAAAAGCAAAGGAGTTATCACAAAGTAGTGCAAATCTATTGACTGCAAAAAGTTTAGTGATTCTAGCTACCGAGCTAGAAATAAAATTGGAAGTTATGAAGAGTGCAAATGAAAGCTGGGATACTACATTTGAATCCACCCTGCAGCTTCATAAACAATTTTTGGATAAGTACAACTTAACCCCACTGGCAATCAGTGACAAAAACAAGGGGGAAGTTAGTACAGAAGTTGGTAAGGAAGTATGAACGGATACAAAATGATACATCAATACAACAAAGGTACACTTGTATATAACTTTTGAAGGCATTGTAAACTTTTTGTATAAGTATATTCCTAGGGGGAGTACTTAGTGTACTTAGGAAATATTTTGATGAAATGTACAAAAGTAATGATAAGTGTTTTTGCCACTACTATCAAAGGGGGAGAATGTTAATCTCTAAGTTATGTTGATGATTAGTGCCCAACACTTAGTCATTTAATTAGGTAGTTTTAGTTGGCTATCACTATGGCCGAACTAAAACTATGCAAGGCCAAGAAACATTGTCGAGTAGTTTTTTAGTTTTCCTAGTTACATTTTCGAGCTGAGTTACATTGCCGAGATGAGAAGAGACAAGGATGTTAAATTCCAAGTAGGACAATTTTTGTATACTTGTCAAGATTGATACAAACTTCAAGGATAAGTGATTCGGCTGACTTGTATAAGCTTTTTGGGCTGACTTATGTATGCATTTAATATTCTTCTACTAAGTTAGTTATGCATTTAATTGTTTTAACCTATGCATGAATCATTGTAAACATTTAATTATTTTACCATCATGGTATGGATATTGGATCTTGATTGTTGATCTAGATCTCACTATCAGATTTGTATAGGTATATTAGATTGCTTCAAAACCCTATTTTTTGTGTAAGAGAGACAACAGAACAATTGTCTAAGTGACTACATTTTGAAGTGAAATGCACCGAGGGTTATTTTGTTCAGAAGCAAAGATCAAGCAGAGTATAACACAATGAACAACAGAGAAGAGAAATATCATATTATGAGATCATAGAAGGTATTGAAAAGAGGAGATCTGTCATCAGCATCAGAGTCCATATCAAAGGATCAATACTTGACACTTTTTAATCATTGTATCAGGTGAAAATCTCTTAACAGAGTGGTTTTAGCAGGCCTTTCTTTATCTCTTAACATAGTGCTTACTTCATTGTAATTTTAAATCCTTTAACAGGGTAGATTGTAATGATCTAAAGCTCTTAACTAGGTAGACCTCTAACAGGGTAGATTACATTTTGTAATCAACATTTGTAACCTTGATAGGTACACTTTATTATTGCAGTAGTGGAGAATTTTGTGGGTGTCATCCCCACCCCAGTTTTACCTATTTGGGTTTCTGGGTTACCAAGTTATTGTGTTATGAGTTATTTATTTCATTGTGTGGATGTTATATGAGATTACATTAGATTCATATATGTATGAATGTGGATTAGTTTGTTTTAAGTGTTTAGTTTTAAAGATCTAATTTAACCCCCCTCTCAGTATCTTTCTTTCCGATTATTATATTTCCAAAACTTACTTCAGTTGATGTTTATCAACTTGTTCCATTGATTTCTTTTTGGTGAGGATGTTTCTCTTAATCCTTCTTGAAATTTTGTTGGATTTCTCATATATATTTGGTAAGTAATATGTCTTTTTTCCTCATAATCCTTAGTTCCATTATTTTAAGCACACGACATAGTTTCTTTTCAATATTTGGATTTACTTCTTATGAAAAGACGACAAGCTCAAATTGTTGAAATTTCTCATTATATTGGCTTAAATTTTTATCTCCTTCATGGTTCATTACTTATGGCATATGATTGTAGTCATGTTTGGAAAATCAGTTCTTAGCTTGAATTGGTGTTTGAGTAACATGTTCCACTTATTTATCTTTGTCTCTCTCATACTTATATGCTTCTTCTACTATTGTGACTATGTCCTGTATTCTTCATTTCTTCAATTGTGAGTCATGTAGGTGGTGGCTTGATCACCCACTCACTTATATGACTTATTAATGGACTATCTATATCCATGTGATTGATGAAATGATGATGCGGGTATCTTTTGTTTATCTTGTGTGTTGTCATTAGTATGTTTATTTTGAGACGAGAGGATGGATGATGTTTATGTCACTTTGATAGTCTGGTGTATCTTGATTTCATGAGTAGCTCTTGTACTTTTTGATGAAATCTCATACATTTCCTTACAGATATTTTCTGAGGTAAAAGTTTCAAAGTTACACTAACTTGAATGTTAGATGAAATTCTTCTTGTGCATAGTTTCCTTGGTTCGTATTTTGTGTTTCTATGTTTCCTTGTTTCAGGTGAATCTTCAAGGCTCACTTATGTAATCACTTCCTCCTCAAACATCCTATAACTTCAAGATGACTACTTCAAGAGTTGAATCAAGACAATCAAATCTCTTCCTTATACTGAAGACCAAGTTGCAGATTTTATAAAGAGACATTTCATTCTCATTGTAAAAAATTGGGTTTAATTCCCTTATTGTAAACTCCCCAAGTAAAGATTATTTAGGGGGGTGTTAGAATATAATATTTCCTTGGTGATATATGTAATTAAAGGATAAACCAAGGTATTCTACATTGTATTTATCCTCTAGTCCAAGTAGGAGGACATGTCATATTTTTGTATTTCCGTAAATAAGAAAATTAGATATTCCTCCTTAAGAGGATTCCTACACATGGCACACACTTAATGTGAATGTGGAACTCATAGGATATGGGAGTTACATGCAAAATCCTTCACTCATCTCTACTTAAGAAATGCTTCTCTCTCACTTCTTAAGGTTGGTTCTCACAAGTTGGTTCTCATGGAGTAATTCTTCTCTCTTCTCTCTTCTTCTCTCTTCTTCATTCTCATTCTCACAATGTTGTAATGATCTTGTTTCTCCATCTCTCTCTCTTCTTCTTTGAATTCTTGCCTCATTCATTTTATAATCACAAGGGATTTTTCTTAGTTTTTCCCCTTTCAAAAATATTGTCTTGGTGTTGTTCTTGAGCTTCTTGCTGATTGTTCTTGGATCATCTTTTCTTTTATGGTAAAAATTTTCATTTTGGCACTCTCTCTTGGATTCTTTCCTAAATCTAGTTTAGTTTATTTATATTTTCTAACAAAAACATTTGAAATGTTTTATTCTCAAAGGCATAAAATTGAATTGCAAAGGCATTCATGAGAAGATATCATAGATTTTCAAAGGAAGTTTGAGGAGATATTTCTACAGATCAAATCAGATTTTTGGTAGTTAATGATGAGTTTTAAGATATTTAGAGGAGAGGACATGTGTTTGTAAAAGAAGAAATCAAGAGTTTTCTCTTGGCCTATATATTCTGTCTTTTTCATGTTTTACGGGTTCCAACTTCTTGGTCATTACAGAGAGTTGTAGAGTACTAGCTCCAAGAGTTTCCAATTGTCTTATGGTTGCATAGGGATATAGTTTTATTGACCGTACTAGTTTTGTTATCTGGTAGAATAGAATGTTTCTTAGATCTTTTGCATATTATTGAAGCGGTTTTTTCTGAAGTAAATTGTACACATCAGTTCATTTCTTCATACTTAATATGAGCGTTCTAGATTCATATCTCTCCTCCATGTTGTTCTTTTGGGCTATGAATTTTTTGATTCATTACATGGATTCATCTATGTATATTTTATTAGTCCTTAGTTCTCATCTAGGATCAAATTAAATGAAGCTATAGATATGTCATAATTTCATCAGGTGTGCATAAGTCTTTGTTGTAAGAAGCAATGGTTTAAATTGGTTTTATTTATGGCTTAGAATCATTGACAATAGTTGATTGTTGTGTATTATGTTTACTTTGGAGTATTTCCCAATGGATAAGGCACTGATCACAGATTAGTCTTTCCATGTTGATGCATATCTTGTGGGTCTGGCTATATTCTTCATTTTAAATATAAACTCTAATATATCTGAATGTTTTATGTGGTTTGTGGTATTGTACCAATCTCATGCTCTACTTCAAGGTCAATGTTTAATGGGTGATTATCTACTTACCTAGTATCTCCTTATCATATTGAGCCTTTGTGAGATCTCTTCCTGATTAATGCTTGACTAAATATTTGAAGGTGGTTAAGGGTGTCCCCCCTTAGTTTTGCAGACCTAAAGTGTAGAAGGATGGATTTGTATTCTTCTTAGTTGGTCCTTTTCATTCTATGGTGAACTACTTGGAGTTGGATTCTTTTAAATATCCATTATAGAGTGAAAAGTTTGTTTTCTAGTTATCACAACATAAAAAACCAACAAAATGGTGACTCTACTTGGGAAAAAGAAGTGAAATATTGTTGAACTTCCAAAGAATATCTGGTATTATCTTGTAATAAATAACACAGGTTTATCAAGTTGAGCTAGACTACTGACCTGCTTATTTTTCAAATCCATTCATTTCTGCCATATCCATTGTGAGCAAAGATTTATAAAAGTTTGAAAATCTAAAAAAATTTAGAGTATAGTTGTCTTCTTGGGTTTTTTTGTTGAAATAAATTTTTAATGTCTTCTTTGTAAAGAAATGTATCAAATTCTATTGAATGTTGAAAGTATGCTATCTTTTCTTGAAACCCAACTTGTACTTGTTCTATTAATGTTTTAATTATTCTCATAGCACTAAATGGTGACTCTAAATTATCTCTACACTAGGTTCATTTAATGGTGAAATTTTGATGATCATTTGGAAACACTTGCAGCAAGGATTTAGCAGATGCTCAAAAGATTCAATGGTTGAGGGAAAACATCATAAAGAAATAAAGAAGGTTAGAAACAAAATATTTTGCCCAGGTATTCCTCCAATTTTTATTAAATAATTTGGCTCCTTGCTAAGTGAAGAAATCACTAAAACAAGGAAAATAGAATTGAAATATTTTTTCATACTTCTTGTTTACAATTTTTGTCATTAAAATTAGAAGTATGATGTTATGTGAAATGGATGTGTTAGCTCTTTTTCATGCAGAATCAATTATAATAGAAATAAATGCCAGACTCTCTTGTACCCAAGTTAGATTCTCATAGGGAAAAGGATAATTAACAAGGATGAAAAATCCTTCTACACTTTGGGCTCCACATACCCAGGCGGGTGCACCTTTGACAGAAAATTATCTTTCAACAATTTTTTAACAATGGATTAAGGATTGGTGATCCTTCTTCTTTTTATTCCATTAGGCTTAGGAAGGCTAACCTATTGATTCACTCTTCAAGGAATCACTAAGATGAATTTTATTGAATACAATTAACTAGACATGTACTTGAAATAGTAGAAATATAAAGATTGATTAAATTTGAATTGATGATAACAACCACTTGTTAGCATTTTGACCAATGCCTAATCATGGGTGATAGAGTCAAAATAGAGCATACATATATTAAAGATAATCAATGGAAATATAAATGAACCCTAGACAGAATTCCTTAGAAACTATCCTCTCACCCTCACACCCCTGTATCAAATGCCTACATAAAACCTAACACTCTAGCCACCTTATCATAGGTGTTAGCAATTAAAGTGAACAAATCAGTGTCCATGAACACACTAGGTGCTATCAGTTTTCTCACAGCTAACTCCAAAATATTATAGTCTGGGGTAGGGGCATTCCTTTGGCTATAGGTCATTCTAAATAGAGTGGGGCCATCAAAACTGGTATTAGCATCTTTCACCCATCTACCAGAATCATATAACCCTTCTCCAATTTTGAAGTGGGGATGTGGTGGAACTAACCTTTTAATTTGGGTGGCATCTCCTATCGACTGTGGCAATCACTGTAACAAGTCTTCCCTAACATTCCTTTTTTGGTAATCAACCTCTCTAGAAATCTCAACTCTAGGGGCCATTCTAAGGTTTTTCTTTCGATACTAGACTTACATTCTTTAACAAAGCTCTAAAACCTTTCTGAACTGCAAATTCCACCATAATTTGAATGCTAGTGAATCAGTAAGCTTACCCATTCTACATAGAAGTCATGTGAAGCCAATTTTCTCTACAATCCCATCTTTGCTCGAATGATTTTGATAAATCATTATGACTGCAAGTCAACTTAATCAATTATGCAGCCTCAATCAAATCAATCTTTCAAATTGAATTCAACTGAAGTTGTCACATGTTCTATAATTAATTTATAGGCTTTAATTTAACATCTTAACAGCTCTCTACAACGTATTTTACCAACTTTGAATTTGAGTTGTAGATTTTGGACATCGTTCTCTGCATCTAACGACTATCTTATTTTCCCAAAAACAACTGTCCACTGAGGACACATGTCGCCACCGCTTAATCTCTTATTCATTAGATGTCGATCACTTTCCCTTTAATAAATTAAGTGAGCCATCAGATATGAAACAACTTAACTAAAGTTGAAGCTCTTGCCACCTCTGAATGTCTGGGTCCACCAACTACCAAATGTCATCACTACTTAATGGCTTTCCTGATAGATGTTGTGCATCTTGGGCATAAGCCATTAAGCTGACCATTAGATCTTTCTTGGCTTTAACATTCTTTATGTTGTCTATGACTAGACCCACATTCTTTCCTGGATAGGTGTCACCTCTTCTTAATTGCTTGCCCGTTAGATGCCGCACACTTTTCCTTTAAGCCATTAAGTAGGCTGTTCAATTCTTTCATACTTGCCCACTATTTAACTGAGAACCTTTAGGGATGTTCATCCCCACCAAGGACACACATCACCACCACTTAATCACTTAATCAATAGATGTTGTGCATCTTGTGTATAATCCATTAAGCTAATCGTTAGATCAAAACTGACTTTCTCACCGCATAAGGTAATGACGTAAAAAAGGATTTTTCATGGAGAGACTTAGGAATTATCAAAGTAGTTAAGATAACATAGTATTTTTGCAAAAATTAACCCATTTAACATGAACACATGACTTAAGGTAACTTAAGTGACTGAAAAAGTAACATAAAAATAGAATCAACCAAGGTAATTAGGGTTTTTTAGTCATTTTCCACCATTTTCAACTAGGTTAAGGGTTTGAGAAAACTTTACAAAGGAATAAGAAAAATTTTAATCTCAATTTCAAATCCTTGGACACTACCAATGACAAGAGACCCTAGGAAAAATAAAAGGCACAATTTAAATAGGAAATAGCACCAACAGTGGCTCTCTCTGAGGATATTTAAACACCAGGTTATAACAAGAACCACATATCTCTGGGGAAGAAGACCACAAACTAGACTAACGTAAAACTAGAAAAAAACACACAACAGGAAGGAAACATGCCTATACATATACTACATACTATTGTGCATGGAGAAGAAAAGTTAATTAAAGAAATTTTTCAAAAATCTTCCTTGCACTGGCAATTCTTGTTCTTCATCATCCAGACTCTTGAGGAAATAAGAATCTTGTCCAAAGATCTGAGATATAACAAAATGCCCTATCCATAGTGATTCAAATTTCTTGTGTTTTCCTTTCTCTTTAGCCCTAATATTCCACTACAATACAAAATCACCGGGTAGAAACTTTCTCTCATCTGCCCTTCTATCAAAAAGGTATTTTATTTTTTGCTCTAGTTTGATATTTTTTCTCTGGATTTCTCTCCTTATTTCATCCAATTCTACCAAATGAACCATCCTTTCTTCCATGGGTTTAGAAATTTCTATTTCTTCATCTCGGATAAATTTGTCAATTGGGACCAAATTGTTGACAGGCATTCTTGGCTGAACACCATAAACCAATTCAAAAGGAGACTTTCCAGTGGCCTTCTTGATAGTAATCCTATCATCCCAAAGGACAAGTTTCAATTTAACATGCAAAGCTCTCTTATTTCCCTCCAAGGTCTTTTTTAAGATTTGCAAAATACTTTTATTACTGGATTCTGCTTGACCATTAGCTTGAGGGTGGTATGGGGATGAATAGGACATAAAAATTCCCATATTAGAGCAAAAGTCAGTGAATTCTTCAGATCTAAAGCACATGGCATTATCCATTATCAATTTAAGGGGGACACCAAATATTGTAATTATATTATCCATAAAAAAATCAATAACCATAGTACTTGTTGCCTTTTTGGTTGGGATTGCTTCTACCCACTTTGTGAAATAATCAGTTGCTAGCAAAATCCAGTTATGGCCTCCACTTGATTTTTCATTAAATTATCCTATAAAGTCCATTCCCCACAAAGCAAAGGGAGCTTCTTCTACTACTGAATTTAATAAAAATTCCCCTGAATATTTCATCTTTCTTGAAAATCTCTGGCATGGCTCACATTTCCTAACAAAAGTGTGAGCATTTTGAAAAACACAAGGCCAATAATATCCAGCCCTCAAAATTTTGTGGGCTATTGTTCTAGCAGAATAATGCCCTACACACATTCCAACATGCATTTATTTCAATACCTTTTCTGATTGACCTTTGTCAAGGTATAATAACAAGATCCCATCTCTATTTTTCTAGAACAAATCACCCTGCAATAAAACATAGTTTTGTGATTGCAGCTTCAAACTCCTCCTTTGGTTATCATTCAAGTTATCTGGGTATTTAACATCTTTTAGAAAATAAACAACATTGGTATACTAGGGTTGCATCTCAATACTTTTCAAGCAATTTTATTTTACACCAACACTGTTTACTTGGACCAAATCCAAATTTTCTTCTGTCATCAACTTAGCCAACCCTAATCCCCTCACCAACTTAGTGATATGGATTTCTATGTCAAACTCTTGGACTTTGTTTATCCATTTACATCTTTTTCCTGTCACTTCATTTTGAACAAAGATGTCTTTGACAGCAGCATGAGGGACATAGGCTTTTACTTTTGCACAAACCAAATAAGGCCTGAAAGCCTTGACTACCTTCACAAACGCATAAGCTTATTTTTCCATCATCTGATAATTTAATTCAGTCGATTGCAATGACTTACTAAAAAATGCAATGGGGTGCTCAAATCCTTCACTATCCTTCTGCAATAAGACTGCTGCAATAGTATGAAATGAGGAAAAAGTAAACAAAGAAAAGGGCTTAGTGTAATTAGGGGATACAAGGACTGGTGCTTCTTGAATAGCTTGTTTTATTCTTTCAAAGGATAACTGAGCCTCTTTGCCCCATTCAAACTTCACATTTTTCTTTAGCAACTTGACAATAAGTTTAACCAGTTCTTCAAAGTTGACAATAAATATCCAAAGAAAGTTAATCTTCCCTAGAAATGATTTTATACCTTTTATACACTTTTTTGGGTTCAGAGACACCCCATATTCTAGTGCTTTTACCATGACCTTTTCCAAGTGATAGCAATGATCCTCTGCTCTTTTTGAGAAAGTTGTTAAATCATCTTGGTACACTACCATCAGAACATCTATGAGGTCTTTGAAGGATACATCCATAGCTCTTTGAAATTTTACACCAACATTTTTTAGCCCAAATGGCATACGAGCATATACATAGGTGCCCCAAGGGGTAGTAAATGATATTTTGAATTGCTTAGATTCTTTAACCAACACCTGATTGTACCCTGAGAATCCATCCATCATAGATAACAAATCACATCTAGTGACTTTATGCAACATAGCCTCCATGTTAGGTTGTCCATAATTATCTTTGAATGAGGCTACATTTAAATTTCTAAAATCAACACACAACCTTATCTCCCCATTTTTCTTTCTTACAGGGACTAAGTGAGAGACCCAAGATGAATGTCTAATAGGCTTGATTATGCCTGCATCCATTAGCTTCATTAGTTCTATCTGCATCTTGGTAGCCAGTAATGGATTGATTGGCCTTTGTTTTTGTCTGAATGGTTGAGTGCCTTCTTTTAAAGGGACATCCTGTTGAAAGAAATCTTATTTATAGGCTTTCAAATCATAATAGGACCAAGAAAAAACATGTTTGTAACTTTTTAGAAACTTTATCAAATTCTATCTCACATTGCTGTCCAATTTTTTGCCAATGTAAACTTATTGGGGAGAAGTTTCAGATCCCAAATTAATTTCCTCTAAGTCTTTCACTCTAGGATTGGACTTCTGAGTCATATAGTTGTCATTTATGCTGAACATGCCTTCTAATTCAACCAAATCCTTTGGAATGTGATTAGTATCTAATTGGATGACTTCCTAATAAAAAATATACTCCTTATCATCCAAAATTGACACTAGAGATTCACAATCAATCTTTTGACTATCATATTGATCTATACATTGGATAAACTTGAGGATATTATCATCATCCTTAAAAACTTGCCAATTATGAATATTTTCAGGAACTACTGGCCTACTTTTCATTTCAACCACATACATGCCAATAAGAGTAGCATTATTATTTTTTAGGGAAACACTTGGCGGGAAATATGCCATTATATTATTTGATCTTTCTACCCATAATATATTGAAACTATCAAAGAATTCCATCCTATCATAGACAACATATTTATATAATTTTAATCTGTCATCTTTAGCAGCATAATGTCCCCTGATCTGAGATATAATTAACTGGGAATCTCCATGGGCTTTTAAACACTTAATACCATGCTTGATGGCAATATCCATTCCCAAGATTAAAGCCTCATATTTGACAGTATTATTTGTGCATTGAAAAGTTAACATGAATGAATATTTGAAAGTGATACCTGATGGGGATATCAACAAGATTCCTACTCCAGATCCTTCTTTTGAACATCCTCCATCAAAATACATTTTCCAAAGCCCATTTTGTTGCAACAACAATTCATCCACAATTGGGTCAGTGTTCTTTAGCTGTGGCTTACCTTCTTCAACCATAAAATTTTCCATGTCAACATTCACAAAATAATTTAATTGATCAGGTAAGACCACCTAAACCATAACAGATGACCAGGGTTCTCTGTACAATTTGACCTCATTCCCATTTATAGGGATAGTTGCATAGGAAAAATCCAACTGCATCTTTCCTCGTACTGCTACTGCCTATTGCCTTGATAAAAGCATACCATAATATGGTTTAGTATCCACCACCACTATGTCCATTCTATAAGTTGCTTCAGAGAAAGTAGCAATTTTCACTTCAATATCCTTCAATGTTCCTATCATAGAAACTTCCTTGTTATCCATGTCATAGAAGCTCCCAATAGATGTAGTAACTCAGAGGCCTAATTCTTTCATCACATGATAGGACATCACACTTGTTGCTGCTCCAAAACCAATCATGCAGTTTTTTACCAAGAAACAATTTACCATTAAGGTGACATAGAATGGATCAACAGACAATGGTTCTTGGGTTATTATATTTCCAATACAAATTTTAGAAAATTCCTTGCTATTTCCTTTTCCTTTCACTAATGGACAATCTTCTTTAGAACTATTTACTTTCAAAGGTATCTTCCCGTGATTAGGGATAGATACATCATCTATTCCTTTTAATAGTGCTAGATCAACTTCCTTATGCTCTTTTATTTTCAACATTTTCATAAGTGGGACTGAGAATTTCATTTGGGTCAAAGCATGTTTCATGTCAAAATGAGGTGATTCAGGGAGCATATCATTTACTTTCTTCACTTTCTTGAGTTTCTCATTTGGTACCAATTCTTCCTTTAATATCCCACCCTAGTATAACCATGAGAAGATCCTGCTTGCCTGCAACATTCATCCTTGTCATCTTCCTTAGGATGAAAATCCTCATTTACTTGAGGTGAGTCTTTTCTAACATAAACAAGGATAGACTTTCCTTGAGCTGGTTGTACAATTCTATTTATCAAGTTGCAGACACTTCTTGCTTGATTAATTGCTGCAACAGTTAAAGATCTTTTCTCTTCATCATTATGAGTCCTAAAATGAGATTGTGAACTATCATCACCCACTATTTTTATAGTTACCTATGAAACATACTCATCATGATCACTTTGATATGTTGAACTTTGTAACTGGTTTGTAAAACAATAATTATCCTCTGAACATGAATTATCAGAGGCTGAGGTAATATTAGGGAGCCATGGATATGGTTTCTTTATAGTGAAGATATTGATAGCAGGGCTTTCCTTCTCTCTTTCTTCTATTTGGTCAAACAAAGCCTGAGCTACTACACATTGATAGGAAGAGTGTGGCATATTGCAAGCGTCACACCAGGGAGTGTTCTCAACATAGTTGGCACTATTCATTTTTAGGGGATCTGGGGTTTCCTTTTCTTTTGGGTTATCTCTCCCCTTAGGGATAGGTTTTCCATTATTCCAATTGGTCTTATATGGATAATCTCTTAGGTTAGGCTGTCTATCAAATCTTTGGTTAGTATACTTATTATCTCGGTGCTCTCCTCTATCATTTTTATCCATTTTGGCAGCAAGGTCTTTTACTGCACTTACCAATTTGTCTACTGTATCATCTTCTTTGACATTTTTATTGGCTGATCCCTTTTCTTTCCAAAGTTTATTGTCTTCTCTCTTCCCCAATTTCCCTGATGCTCTCTTGTTACTCTCAATGTCAATGGCTATCTATAAGCATCCCTTAAAGTAGTTGGGTTTTTATCTCTAAGGAGATAAGACATTTTTCCATCATCAACATTAATTTAAGTGGTAAGGCACACTTCCTCATCTAATCTCAAAACTTGGAACAATTTGTCCATGGCCTTTTAAAATCTACTATTAAAATTAGCCATATTTTTCATTTGAGAACTTCTTGATGTTATTAAATTCATTTAACATATATCCAAAATTAACATGCTCTCTACATTGCTCCCTAAAAGACTTTACAAATTTATCCCAAGAGGCAATACTATCATTAGGTAAGTTTCTGAACCAATCCCTAGCATCTTCAACTAAAGAATGAACAAAAAGTTTCATAATGACATCCTCATCTTCAATTTCAAAGTCAGTTATCTTATCACCAAAATCTTTTAAATGCTCTTCATAAGTAACAACATTATTTCTTGTGAACTTAGAGATCCTATCTCTTACCTCATTGGGGATCATATTAGGCTGACCAGGAATGACTTCAAAGAAGAGAGCTTTATATATGTTCATGTGAACATGCCTCCTTTCAAAGTTCCCTGAATCATTATTACCATTTGGTCTAGCAATTCCTCCTTGATCTTGAACAGGTGGAGGAACACTCTGCTTGGGCTTGGCAGTTTGAAAACTTGGGTGAGGACCGATAACTTGAGCAGCTACATTAGGACTAGAGTTTTAAACATTTGGATTATTTCCACACTTTTGGACCTTAGGAGCACCACCTTGATTGTTCATATTTAGATCATCAGATGGATTTAATTGTTGTACTCCTTGATTCACATGCATAGAACTACTTTTAGTAGTATTATTGGTGGCATGAAGTAAGGCTATCTTCATCTTCATATTAGTTGCAGCAGCTTCCAATTCCAAATTTTCTAGTTGTTTTACCAAGTTGTCTTTAGCCTTCCTGGCTTGTTCAATGTCCAAATCAATTTGAGCTATTCCTTCAAGGTTAGAAACTTTCTACCCAAGATCATTTATGTTGATATCCACAACCTTTTTCTTACCTTTGTCATGGGCATCTTTAGTAGTTACTTTGAGTTTCACATTTCATTCATTCTCATATGGAAACAATTGCCTAATGACAGGTCCTTCCTTCTCAAACTCATCCTTGTCAAGGTTTGAGATTTTATTTAGGGCTTTGTTTCTCAAATCATTGAGGGTACCAAACAACTCTGGATCCAAGCCTTTAACTTCTTGATTCAGGCTTTTAGTCTTGAGGTCATTCCTTCTAGTCTCAGCTAAGAGTTCTTCTCTTTCCAATAATAAGTCATATATCCTTTGCCCACAATTTTCCTCTACTTTAGCCATTTCCTTTTCTTGTTCTTTCTTTTTTCTTTTCAAAGCTACAACCTCATCTTGCAACTTATCAAAATCATATGATGTTGTTTCAACAGCAGAGGTTTCTTCTGGTGGAGAAAGATTTTCTTCCATAGGAAAGAACCCTAGGTCAGTATTTTCTCCATCCCTAAAGAGATCAAAATTAGTATTAGCTCTATAAGCATCAATTGGTCCCATGGGTTCTGCATCTTCAGATGAAGATGACTTCCTTTCTGGAATGGGAATATCCATTTTTCCTTCAAAGGCATGTTGGGAATCATGTTTAGACACCCCTCTTTTGGACCATTATTTCCTTTGAGGCATATGAAGCTCTTCTTCCAAATCCTTTTCATGATTCATTATGGAATATGATATGGTATTTCTTTGTCAGCTCAACTCACAGAACAAACAAATATTTCACTATGCAATACTAGAATACACAGAAGTTAGAGTCGCCACCCCTTTTCAGAGGATTAATATATATAGCGATCAAAAACCTTATCCTATCTCAGATTTCCCCTTATAGCAATAAGTAAATATGGAACTTTGCAGATAGATTAGGCTTGATAATTCCTCACCTGGTAACTTCAAGAAAATGATCTTTCACTACCCATAACTAGAAGTCTTTTCCATTTAGTGGACTTCCTCTTGAAAATAGACAAGGGAACATACTAGTTATTTTAGAGTTATCAACTATTCCTGTAATCACCTAAAAATGGTCACCTAAACCCTAGACCCCCAATCTCAGCAATTAATCAAGAAACCCTAATCTTGATTAAACCTAAGTCCTAAATCAAACAGACAATTATTGAATTCTAACTGATTTGACCTAAATTATAGGTCCTAATCGATCATCTTACTTGATTAATTAATTAATTCCTAAAATCATAATACATTGACAAATAAACCTTATGTTAATCATTTAATTGATATTTTGGCATATTAATTAAATAAAAATATAAAATTGTCAATTAAATAAAAAAGGAATTAAATTAATTATAAAAACATAAATGTGCATTAAAAATCAATTAATTTAATAAAAATGCATATAAAATCATCAAATTCAGTTGACTGATTATCAAAATGGAAACAATCCAGTTCCACTCAGTTAACTAATTCTCCACTGAATATCAAAATGGAAATAATCCAGTTCCACTCAGTTAACTGATTCTCCACTGATTATCATTTTAGAAACATTTCAGTTAACTATGAACTGATTTTGGAAGTTTCCAAAATAATTGATCACTCAATTTAGTCAACTGACTCTCTTGACCAATCAAATCACTTGCACATAGATTTTGCTTCTTCAATCGAATCTGAGCCACTCTTTTTGTTTGATCTCAAGCGTCAATTTGAGAGAGATTTCTATAAAAGAGAAACTCTTTTCCCTCACAAAGGATCCTAATCTTTTATCTAATGTTATTATGTTGTATTTTCATCTTATCTTTCTTGCATTCTTAGCATAAATTTTATTTAATATATGTTGTTTATTACTTTCAAGCAAATCAATCTAATTTAGAGCACACTTTTTATTTGGTGTTGTTAAAATGAATATCTCACATTTCATTTAGTGATGCTAAAACAAATCTTAATAAGCTTTGGATGAATAAAAAAATACATTTGTATTTATATTAATCATTTATTTGCATTATCATATCTTTTAAAATTCTTCATTTAGGTCTTTGGTGTAGTCACTGAGCTTGCAATTACCTGAGCGTAAACTCATACTTTGGCCTTCTAGAAGGCAACAGGCCAATTTTTTCATACATGCAGGATGAATGAATCCATATTCATTCTTGTATGCAACTGAAGAACAATGACCATGTTGAAGTGTTCTAATAAGTATAGGCCACTTTTAGCATGCACATTTCTGGCGCCCACTGTGGGGCTCAAACCCACGACCACAATGTTAATTTTGTGAGTTTTGTGATAAATTTCTAGGCTATTTTTCTAGAAATCCGACTGATGTTTTTATTAATACATAAACTTATAACATGATATGGATCTGAAATATATATTTCTAGAAATTTATTTGAGTTATCTTTCATTTTCAGTTGGTTTGAATTAATTTCATTTAGATTTGCAAAAGTTATGGTCATTTTAGTGCAGACTAGTCAAACCTGATTTTCTAGAAATCTGACTGATATTTTTATTGGTATGTGCACTTATTGAATGATACAGATCCAAAATTTATATTTATGGAAATATATTTTAGTTATCTTTCATTTTCAATTGGTTTGAATTAATTTTTTTTTGATTTACAAAAGTTATGGTCATTTTAGTGTAGACTAGTCAAACCTGATTTTCCAGAAATCTGACTGATGTTTTTATTGGTATGTGAACTTATGGCATGATATAGATCCAAAATTTATATTTCTAGAAATATATTTGATTTATCTTTTATTTTCAATTGGTTTTAATTAATTTTGTTTCTATTTGCAAAAGTTATGGTCATTTTAGTGCAGACAAGTCAAACCTGATTTTTCAGAAATCTGACTGATATTTTTATTAGTACATGTACATATGAAATGATATCGATCCAAAATTTATATTTCTAGAAATTTATTTGAGTTAGCTTTCATTCTCCACTAGTTTTAATTAATTTCATTTGGATTTTCAAAAGTTATGATTGATTTAGTGAAGACTAGTTAGAACTTGATTTTTATGACAACAGGTTTTTCGATTATCAAATGATATATTATCTTTGACTAACTTGATTTTCTAACATGTGGGATTGGAAAGTTGTGTGTGTGTGTGTGTGTATGTGTTTTTTTTTTTTTTTAATGAATTTTTATAACAGTGGGTTACATGTGAAGGAATAGGTAAGGTTTTCATAACAGTGGTTTGTAGGATGCTGAAAAGGAAGACTAAAACACAAACTACTAAAGAATTGGTTTTGCAAGTTGCCTTTGACTGATAAAATGCAAAACAGTGTGCTTGCATCTTGTTTTTGATTTCTTAAAAAAGGAACCCGTATGTAGGACTTATTAAAATGAACATTTATTTGTTGTTTTAGAAATGACAATGATGTCAGGAAACTATGCTCTCACCCTTTTGGGATGATCAAAAATCCAAAAACATTATTGTCATTCTCTCATTCTACTCGAAGTGTCTTTTAGCTCTATAAATCCTAGGAATTTCATGGACGTATCCTCTCCCCTTGCCTTCACGGATCTTGGGTGAAAGACAAACCCATACAAATCCTTTAGTGTGGCTACCTCCCGAGTGCTTTAACAGAGCCGGTGAGAGTGGATTGCCCAACCGGTAATAGGCTAAAGCCAAGCCCTTCTAAATTGGTATATAAAAAATACCATTGTGATTAATCTCATAATGGACAGGTGTGAATTCATTGTGGCAACCAAAATATCCTTTAGTACCCTAGTG
Source organism: Thuja plicata (assembly GCA_018584345.1). Taxonomy (NCBI): domain Eukaryota; kingdom Viridiplantae; phylum Streptophyta; class Pinopsida; order Cupressales; family Cupressaceae; genus Thuja; species Thuja plicata. Next base: position 806,498 of record MU225911.1, read on the forward strand.
GTGTGTTAAAGTCCCTACATTGTTAAGGTGAAAACCTAGCTTTGGAAGGATTGGGAGAGCCCCCTTAATTGGGAAAATGACTTGATCACAACCACCTGAATGGATGTCCTTACTACAAAATTTATTCTAGTATCCAAAATCCCTCTATCTATTGGCATGGAAGGTCAGAGACTATCTAAGACATCCCACACTTTCACAGCTCTTAGTAGAGACAACGGTCCCTTCGGAAGTGATTACCCTTGGGATTCGAAGCTTGGTGTGCCTGAGAAGTGAGTGCAAATATAAGGAGGAGCCCGTGCCTCCAAGCTTCTAAGTTGTCTGCTATGATTAGATGTGGCTAGACTTCGGTTCAAGTAGGAACTCAACAGATATTGCCCTGGCTATCCTAGGATTATGGTGTGTCTATTATTTTATTTTTACAACAAACATTATGCTTGATGTGTCTTGCATAGGTGAAGCATCAAAACATTCAAAATGAACATTCAAATCAAACATCAAAGTGATCAACAATTCAAAATCTACACTTCTAGGTGTTATTTGTCAACTCTTGTCTGATTTTCTGCATCTGATATCAAACTCTAGAAATTTATCAACTTGTTGTCCAATTCAATATTCTGCTATGAAGGTTTTGTACAAATTTTTACAAATCTATTTTCTCACCAACATCATCACTAGTCTATCTTTTACTGCAATCTATTGAGAGTCTGACTTGTTGTTGTTCAGAAATCTGATTTCATTCTGCTAGTCCAAGTGACTTGTTACTTTTATCATCTTTGTTAGTGTTTTCCTTATCCTGAGTTGTGAGAGCAGGTTCGTTAACCTTGACTCAAGATCGGAGTTGTTGCTTCTCTCTCTCAGTTGGACTTTATCTCCTTTTTTCTTTGGTCTTGGACTTAATCAGCACTGTAGATATCACTTCAACACCTATCAGTCAACCAACTGATTCATCATACCTCATCTTCAATCTTCTATGCAAGTGCACCAATCCAATCTTGCAATGTCTAAAAGAAAATGGGATAAACCTTATGGTCGTAACAACGTGCAAAAAGAGATTCTTATGGCAGCTTAATCAAAACAAATTCAAACTATGCAATCTGAAATCCAAGAATTAAAGGGGGAGAAGGATACACAATCCAACAAATCCTCATCAAGCTCAATCTATCCTTTTCTATTTGATCATTATCAAGCAAGTGGCTCCAAAGCCCTAAAAGCGGTTGAAAACACCACAAAGTCTTCCTCCAAAGGGATTAGTAACATCATGAAAGAAAAACCTTGAGTTAAATGCATGAGAGACTTCACTCCTTTGGGGCAATCTTATGAATCTACATTAGAAGAAATTCTTGATAATTATCTCATCACATTACCTCAAGCCACATCACGTGGATGAAGATTCTTGAGTAACTATTGTGCATATCATCAACATAATGAGCATAAAACTTCATCTTGCATGGAGTTGAAACGTAAAATCCAAGATCTCATAGATGATGGCATAATCAAAATTGAAAATATTAATGATTCATCTAATCTCGAGCATAATCAATATCAAGAATCCATGTCTAGCAATGGTTCGCAGACCACATCTACTTCTTTCACCATTCCTCCATCTCCTAAAGCTTCATCATCTCTATCAAGAGCTAAGCATAATGACAACTATGTCTACTCTCAAAGACTACCTCTAAAAGAGATCCAAGATAATCAACATACAGTTGCAAGTCTTTCTCAGGCTTCAAAGATCACACACCTAGAGCATCCATGTGTTTCAACACTTTTCATGCCTATTCCAAATGATAGTCCATTAGCATGTGGAGAACCCCCTATGCAGATAAAAAATCCTACCTTGTCCTTAGAAGTGGCTCCATGTCCAGAGGGCAATCCAAAGTGTGAATAAAATAGTATCAGTAATGATCAAGATCAAGCTACCATTCATCCTTACCCAATAGTTGACCAAAGTCACATATCTCAAGAGTCTCATGATGATTCTATCATCCCCTTCCATTTCTTCCAAGAACATAACCCTCCATATCCCAAGCAAGATCAAGATATCCTTTCTAGCATCTCTAATGGGCCTATTGAAAATCAAGAGAAAGGTACCCTTTGTACACCATCTAAAGATCCTTGTCAAGATCAGAGCATCCCATCATCTCCTAGTCATGATCCTCCATATTCACCTAGAGAAAACATCATTCCTCTAAATCCCTTGCAAAATAATAAATCTCCTCAAGCTTCAAATGCAACTATCAAAGCTTCTCAGTCTACTATTGATATAGAGATGAATTCAAATGAGAAGAGCCTTGGCAATGTAGCTCACTCTAAAGATGTTGATATCCCCTCCACACTTTACATTCCTCCATTCAAACATAAGCATCATCCTTAACTATCCTCCAAATCCATCCTTGGTCCCTATATATCAAAGTTGAAACAGTCAAACCTTCCATCTATATTGGGTCCTTATATCCCTCCATCTATTTACCCTATCTCCTATCAAGATCAACAAAGACATACATCCTTGAAATCTCCTTATCGACCAATCCATATGAACCAGTCATATCAACCCTATTCATCCATAGTTCCTAAGTCTTTTGGAAGCAATTTGGATGTGCAATGAAGAAATCACAAGTACAAGAATCCACTTGCATATGAAAATCACTATGTCCCATACAATCAACATGTGACTAGAAAAAAAAAAGGAAATACTCAAGAGACCAAAAGGGTCCACTAAGAAAATATGGGTTCCTAAATCCATCATGGATGAATTGCATTCTAAATCATCCAAAAGAAAAGTAAAATCAAAAGCTATGTGGATTCCCAAGTCTCTTGTAAAGGACTTTGATGCAAAAAGAAAATCAAAAGTTATGTGGATTCCCAAGTCTCTCTTAAAAGGCTTGAAAAAAAAGGAAAAGTCAGAGTTGGCATCCAAGCTTCCAAAGTCTTCCACTGCATCTCCATCTAAACATCTTCCATCTTCTAAATCCACCTTGTGTCCTCACATACCAAGATCCATAACCACTCATACATCAAAGCTTCAAGCTATTCCATCCACTTTTCCTCCATTTGTCCACTACCCTTCAAGGAGTGTGTCGATGTTGATCTTATCACCTTTTCCATCACCTACCTACTACCCATCCATCACATATACTACAATCTCGCTTATCCAATCCATCACATAAATCCTTGGCTACTATCTTCCTTATCCCCCATATCATTCTTCTCTACCATCACCCTATCAACATCTTTGAGCATACTTTCAGCGGCCTTGGCCCATCATAGCATATCTTTCAAAGGAGCACTATCTAAAGAGAAAGAATCTTAGGTTCCTCCATACAATCAAAAGTACAAAAAAAAAGAATAAAGAAAAAGTACCTTGGTGAAAACCTGGTAAATAGGCACCTTGGTAGCAAAAGTAGAGATAAATCAATCCGTCCTATGGTGAAAACCACTTATTGTGGCACCTTGGACAAGTACCATGATGAAAATCTGGCAAACTGGCATCATGTGTAATTCCTCATACTTGCACTCTTCACTTGGGGGAATTTTCCTTCCATGTCATATTATCCATCATATCTTACATCTAGCTAGCACGTGAGCATCCATTTTCCTTTCAGTGATCTTGACAAGGTTGAACATATCCATGAGAATCATGTATCCTGACATGCATTATCCTTTCCATCAGCCTATTCACTTGCTCTTATCCATGATACCCTATCATGATCTTGCTTATCCCATGCCTATAATTCCTATCTCTAAGCATTCCTACCATAATCCAAACCATCCACTTATACCTCCATCACCACTTATCTTGATTGTGCTATCATAGCTATATCCTATCCTATCTAATTGGCCCCTTGGTCTTGATGAAAAATGAAAAATAGTTTCTTATAAGTCTCTTGACATGTCCATTCTTTTGGACCACATGTTTTTCATGACATCAAGTCATTATCCTATATGCTATCCAACATCGCTCCATGAGCCTACATTGCTATATTCTTTTTTCCCCTAGCTTGGGTAATCTTAAGGAGACTGTCTTTGAGGGTTGCATTCACCCTGTTCATCCATCATCATCTTTTCTCCTCATCCACCATCTTTCTGATCTATCTGTAATGTCCTTTACCTTGCTCTACATTTGGGGAAAACCAATTTGATCTTGCTTGAGATTAGTTAATCTTTGAAAAAATCTAAAAAAGTGATCAATGATCCTAAAAAAATCTAAAAATTGGAAAAAGTCCTAAAAAAATGATCATCTTGGTGAAAACCTAGCAATGGGCACCTTGATGCATCGATAAAAAAAAATCAAAAACATCAAAAATACAAAAAAATTGAAATTGAAAAAAAGGAAGGCAATAAAGGCATGCTTACCAGGTTTTCAATGGTCACCTCAATCAATAAAGACACCATCACTTGGGGCATCTCAGCTTCATCACATCAAATCAAGTTGAGATCATCTTAAATCAAGAGCAACTCAATCAATTGTCTTATACAGTGATGGATGCACTTGAAACTAGATAGATCGGTCTTATACGAGTCATTCATTTATGAAATCAGGCACATTGATCAAATTGGCTTCATCACTTCAAATCAAGTCATTTTTTGCTAGAAATCATCTCTTCCAAGTAGGTGAAAACTTGGTAAATAGGAGCCTCTTGTACTCAGTGCTCCATCTATCAATGCTTAGTCTTGGCAATCTTTTTCTTCAGTTTGTACATAGCTTTCAGTCACTTTCGTGACACACTGGTTCTTCTGAGAACCCTCCTGGCTTGAAACCAATCCAGAGTCATAACCTGGGGGTAATCAAATCAGATTTGTCCTTGCAGTATGAATCAAGTTAGTTATTGATGTTTTCTACTAGGGGCATGGGTCCCCAATTTGATCACATCTTTGGTTTACACCAGAGTCAGTAATCTTGTCATTTCTGAAGGACAACTCACTACTGATGCAAAGATGTGTTTCTCAACACCACAATCAACTGTGTTTCTTAACACTATCTTTGGATACATCTGTGTTTCTTAACACACATTGGATATCGCAAAAATAAACAACAGATCAATAGCAATCAAACACAAATCACTCACAAGCACAACGGTGTTTGTCAACACCTCATTCATATATACATTCAAAAACTTTGAACATGGTTGAAGTATGCTAAACTTTTATTTATATGTTGCCTGTTCTCATTGATTTTGTTAATCTTTTCTTTGTCTACTACTTGTTGGTGTGGTCCCGATGATCCAACAATGTCAAATAAACTGGGTGTATGTGGTAAGAGCTCCTGCATTAAGGAAGAAAAGCCTCACATCCCTCGATCCTCTTTATTTGTATGCCAAGGTGAGGTTAGAACTATCTCCTTGACTATTATTGCTCTGCTTGTTTACACAAGATTGCACTCATGGTTATCTTGGCTTTGAATGCTTTGATACTGGTGTACTCTTGCACTATCAAAATTGGAAACAATGTTCAGGTCATCTTTGATTTTATGCCTCGATGCTTACATTAGTTTCCCATATCTTATCTAATGAAAGTCATATTCATATTCTTATTGGTTGCATTGGCACCAGTAAGGATTGTATCAACTCTGATGTTCCAAAAAATGATCAATGATGAAAATTTTCAACTGCTAAAGCTTAGTGACTACACCTTAGGTTGCATTCATGTTAGTCTGCATCTACATCTGCATAGTGTTGAAATCAACATAATAACTTTATCTCTATCCAATGTGAAGGATCTGAGATTCTAATAAATCAATCTTCTCCTCGTCAAGTGTTCATGACATCCCTTGCTAAATCAACTGTCCTAATTTTATTTTTAGGATCAAAATCAAAATTTGAATTTGACCACTTGCACAACCAATAGAAATCTCTTATGCTTTTCTTCTCATCAATCCATGTATCTTACTTTTGGTCAATCTCGGTCAAACATGACCTCTCATCAAGTACAGATTCTATCCTAACCACGTGGGGCCTCTTTTTAAATAAGATCAGTTTCTTCCTAAATTGTCTAATCAATCAAATTTCTTCTCATCACTGGGGTACCTAGCCATATTTTGATTTTGCTCCTAAGGGGGTAGGATCAGGACATCAACATTCCAGTGATTACATCCTCAATCAAAACACCATCGCTTGGGGCATCTCTACTTCATCACATCTAATCAAGTTGAGATCATCTTAAATCAAAGGCAACCTAATCAATTGTCTTATACAGTGGTGAATACACTCAAAACCAGACAAGATCGGTCTTATATAGGGCAATCATCATTGAAACCAGATACATTGATCAAATTGGATTCATCATTTCAAATCAAGTCAATTTTCTTGCTAATCAAATATCTTAATGGTAATCAGCTTCATCGCTTCAATAAAACTTGTTATTCATTCAAACCAATCAAAAAGGTTTAAGAGTTCCTAATAGATGTTTAGTTTCATCACTTCAAATCAAGCTGAGCATTCTGTTTATATCTTTTGATCGATCTTCATCAAATCAAGGTCGAATTCAGTCTTCTTCTTCAAAAGAATGGTTTCATTGCCTCAAAGAAAACTATTCTAGGTTCTCTCGCTAACAAGTCTTTGAATCAATGTGCTGATCACACACCAATTCAAAGAGGGGCAAATGTAATCACCTAAAAATGGTCACCTAAACCCTAGACCCCCAATCTCAGCAATTAATCAAGAAACCCTAATCTTGATTAAACCTAAGTCCTAAATCAAACAGGCAATTA
>MU225911.1:813330-853483 GCA_018584345.1 Thuja plicata
ACATTGACAAATAAACCTTATGTTAATTATTTAATTGATATTCTGACATATTAATTAAATAAAAATACAAAATTGTCAATTAAATCAAAAAGGAATTAAATTAATTATAAAAACATAAATGTGCATTAAAAATGAATTAATTTATTAAAAATGCATATGCCATCATTAAATTTAGTTTACTGGTTATCAAAATGGAAACAATCCAGTTCCACTCAGTCAACTGATTCTCCACTGATTATCAAAATGGAAACAATCTAGTTCCACTTAGTTAACTAATTCTTAACTGATTATCATTTTAAAAACATTTCAGTTAACTATGAATTAATTTTGGAAGTTTCCAAAATAACTGATCAATCAGTTTAGTCAACTGACTCTCTCGACCAATCAAATCACTTGCACATGGATTGTGCTTCTTCAATTGAATCTGAGCCACTCTTTTTGTTTGATCTCGAGTGTCGATTTGAGAGAGATTTATATAAAAGAGAAACTCTTTTCCCTCACAAAGGATCCTAATCTTTTATCTAAAGTTATTATGCTATATTTTTATCTTAGCTTTCTTGCATTCTTAGCATAACTTTTATTTAATATTTGTTGTTTATTACTTTCAAGCAAATCCATCTAATTTAGAGCACACTTTTGATTTGGTGTTGTTAAAATGAATATATCACATTTCATTTAGTGCTTCTAAAATGAATCTTAATAAGCTTTGGATGAATAAAAAATTGCATTTGTATTTAGATTAATCATTTATTTGCATTATCATAGCTTTTAAAATCCTTCATTTAGGTCTTTGGTGTAGTCACTGAGCTTGCAATTACCTGAGAGTAAGCTCATACTCCGGCCTTCTAGAAGGCAACGAGTTGATTCTTTCATACATGTAGGTTGAATGAATCCATATTCATTCTTATATGTAACTGAAGAGAGATGACCATGTTGAAGTGTTCTACTAAGTAGAGGCCACTTTTAGCATGCACAATTCCAACTGAGACAAGATCTGTATCATTTTCAAAATCAGGACCTTCAGACAATGTGCCACGACAGATAAGAAGAATAAAATTTCTTTAATGATTATGAGGAAAAACAAACCAATTCTCAATATTGCAAGGACAAATGATTTCATGATCATGACTCTTAGAACATTGCAATTCCCCAGTAGAGTCACCAATTTGTTAGCTCTTTTTCTTGCAGAATCAATTATAATAGCAATAAATGCTAGACTCTCTTGTACCCAAGTTAGATTCTCATAGGGAAAAGGCTAATTAACAAGGATGAAAAATCCCTCTACACTTTGGGCTCCACATACCCAGGTGGGTGCACCTTTGACAGAATATTATCTTTCAACAGTGGATTAAGGATTGGTGTTCCTTCTTCTTTTATGCCATTAGGCTTAGGAAGGCTAACCTATTGATTCAATCTTCAAGGAATCACTAAGATGAATTGTATTGAATACAATTAACTAGAAATGTAATTAAAATAGTAGAAATATAAAGATTGATTAAATTTGAATTGATGATAACAACCACTTGTCAGCATTTTGACCAGCGCTTAATCATGGGTGATAGAGTCAAAATAGAGCATACATATGTTAAAGATAATAAATGGAAATACAAATGAACCCCAGATATAATTCCTTACAAACTATCCTCTCATCCTCACACTCCTGTATCAAATCCCTACATAAACCCTAACACTCTAGCCACCTTATCATAGGTGTTAGCAATTAAAGTGAACAAATCAGTGTCCATGAACACACTAGGTGCTATCAATTTTCCCACATGTAACTCCCAAATATTACTGTCTGGGGTAGGGGATTTCCTCTGGCTATAGGCCATTCTAAATAGAGTGAGGCCATCAAAACTGGTATTAGCATCTTTCGCCCATCTACCGGAATCATATAACCCTTCTCAAATTTTGAAGCGGGGATGTGGTGGAACTACCCTTTTAATTTGGGTGGAATCTCCTATGGATAGTGACAATTGTTGTAACAAGTCTTGCCTAACATTCTTTTTTTGGTAATCAAACTCTCCAGAAATCTCAACTCTAGGGGCCATTCTAAGGTTTTTCTTTCAATACTAGACTTAGATTCTGAAACAAAGCTCTAAAACCTTTCTAAACTATAAATTCCACCACAATTTGAATGCTAGTGAATCAGTAAGCTTACCTGTTCTGTGTAGAAGTCACGTGAAGCCAATTTTCTCTGCAATCCCATCTTTTCTCAAATGATTTTGATGAATCATTGTGACTGCAAGTTGACTTAATCAGTTCTATGCCCTTAATAAAATCAATCTTTTGAATTGAATTCAACTGAAGTTGTCACACGTTCTGTAATTAATTTATAGGCTTCAATTTCCCAGCTTAACGACTCTCTACAACATATTTTACCAACTTCAAATTTGAGCCATAGATTTTGGACATTGTTCTCTGCATCTGACAGCTATCTTATTTTCCCAAAAAAAACTGTCCACCGAGGAAACATTTTGCCACCGCTTAATCGCTTATTCATTAGATGTTGAGTACTCTCCCTTTAAGAAATTAACTGAGCCATTAGATATGAAACAACTTAATTAAAGTTTAATCTCTTGCCACCTCTGAATGTCTCGGTCCAGCTACTGTCAAATTTCATCACCGCTTAATGGCTTGCCTGATAGATGTCGTGCATCTTGGGCATAAGCCATTAAGATGACCATTAGATCTTTCTGAGATTTAACACTCTTTATGTTTTCTATGATGGGACCAATATTCTTTCTTGGACAGGTGTCACCTCCGCTTAATTTCTTTCCCATTAGATGTCGCGCACTTTTCCTTTAAGCCATTTAGCAGGCCATTTGATTCCTTCATACTTTCCCACTATTTAACTGAGAACCTTTATGATTGTTTGTCCCCACCAAGGACATGTGTCACCACCGCTTAATCTCTTAACTGATAAATGTCATGTATCTTGGGTATAAGCCATTAAGCCGACCATTAGATCAAAATTGACTTGGTCACTGCATAAGGTAATGACGTAAAAAGACATTTTTCATGGTGAGACTTAGGAATTATCAAAGCGGTTAGGATAACATAGTATTTTTGCAAAAATAAACCCATTTAACATGAACACATGACTTAAGGTAACTTAAGTGACCAAAAAAGTAACATAAAAATAGAATCGGCCAAGACAATTAGGGTTTTTTAGTCATTTTCCAGCATTTTCAACTAGGTTAAGGGTTTGAGCAAAATTTGCAGAGGCATAAGAACAATTTTAATCTCAATTTCAAATCCTTGGACACTACCAATGGAAAGATACCCTAGGAAAAATACAAGGCACAATTTAAACAGGAAATAGCACCAATAGGATGATTGCATAGTTGGAGAAAATTTTGAGAAAAGATAACATGTATTATTAATAAGCAGTGCAATGGATTATCCAAATTTAGTGGATCAAGATATGCTTCCTAGATCTAAAACTTATATAACAGATCTTGAAGAAATTCAAAAAGAAATTTCCCTATTTAATAAAAGAATCCAAAAGGAAGCCATAGTGTTATTGTAAACACATGTAGGAGAAAGGAATGAATAATCCATGCATGGGTTTTATGAAAATTTCTCCAACGCATATGATAAGCTTCCCATAAATGTTGAACTTCCAGAGCATGCTTATATTCATTTTTTCTTAGAGCTTTGTATGCCTAAGTTAGTAAATTGGTCTTCATCATGTAAAGAAGAAGTTATAGAACTTGCCAAAAAATGGATAGATGCTATTGTAGAATATGAAGTTGAAAGTACTGATAATGATGACTCTAGTTGTGTTGACAATGTTGATTGTGATGATGATATTGAAGTAAGTGAATATCAATATATGGAGGATAAATTTTTAGTTGTGGATGTTTCCGTTGGATTTATAGATTTTTTTTCTTATCAACATGGTAGTGCAGATTTCTTATCTCAGTTGAGGGAAGAGTTTTGTGGAGAGTAGGAGAATGATTATAATGCAGATGAGAGTGGTTGTGATTATTCTTTTGTACAAGATGATACAATTCAATTTGTCATCCTTGTTCCCAATGGTGAAGATATTTTCAGCAGTAAGGGAGAGGTTAAAAGAAATGAAAGTGAAGTCCAATGTTCATTGAGTAGCGAAACAATTTCAGAATTATTAGCTGCTGATTCTCAGAGGTATGCACCTAATGTAGAATCTACTTTGCAATAGCTGGTTGATATTTTCTTTGACAATGATGAAATTCTAATGGGTGCGAAGTATGAAACCTATGTTGACTTTCTTATTCCTACTTTCAAGGCAAACAATGTGCAAGATGGAAATGCATATGATTGTGAGAAATTTGATTATGTCAAATATGATGAATATGATGACTCATATGCTGGTATGGATTTAGATTTAGATGGTTCTTGTAAAGATCATGATGCTGAAGAAAGTGATAAATCTGAATGTGTGTTTTTATATTTACAAGTGATAAATGAGCCATTACTTAATGAAAAATTTTCATCTTTGGGTTATGCTAATAGAAGTTGTAATCAGCAAGGTGATATGCAATCAAGTTGTTATTTAGATGTATGCCATTTTGGTTTGTATACATATGTTTTAAGTGAACTTAGATACTTTATGCAAACTAGTGACATAAATGTGCCTGATGATTCTAGAAAATATTTAGGATTGGAATCATTTTATTTTCAATCAAGTTTGGATTTTCAAAGGTGTTATGTTTTAATCTCACAAAATGACCAGCATTGCAGTATTTTGTTGAGTTCCAAGTATTCAGGGATAACGATTGTTAAGTAGGAGATATTTTTCCACAGTAAGTCAAATTGTGATATTGCTATCAGGATTCAACTTTGTAGTTTGAATCCTGATAGCAATATCACAACAGATAATGATTGTGCTGATGATATTTCCTATAATATGCTGATAAGAAATTGCAGCATGATTAATTAGGCATATGTCAGTGGTAATTATTGGTTACCTTGGATCCATGTAAATTAGAATAGATTATTTGATAGGGGTAAGCAGTGATTTCAGTTTGATGGTTTTTGGATATTTATGAATAATGTACATGTTGTTTAGCCGCTTTTCTTTCACTTGTGTGTTTGGTGTTTTCAATAAGGAGCCTGGTTTTGGGAAGTTAAGAGAAGAAGTTTGATTGATTTTGAGTGGTTTTAGTCACCAATAATTCTAAATTCTCTACATTCCCACATGGGGCACATGTCCCCAATCAGAGCCACAGTTGGGACTCAAAAATGAAATAAGGGTTTTTGAGTACCTTGTTAAACTTTTGTATTTTGACCCCCTGTAAATGTTTTTTGTGCATATTTACCCGGATGGATTTTTGAGGTCTACCATGCATTTTAGGTGTTCATCAATCTTGTTTTGACATTTAAAGACATCCTAGGTCATCATATTCAAGTTTCTATTTATTTTGTGATGTCTTGTTTTGAGTACTTGTCTATTTCTACATTTGTCGGCTAAGTGTTGTTTTGTTGTAACATGCATAGTTTGCATTTGAATAAATTGTGTCCTATTGAATTTCATGGGCCACCACTTTTTGAATGTTTAATATGTATATTAGAGAGGTTTTTTTTCAAAACTCAAGCCATTTTGAGTCTTCTTGATAGGTTTTTAGATCCCCCAAAGTTTGTTGTCCAAAATTGTCTTGTTCTCTATTCTACCCAAAATTCTAATTTCCCTGCTTTGAGGTCATGCAAGTTGTACCCCAATTCAAGATATTGAAGAATTGAATTATTTATTGAATTATAAATGTTGAAGTGAACTTCTCTAAAGATTTTTAGACATTGGTCAATCCATTTGACCACTTTGTTTAGCTGATTCCAAATCTAGTTTCTGCAATTTCACTATGTTTAAGTTCTGAAAGTTTTGAAAGTGATGACTTTGTAGATTAGTGTCGGTTGGCCACTAGATCATCAAAGAAATTTAATTGAAGATTCATATTTATTATGTGAAAAATAATCCACGTTCAAATGTTCAGACTCTAAGGGTTTCTTTTTGCAGGTTTTTGAAATCAGAATCAAAAGCAGTTTATCCAGATTGGCAGTGTTAAACATAATTAATTTTGTAGAATTGTCACTTTCAGAGGATGGTAACTTGTTATCGAATGATTTTTTTGATATGATATTTTTTTCCTTGTGCTTCTTGTATTTGAATGCATAACTATGATCATTGGCTAGGCCTCAAATCATGATTGTCTATTTTGCAAAGGCTAATGCATAATCAGTTTCCTGTGTTTTGACAACTCCATTTGCACAGTTTTTCAAGTAGCTCATTTTGAATGTTATTATCTTGAAACCCTAATTCTTTCATGAAAATACCTTTGGCACGCATATTCACATGTTGGAAGTGAGCATGGGTTTTAGACTACATAATAATATGAGGCTTTATGATTAGTTTTTTAGGCCAGTTCATGAGGCCAATTGTTGTTTGTATGATCAGTTTGCAAAGATACACAAGATGGATTGTTGTGATTGCCAACTCAATGCCTTATGGTCCGGCTTCACTACTCACCATGTTTGGTTAATTTAACATGAAATTATTTTCAAATTGGTAATTTTCAAGCTAGGAACTTAGGGACTTGATTATTATCATTGAGGTTACATACTTATTCTGTATCAATTTTTAAAGTATTTTATTCTTGTTAAATAATTTTTTGGTTTAAGTGATAATAGTTATAGATGAACAAGAGGTTCAAACTAGCATATCAACATTGATAGTTTCATAGATGAGAGAGGTGTCGAAGAGGAACAAAGTGTTTTTAAAGATGGGATGTACATTGGTGTTAGACAAATTATTCTACCCCAAGGGGAAGGTATTGCTTATATTAAGGTTCATTATGACATAAATGATCACTCCATATTGGGAACCAGACATGGAGGATTTCCAAGTGACATTGAAACTAATAAGGGAGAATGAATGAGATGTTTCACCTAAGCATTGAAATAAAGTTTTATAAAATGAAACTTCAAAGAAAATTTCAATTGAAAGGTGTATTTGTCAAGTCCCTGTGCATAGTGAAGGGTTGTGCATCATTAAAAATAATTTCATAGCCTGTGTAATGCCAAAACATGGAGAGTGAATGTTGTGCACAAGTCTAAGGAAGACCTTGCACAACATGCCAAGGGAAATAAGGAAGACCCAAATCTAAATTCCAATGTTTGAAAGATGTGCAATAACAATACAAAGCACTGCACATGACTATTGAAGGGAGGCAACACTTTGAAATTTCAAAATCATGTGCAGCATTAAGATGAACTCATGCCAAGCATACAAGAAGAAATTTAAAATTAAACAGTTCACATGCAATTGGAAGGATTGATAAAAAGAAGACCCTACGTAAATAGTTAGAGGGAAGCCTGCATAGCGTAACAAAAGTAAAAGGCTGCATAGAAGCTAATACCATATTTTTAAAAGATAAAACTTTCATAGCAATTGGAAGGTGTAAGTTAATTCCAAAGAACCTATGCAAGTAATCTTCCAAAGCCTACGCTATGAATGAGTGAGATTCACACCAAACCAAGAAGCATGCCCCGTGTAATTGCAAGTTTAGCACAATGTTAATATGGAAGGAGATACGTAACATATAGAGGAGGTAAGGCTTTGAAATAGTAAAAAATGTTTATCCCACACGTACCAGGAAGAGATTTGTTCAATTTTTTTATACTCCAGAACTTATATTATAAAATTAATAAGTGCCAAGAGATGCATTGGCGGGCCCCTTGGCTGGTGTAGTAAATGTGGTGGTGGACCCCATATTTTGGGCACACATGATGAAGAAAAATTTAAAAACTACAAAGGATTAATCCCACATTGCTGGTGTGAAGGGATTTCAAGTGTTTATATGCAAAAATACACAATAGGTAATTTGAAGAAGGAGCCTCCAAGCTCTGCACGTGTGTGTAAGGAGGTGTCTCAAAATGCGTGCTAGGTGGAAATGCTAGAGGATGAAAAACCAATTTTGGCAGGGTCCACATGGTATATGACGAGGATGGTGATGACAAGTGTCAGCCTAATGTAGTGGCACACTGACATCAATAGCTTTCCCAATCAGATTATGTAGTCACACAATGTTCTAGGAGTGTCACTCATGGCACTTAGTGGATTATGAGATCAAGGTGGAAGGTGATGTGGTGACCATGCAGGAAGAGGAATCTAAGGTGGCATGCATCCCGAGGTATCAAGATTGATGACCAAATTAATTTCTTAAAGGAAAGATAATCTTGATCTGAGCATCAAGCCATTACGCCAATGCGACATGTGGCACCTAGACAGGTGGTGGGCCCAAGTAGAGCTATTGACATAGGTTCCTAGATGGTCTCATAGAGCCAGTTAGAGGGTGCCTCATGGCATGATCTAGTGCATTCTAGAGAGAATTGAAAGTGCAAGAATACTCTAGTACAGGAATAGTGAAAGATTAGAATTAAAAGAAATTATTGTGCAAAGGTAAAGTAATATGTAGAAAATATAATTAAAATGTCTGCGTAGAAATGCAAAAATAAAAGGTAATAGGTAATGTGCATAGAAGGGTTATAAAGTGTAGAAATACAATTAAAAGGGAAGATTGAAAGATTAAAGTAAAGTATAGTGTGAAAGTATAAAGTATTAGAATTGCACGAATGAGAATTTAAAAGATTAAAGTGCGAATGCAGAATTAGAAATACACTATGTAGGTATTTTAATGATGAAAAATATTTGAAATGTTTTATTCTCAATGGCATAAAATTGAATTGGAAAGGAATTCATGGGAAGATATAAGACATTTTCAAAGGTAGTTTGAGGAGATATTTCTGCAGATCAAATCAGATTTTTTGCAGTTAAAGATGAGTTTTTCAGATATTTGGGGGATAGGACAGGTGTTTGTAAAAGAAGGAATCATGATTTTTCTCTTGGCCCATATATTATGAATTTTCCATGTTTTAGGGGTTCCAACTTCTTGGTATCCATAGAGAGTTGCAAAGTACTGGCTCTAGGTGTTTCCCATTGTCTTATGGTTCCATAGGGATAAAGTTTTATTGATTGTACTAGTTTTTTTATCAGATAGAATAGAAGTTTTCTTAGATCTTTTACATATTATTGAAATGGTTTTTTCTGAAACAAATTGTACACAACAGTGTCTTTCTTCAGACTTAATATGAGAGTTCTAGATACATATATCTCCTCTGTGTTGTTCTTTTGGGTAATGAATTTTGTGATTCATTGCACAGATTCATGTATGTATATGTTATTAGTCCTTAGTTCTGATCCAGGATTAGATTAAATGAAGCTATGGATATGACATACGTTCATTGGGTCTGCATAAGGATTTGTTGTAAGAAGTAATGGTTTGGATTGATTGTATTTATGGCTTAGAATCATTGACAACAATTGATTGTTGTGTATTATGTTTTCTTTGGAGTAGTATTTCCCAATGGATAAGGCATTGATCAGAGATAATTCTTTCCATATTGATGCATATCTAGTGGGTCTATCTATATTATGAATTTTAAATATAAACTCTGATGTATCTAAATTTTTATGTGGTTTGTGGTTTGTGGTGTTGTACCAATCTCATGCTCCACTTCAAGGTCAATGTTCAATGGGTGATTAGTCAGTTACCTAGCATCTCCCAGTCATGTGGAGGATTTGTGAGATCTCTACCACATTAATGCCTTACAGAATATTTAATGGTGTTGAGGGGTGTCCCCCTTTGGTTTTGCAGAACCTAAAGCATAGAAGGATTGATCTATATCCTTTTTAGTTGGTCCTTTTCATTCTATTGTGAACTACTTGGAGTTGGTGTCTCTTAAAGATCCATTGCAAAGTTAAAACATAGCATAAAAAAGAACCAACACGTTTGATTGTATACTTCAATATAGACAGCATGAATACATAGTTTTTGAGACCCATGACACTTTTCCAAGGCCTACCAAACCCTGTACAGTTATGGATTAGGATTTGGAATTACACTTCCAATGAGAATGAATTCTGTGGTTTTGAGAATTGGATTGTATATCCACTTCTAGACTTGATGGGCCTCAATGTAAATAGATTTAGAGTCAAGGTGCTTCATCTTCTAAGACCTTATCACTATGTGGAAAATTGGATAGGAGATCACAATTGGGGTGAATTCTATTGTGAAAATCCTTATACCCTATTTAGGGTTTATGGATGTTCACAACCTCCACACATACTTCCAAAGTATGTGCTTCCAAGAGTTTCCTTGATGGAATTTATCTGGATGCTAATATGGACAGAAAATGAGCACTTGGCTCCCCATAGAAAACGTACCTTCACACCCAGATAGTTTAAAGTTGTTGGATTTACCATTGGGAAAAGGGCCATGGATGCAGTGAAAAAATGGTTAGGGAAATATAGAATGAGCATGGCCTTGTATGGGTATGTAGACCCTGAGGGTTTTATTAAGAGTGCAAAGAAATAATTAACCCCAAGTATCACAACCATTAAAGAACATGAGGATTGTCTTGAAGAGGACCTCATTAGAAAAATGTTAGAGGATGAAGAGGCAGCAAGTAGAGATGAAAAATACCAAGATTTAATATAGTTGGAGAAAGAAATGAAGAATAAATGGATCCCTTTTGGAGGCTTCTTTTGAGGTTCACCTCATATGAAAAGAATCACAAAGATGATGGAAATGTATCATACTTTTAATAACCAACTAGAGAGACAGATTGAGGAAAAATAGAGAGGCATTGAGAAGCATTCATCCTCTAAGTATGAAGAGGAGAGTGAGGGAGGATATCCAGTATATATCCCTCCTCACAAGAATCAACCACCTATAGTAGAGAAAAATATAGAAGTTGATCTCATAGAGGTTCCTAATACTGAAGTGACAAATGAGCCCCCAAGGAAGAAACACAGAATAGAACAAGGTTAGCCCTCTCAAGCAGAGACACAAGAGAAAAAGAGACAAAAGGTGAGTGCCTTAATCAGTGGTGATAGGAAATACCATCATCAACTGAGAAAGAAGATCATAGAGGGTAGGAAAAAGGAAAAAAGATGTCCAAGAAGAAGTGGATTTACCTCTAAAATTATATCAAGATGAAAGAGAACTCTATGAAGAATATTTTCTAAGTGATGATGCATTCATCAAGATTGATGAATTCAAGAACTTCTTGATATGAAGAAAGTAAGAGGAAGTAGGATTTGATTTGCAGCTAATTGAGGGTGATACTATGCAAAGTGAAGCATTGAAACCCCTAAAAGTGTATGATCCTAAGACTGAGACAATAACACCTAAGGAGGCTAGGCAATTGGTCAAATCTAGTGGAATGCTACTTGTTCCTAGATGGGATTTGGCCTCTCCTTTCATAATTGACCAAATAAGGAAGCAACTAGATGCCAAATTATCTTTTGAGACTCATATTGGAGAGATAATAAGGGGATGTGGATATGATCCAAGATTCCAAACTCTAGCCATGTGCTCCATGGAACCAAGAACATAGAAGCCATCTTTGGTTAGTTATGAAGAAAAATTTGATGGAGATAAGATCATCTAGACTATCCACAATACTACTAACCTTGAGAATTATGATATTACAAGCTTAAATATATGCACTATTGCATGGTGACCTATATTGGAAAAATAGGGATGGAATACTATTGTTATGTCTGGACAAAGGACAATCTAAAAAGAACTTGAGAGAAATACATTCTGGGATGTGTGGAGGACACTATTCAACCAAATAAATAACTCATAAGATCTTAAGGGATGGGTATTATTCTCCTTATTTATTTAAAGATTCACATTCTTTTGTCTAGAAATGTGAACCATGTTAGAGATTCTCTAATAAGATGAAGTTTTCAAGTGTCCGATTGCTAAATCCTATAGTTGTAGAAGCACATTTTTCTATGTGGGGAATAGACTTCATTGGAGAATTTGCAAAAAAATCAAGTGGGGGACATAGTTGGATTTTATTTTCTACAGATTACTTTACCATGTGGGTTGAGGCAATTCCAACTAAAGAGTTCACAAGCACTGTAGGGGTTGACTTTTTGATGGATAATGTCATTACTAGGTTTGGTGTCCGTCTTAAACTAGAAATGGATAATTCAATGTGTTTTAGATTAGAAGAGTTTGTTTATTTTAGTTCTGACAATGGAATTATGATATCATATTCACCCCCTTACCATCCACAGGCCAATGGGAAAGTAGAATCTAGTAACAAGAGTATTCTACAAATTTTGAAGAAAACTTTAGAAAATAAAAAAATACCATGGCATGCAAAGTTGAAGCTTGCCTTATGGGAAGACATGATTACAATCAAAAGTGAAACAAGAAAGTCTCCTTTTGAATTAGTGTATGGTGTTCAATCCAAAATGCCTGTAAACAATTTGCTTCTAGTCTATAAGTTCATCCAATATGAGGGACTAGAAGTCTCTGAGCCAATGCGAGAAATAATGATTCAATTAGTATAATTGGATGAAATGAGAAGAGATAGCCAAAATAAAAAATATCAAATTAAAAAAAGATGAAATATATTTTTGATAAAAGGGCCAATGATAGAAAATTCCTACCTGGTGAATTGGTTCTTTAATGGAATGCCAGGGCTGAAGATAAGGGAAAGCATAAAAAATTTGAATCCTTGTGGTTAGGTCGCTTCATTATTCATTAGATATTTGGAAAGGATTCATATCTTCTCAAGAATATGAATGATGAAGAATAGGAATTGAAAAAATTCTTCAATTGAATGAAATTTTTCCATTCATAGTAGTCTTGTAATTTATGTACAGGTGTGTTTTCTTTTCTTGTGTGTTTCTTTCCAAGTTGTGTTTTTTTATTTTGTAGTAGGTTAGTGTGGTTGTGGTCTTCCTCCCAGAGATCTATAATTCTTTCTATGAAATTGCATTCAAGCATCCTCAGATAGAACCACTATTGGGTATATTTCTAGTTTTTATGAGTCCTGCTAAAGATTTTGGTTCCCAACATCGGTTTATGCCCCAAATGTCAAAGTTTATTTGAGTGTACCATTTAATGTTTCTCCAAAGTGTATGTTTCCCAAGAAATGTGAACAAAAAATGGTTGAAACCTTAAACCATAGGTCATTTGTTTCTTTACCATGCGAAAACCTAGACCTTCATAATCTGGTTATATTTTGAAGTTACTTTTGTTGAGTAACTTAAGTGGTTTTAAGTAATGTGTTTTTTTATCTTCACCATTATCTCTTAATATCGTGATCAGAACAAAATATTCTTTATAGTCAAGAGACTTGATGCAAGTTTTTATCTCTTAATTTTAGAAGAACTAAATATGCTCTTATACATTCAAAGATTAAGTGCAGGTGGTTGATCTTGTTCTCATCATGTGGTTCACGCGTGATCGCTAAACAAATGTGAAGTCAACTCAAAGATTCATAGAATTAGCAACAACCATGGATGCAGTTCTCATCATGTGGCTAGTGCTAGATCTCATGACTTAACTCTTGTTACAAGAAATATTTGGAGATTCAGAGATAGCTTAGGCACTGAATATCATAAACCAACCTAAGGTCAAGATATAATTTACTTTGTTCTTTGTCACATGATCTCCAAATGAAATCATAGTGAAGTAAAACATTGTGAGATTCAGCAAGGATCATTGATCTTTTTCTAGATGAGTGGCTAGCACGTGATCTCCAAATAATAGCCAAGGTCAACCTTTTCTTCAGCGATTGAGAGAGGTCTTTCAATATTTTTTTATCCTTGGTTTGATCCAAAAGTATGCATGTAATAACTAAATCAACCTCAAAGTTAGTAAATATTTTAGCGAATTGGAGATAAGGAAGTTGCATAATCTCCAAATGAACCTATGGTTGAGAGAAAGTCAATTGAAGTTTATTATTAGATCTAGAGATAACTTGGTCACATGATCTTGGAATGAAAGTGTGGTTAAGCAAATAGTCTTGAGATTCAGCGCAGACCATTGGATCAAAAGAAGAATCAAGGGTTATCTCTTAATCTATGGAAGAATTGGTAAAGTATAGAAACATATAGATACTTAGCACTGATCATTGATCAAATAAAGATCTGAGGGTTAGTGTGTAATCTCTAGCTTAAACCTGAGTTATAAGAACTATTCAATAACTTAGAGATCTTTTCATTCGTTGAATCTCCAAAAGAACTATTTTTCAGTTGTGGTTAATTCATAGCTAAGTCAGGTTTGCCAAAATTTAATCTAGACCATTGATCGTAACTGAGATTTGCATCTAGTGCTAAATCCCTTGAAAAAAGTTAAGAAATCATGATTCATTCAGCAACTACAAGGTAATGAGCTAAGACGCAGACATGTGTTTAAGTGGCTAAGAAAATCTATGGTTTTTGTTAAGTCTCAAAGAAAACCTAAGGTTAGATAGATCTTTCAGTGATTCAGAGATAGCCTTTATCTCTGAATCTCTAGACTTGAACAAAGTTAGTCCAAAAATTGGGAGATTGTGAGATAACCTCTATCATGTAATCTCAGAATAAACTGGAGTTAGAGCCAAATATTGTGAGATTCAAGGTGAACCATGGATTAAAATTAAGATCAAGGGTTTCCACATAATCTCCAGATAACATGAGAAAGTACAAAATAATTCATAGATTTAGCACAACACATAGATCAAGATCTCATCATGTGGCTGTACTGTGATCTTTGAATAAACTCAAGGTTAAGAAAAGCATTCAGCGACTTGGAGATAAAGAAGTCATGTAATCTCCAAATGAATCAGAGCCAAAATAAAGTTAAGAGATGAGTTGATAAGAAAAGATCTTGACCATGGCTATTATCTAAATCCTGTCATTTGCACATGATCTATGAATAGATCCATGGTTAGTCAAAATGTTCAGCTATTCAAATACTTAGTTATCTTTGAGTCTCCAGATAAATTCAGAGTTAGAACAAAGTTATCTTTTCACCTTGTCGCTAGATCTCCAAATGGACCTATGGTTAAGATAAAAGTTTAGAGACTTAGCAAGGATTGTCGATCTCATCTTAGATGAACGGCTAGCGCTAGATCTCTAGATGAGACTCAAGTTAAGATTTTTATTCAGTGACTTGGCATTTTCTTTTATCTTTGAATCTTCAAATTTGATCATGGTCAATTAAAATCATAGTAAATTTTATTACGAGATTCAGAGGTAAGAAGAAATGATTTACTCAGTGTTAAGAAGTAAACCAAAGGTGAGGTAAAGTTAAAACAAATGGCTAGCGCTAAATCTGAGAACAATGTCAGAGTTAATAAAACCATCTAGCAACTTAGTGAGAACCCTCGATGAATTCATAGATCTATGGTTGGTGCTAGATCTTGTAATGTAACCCAAGTCAGAGGAAACTTTCAACAAATTGGAGATAAAGCAGTCACATGATCTCCAAATAGACTATGTTCTAAGTATAGTAAGATCATGAGTATCTTGTATCACACCATTTCAAGGAAAGAAATATAAAAGGAAGGGTTAATAATGATGAAAGATCCTAAAAAAGTACAAGTAATATGCTAAACTATAAAAGGAAAGAAAAGAAGGCCAATCAAATCATGTATTAAGCCTTTTTACATAAAATAAGGTTTTAAAATAAAAAAAAGAACTCATAACTTTTCCAATTGGGCTTTTCATATTTGATTACCTGTCAACTTCATGTGCCACGGGTAGGAGAGAATTGATGTCAAGGCACATAGATTTATTGTAGAAGTGATTGAACAATGGTTTCCAAGTTCTCGACTAGACTAAGCCATTGAATTTTCAATGATAAATAGACACAACCTTTAGACATTCTGATTACCAAAGTTTTCAGAGCACATAGAAAAAAATTGCATAAGTTTCAGAGAAATTGTGAAGAGCATGTTCCTGAGAGAAGAATTGTCTAGAATCAATAAAGATGAGCCAAGCGGAGTCAAGAGAGCTTTAGTCAGTGGTAAGGGCAAGGATGAAGAGGAAGAATACAAAGGAAAGAGGAACTAATCAGATGAATTTGTTTCTCTCCTGCTAGGAACCAACAAAAATAAAAAGGTAAATGATGAACACTTTCCTGACGACATGTAAAATTGTAGGGATCTCAACTCTCCTAGGTGCTCTGGTTACCATTTTTTCAATTAATTTTATATAAATAAGGATAGACATATTCCTACATCAAACCCTCAGACATTATGTTTATCCAAGATAATTGTCCCAAATGTCTTCATAGATCTAGACCTATTAGTAGAATTAGCTAGGAAATATGAACCTACATCTAAAACTATTAGAAAAAGATGATGTAAGAGCCTTAGTTACCTTGGATAGGGAATCCTTCATGAAAACCTTTGGTATATACCATGCCTCTTGCATAGAGATTGACTTGAAAAAATTTAGAACTAGTATACCAAAGAGGTCAACATAGTTAGCAAGTTGATCCAATCTCATGTGCCTAGGTCAAACATAAATTATGTAGCCCCAATGCATTCTTCTAAAGGTGGGTCATATGAACTTAAAGACCTGAGATCCTACATGAATTATATCGCTTATGGGCTATGTTGGGCATTGATGGGCATATTGAGAAGCTCCATGCAGATCTATTGGTGATTATCCTAGATATCCATAATTTCCATGCCAACATTGACTTTGACTACATTCAGTATGTCAATGATAGAATGCATGAGGGCCTTGTCAGTATTCAGAAGAAGACTAACCCCAAGTTCATGTATTATTCTCTTTTAATGCATTCGATTCTATAATTCAATATAGATACCATGAATACAAAGTTTTTGAGACCTAGTACACTTTTCCAAGGCCAGCCAAACCCTGTATTAGGGTTTGGAATTCCACTTCCAATGAGAATAAATTCTACAATTTTGAGAATTGGATTGTACATCTACTTGTAGACTTGATGGGCCTCAATGTAACTAGATTGATAGTCAGGGTGCTTCATCTTCTAAGACCTTGTAATTATGTGGAAAAATAGCCAGAAGATCACAATTGGGGTGACTTCTATTGTGAAAAGACATACCATGATTAGGGTTTATGGATGTTCATAGCCTCCACACATACTTTCAAAGTATGTTCCTCCAAGAGTTTCCTTGATGGAATTTATCTAGCAGCTAATGTGGATAGACAAGGAGCACTTGGCTCCCCATAGAAAAGGTACCTTGACACCTAGATAGTTCAAAGTTGTTGACTTTACCATTTGGAAAAGGGCCATGGATGCAGTGAGAAAATGGTTAGGGAAATACAGGATGAGCATGGCCTTGTATGGTATGTAGACCCAGATAGTTTTATCTAGAGTGCAAAGAAATTATTAACCCCAAGTATCATAGACATTAAAGAACATGAGGATTGTGTTGAATATGAGCTCATCAAAAACATTTTAGAGTATGAAGAGGTAGCAAGTGGAGCTTCAAAATACCAATATTTAATATATTTGGAGGAAGAAATGAAGAAGAAAGGGATCCCTTTTAGAGTTTTCTTCCCAGGATTGACTCATATGAAAAGAATCACAAAGATGATTTAAATATATCATACTTTGTATAACCAACTAGAGGGTCAGATTGAGGAAAAAAAGAGAGGCCTTGGGAAGCATTCATCATCTGAGTATGAAGAGGACAGTGAGGGAGGATATCCAAAATATGTCCCTCCTCACATGAACCATCCACCTATAGTAGAGAAAAATATAGAAGTTTATCTCATAGAGGTTCCCGATAGTGATGTGACAAATGATCCCCAAAGGAAGAAACAAAGAATAGAACAAGGGGATCCCTCTCAAACAGAGACATAGAGGAAGAAGAAAGAAAAAGTGAGTGCCTTAATTACTGGTCATAGGAAATACCGTCAATAACTAAGGAAGAAGATTAGAGAGGGTAAGAAAAAGGAAAAAAAAGATGTCCAAGAAGAAGTGGAGTTACCTCTATAATTGTGCCAAGATGAAATAGAACTCTATCAATAAGAGTTTCTAAGTGATGATGCATTCATTAAGGCTGATGAATTCAAGATCTTTTTTATATGGAGAAAGCAACACGAATTAGGATCGCAGTTTGAGCTAACCGAGGGTGATACTATGTAAAGTGAAGCTTTGCAAGCCCTAAAAGCATATGATCCTGAGACTGAGAAAATAACTACTGAGGATGCTAGGATACTAGTCAAATCTAGTGTAATGCTACTTGTTCATGAATGGGATTTGGCCTCTACTTTCATAATTGACCAAATCAAGAAGCAACCAGATGCCAACTTGTCTTTTGAGACTCAGATTGGAGAGATGATAAGGGGATATGGATATGATCCAAGATCCTAGACTCTAGGCATGTGGTCCCTAGCACCAAGAACATAGAATCCATCTCCCATTAGCATTGAATAAAAATTGGATGGAGATAAGATCATATGGACTGTCCAGAATACTAATGACCTTGAGATATCTCAGGCTATCACACTATTTGTCCACCTTAGTCAAGCAAAAATAGAGAAACTTTCTCCTAGGTATGCCAAACTCTTTGATGAGTCAATTATTGTAATTAGGGACACACAAATATGTTTGATACAAATCAAATAATTACAAGGGAAAGTGGAGGTTTTAAATAAGAAAATAGAAGAGGCCCATAAAGCTCTTCCCATGCTATCCAAATAATTTTCATTTGTTCAAATAGAAACTACTGATGATTAGCCACAAGGAATAGAGAAAATAGACAAAGATCATAATGAAGTATCTCTAGCTACATTGTTGAATATCTTACAACATGTGGTAGATAACCTTAAGGGAAAGGTGGACCTAGTGCACAAGGCCTACAATAGAATGCATGGTTTAGAAATAGAGGTAGAGGGCCAAATAGCAATTTTGGACCCATTGTTTAGCACATCGTCAAGCAGGGGATCCTTATTTGAAAGATTAAATTAATTAAAACCTCATAAGATAGACCTTCCAAAGATAGTATGCCAAGTGGTGGAAATGATTGAGCAGATTGGTACATCATTTTCATTTTTCAAAGGAAAAGCCAATCAGATTCAGGCAAGGGTCAACATGTTTGGTCCTAATTTTAGTAGGTTCATCCCTCCTATAAAATAGGAAAACGATGAGATAATTTTTTTTTTTAAAGTGGAGGAAAGAGTTTGACACTCTGTTGCCTAAGATAGAGACATTTATGATAGATGATAGTGCCCTAGACATGGACAGGTTCAATAAAGCCTTGAATGAAGCTTTCAAAGTAGAAACAAACTTTGTAAAGTTTGTTATTGATGTCAAGGCTATCACTTATGCCAGATGGGGAAGGTAGATAAAATAGTTGCAGAGCTTACAAGGTTTAAATTGTCCTTCAGAAGATGAAGTTACACTTTGGGATACTATCACCAAGTGAAATAAAAAGAAACCAACAACAATTGACCTGAACGTGATAGATTAAGAGTAAAGAAACACTTGGCACCTGATCATTAAGACTAGTGTAAGTTAGCTTGTATTCATGGTCACTAGGTGTAACAACAACCTCAAGAGGTTACGCAGAATATCTGTGGACAAAGGTGCCAACTGCAAAGGATTTGGAAAGATTTCAAATCAGCTACTCAAGTATTTCCTTCCAATGATTAAAAGTGTAATTGTTTTGTCTTTTAGCACTTTTAGGTTTTCCCTAGCCATCTGAAGATTTTTTCATCCTTTCTCTTCAAGGATTACAAGATGGCTAGTGCTTACTATAAATAGAAAGTTGTAATATATTGTAAAAAATGGTGAATTCACAAATGTGAGGTAGATTTCTAATTTTTGTTTAAGTTTCAAGCCTTTTTGTCATTTTGAATGTACTAAAGCAGAAATATTTTAATAAAATACAAATGGAATTTCTCATTTCACATTGATGATGTCTTCTTGTATTTGTGTTTATGTTCTTATATGTTTAATCTCTAAGGAATTTTAAATATACTGGTTACAAGGTAACCGTGAGATTATTTGTGAGTTTCTTTCAAGGAAGGAGTAAATTTGATAAATGGTTTTAGAGGGCATAGGAATTTGATACATGGGTGTGTGAATGAGAAGGTGGTCTATAAGGCATCTCATCTGAGTTTCATGTGTGTTTCCATCAAGTAATTTCTGTGAATGTATATCTCAGTTGAGTCTTTGCCTCGGATTAGGCACTCGTCTAGATTTTTTGATAGTAGTTATCAACATCAAACTTAATTCTAAACAATCCTTTATATTTTAGTTATTAAGAACATTAATTTTTATCAATTGTATTAAAGAATACAATTCATTTTATTTCTTCCTTGGAGAGAGAATCATTTGGTTAGCCTTGCTGAGTCTAGAACTAAAAAAGAAGCAGGATGAGAATCCTTATTTCACTGGTATTTTCCCTTGTCAAAGTCAAAGTCTAGTTTGTTAAGCTCTGCATAATATTGGTTCTACTTATTTGTAGAATATGTTATCAATTTTTTGATTAAGGTAACAACAGGTTTTGAAGGGGCCCAAAAACCCTTTACATAGCACCAAAATGATAGACAATAAAGGACAAAGGTAACAACAAACTGTCACATATGATAGAAGACCAAAAGAGGGCTAAACCCCAGATTAATTAGAAGATATCATTACAAAACATCAAAACAACTAACTACAAAAATCTTCTAGTAGATAGGTAATTAAAAACTTCCAGCAATCCAAAAAATTCTAGCACAGAAGCTAAACAACTTCCATCTGATCCTCTAGCATCTGAACTTCAATCATCTATAGCTCCATGCTCTGGATCAAATCCCAGAACTTATTGATATCTTTGGTCTGAAATTTGGCTTTCTTTTTAGTGTTGGAGCGAGTCCTAGTGCTTGGGCCTGAAATATGAACTTCTGGAGGGTTATCATCCTCCTGCCCAGCCTTATCACTTTCATTACCATCTAGTAGGGTATATAAAGATTTTAGATTATCAAGAGATTTTTTCAAACCCATTTTGCTAATAGTAGAAATTTTTTTTATAAGAGCCTTGTTGTTGTTAACCTTGTTGTTAAGTTTTTTTGAGCTTATTGTCCACCATGGTGCTGATCTTGGTGTCCAAATTGTTAACCTTATCAAAAAAATCTTTCCCTTGCTGGTACATGGTAGCATCATTGCACATTTTGTCAAAAAATTTCTTTAGAAGCACGCTTCTATTTTCCAGGTTCTTATAATTATCTTTGATCTCCTTAATATCATCCTGAATCCACTTATCCATATTATAGTTGTTGTCCTCTTTATTTCTGGCCATTTGAAGGAAGGAAATAGTAACCACCCTTTTGACATTGACTTCTCTTTAACAGAGATCATCCTCAAGGCTCCTCATGTTTTGGACATTCTTTTCTTCAAGGTCACCTTTCAAAGTATCACGGCTATACTCAGCATTCTCATTCTCATTGTAATCTTTTTCAACTTTGTCAGCTTCTTTTTTGGGAAAATATTCTCCTCATTGTTCTCTATATTACCTTTATTAATATTCATTTCCTTCATATCCCCTATTTCCCTATGGTAATCTGGAAGGTCATGAGTTTGGTCCTCCTCACCATCCTTATTGATAGTGTCATCTTCAGTGTGGGTATCAATGACCCCTAACTCCCTCTAAGATTCCTGAATATCTTGATTTTGTTCCTCATCACCATCATTTTTAAAAATATGTTCTTCAATATGGGTATCAATAATATTGTCAATTTCTTCAGTAATTTCATCTAATATTTTGTTCTCCATTTTTTGGGTTTCCTCAATATCATCTTTCCCACCCAAAGACTCATTGGAGTTTGTCTTCATGTCATCATTTTTTCTCAGTTTCCCAGTGAAACCCTCATCCTCAGATGAATCGATATCCTATTCATCATCAGTTTTCATCCCTTCAATGTCATCATAAATTGACGAAGAGATCCACAAGAATAGGGCCTCTACGACTTTTTTTAGGTTTCTCCTTACTAGATCTTTTGCCTATAGACACCTCCAAAATTTTCCTCTTCACATTCACAATACTTTTAGGAATGGAGTCGGGGATATGGTTCTTAACATAGTCCGTAATCAATAGTATTAAACCCTCATGTAAAACAGGGGAAGATTTAACCCTATGGTCAATAATGCTTTAATTGAGTGATCTTAAGAGATAGAAGGGAAACAAAACCCTAATGTCATGACGCAAATGGTTAACCAGAACAAAGTGGTAATTGCATACCTTAGAATACCTGTCATCAAGTGTGAAGTACTCCATGATAGCCTAGATCACGAATGCCCAAATACGGTTAATATTTGACAAATTGACATAGTCTAGATCACCCTTCATGAGCATTTCCCTCTCTTCATCAGTCTTAGGGAATTTTTTATAACCTTTGTTGCCCTCTTTTTTTTCTTTCAAAAAATGCATCCCCTCCAATAGAAGACCCATAATTTCAGGAAGATGGTCCAGAGTGAGCTTGATAGATTTGCCCAGAATGTTCACTATCCTATTTTCCCAGCCATTAACAAAAGATTTCATCACTTCCTTGTTGTTTCCATGGAGATTCTTTAAATATCTGTGAACTTTACCCTTCTTGAGGTTGCTCCACACCTCTTTTTTATCCCTCCATTTACACTCGACAAGTTCTTCTCTCTTCAAATCTCCTCCCATATCATCTTCCTCTGCAGTTTGGCCTCTCTGACCATTCTATTTCATACTAGTTCTTAGCTCAAAATGAATACTAATTTTTCACATGCACAGAGTACTTAAAGATACCCTAGAAAGCTTGCGACTTAAGTAAATCATCATTATTTTGATGCTTCACATAGCTCGATGTCATCACCGTACCCCTAGTCAGATCATTATTAATCAAAATGATTAATACAAATGACCTCACCTACCTTGTGATTAACCCAGTCATAATTGAGTAATAATCCCACCTCATTATTAATTTTAGCATTCCCATGCCACTTGCATGTGACATCATTCTTTACACCAATATTGGCTAGACAACCAGCCACTTATTTAGTTTCCCAATAATTATGAGATACATAAAAGGAGATAAATTTGAGGCCACATTTATTATCTTAGAAATTATATGATTAATAGTCCATGATGCCTTATTCTTGCCTCTAATATTATTAATAATATTTAAGGAGTCTCCCTCTAGCCAGACTTTCTTATAGCCTAGTTCCTCTACAAGAAAAATAATTTTGAGGGCTGCCATAGCATCTTCCCTATGGTTAGATTGAATTCCCAAAGGAGAGGAAATCACATTGACACAATTACCATTCTGATCTCTTATTATGCCTCATCCTTCAGCAGTTCCCAATTTTCCCTTTGCAGCCCCATCAAAGTTAGCTTTAACCCAACCTTCAGGGGGTGAACTCCAAATTGCCAAATATCTCTGATTGATATGATTGCCATTTCTATCACTTTCCCTCTTACCAAATTTAGACTTAGGTTTAGAGGAAGAGAATTTTTCTTCTAGTGCCCTACAAATTTGGTTTCCTACCACTTTAGGAGAGGCTTGCTTTTCTCTGAAGATTCTATTGTTGTCCTCTTTCCAAATTCTCTAGCACAAATGAGGATGAATAAGGAACCAAAGGTCTTTGTCAATAAATTTCTGAGGTGGGTAGCTCCATTGAGCATCAAAATCCTACCAAACAAAAGGAAAACACCATCAAATATTCCATTTTATAAAGATGATATCCCAAATATTATGAGTTAAAGGGTAGTGGAGCACGATATAATCACAAGATTTGGAGTTTTCAAAACAAATACTACATCTATAAATAATTTTTATACCCCTTCTAGAAAGATTATAAAGAGTCGGCGATTTATTTTGAATTAAGAGCCAATAGAAGAAATTGATTTTAGGTATGAGATTTTATACCACACAAAAGAGAAAGGAGGCCTTTCCTCTCTGTCAGAAAGAATATTAACAGCAGAGGCCACAATATACTTGTCATCACAAGTAGTATTCCACACAACTGAATCTTGAATGTTATCTTTTATGTGCCAGGTCTGAAGCTCATGCTGGAGGGAAATGAGACTAACATCAATTTCTCCCAGATTCTTCCAATTGTTGTCCTGCCAGTAACCAGTAACTTTTGTTCCAATATATTCTATGCTTCTTTCAATACTTTGCTTCTAGTCTTGATTTGTGGATAGAGGCACAAAGTGGTTCCATTCATCATCCCATAAATCAATTCTACAACCATCTCCCAGCTTCCATCTTTTACCTTTCACAATCAGGTCTTTGGTAGATTTTATACTATTCTAGATGAAGGAACAATTTGTACTATTGTCTTCACCTATAAAGTCCTCCAAAGAATTATTAAGGAAGAGATACTTACTTTTAATGATAGAGTTCCACTCTTTTTGATCTCCATAAATCCTCCAGAATTATTTAGCCATGAGGGATTTATTTATTTTTAATAGTCCACAGCCCAAGACCTCCTAGATTTTTAGTCTTACAAACTTTTTACCAAGATACAAGGCTCATTCTTTTCTTTTCCTCAACCCCATACTAGAGGAATCTTTTCGAAACTTTTTCAATTTCATTAGAAATTTTATGGGGAATTTTAAATAATCTCATTGCATAAACAAGGAGATTCTGAAGAGTAGATTTCAGTAATTGGAGCTTTTCTGCATTGTTGAGTAGCACCCCTTTCCAACCAGAAAATTTATTGTTATATCTATCTATTAGAGTGTGCCAAAAACTTTCCGGAGGATTGGAGCAAAGAGGTAATCCCAAGTAAGAGGAAGGGATTTTCCCAATGGTATAACAAAGAATAGTAGACATTTTATTTTGTCTTTCTTTAGGAGTATTTATGAAGAAGATTGAACTCTTAGTCCAATTAACAAGCTACCCAGTAGCCTCAGTATAGATAGGTAGACCTTTATTTATATTTTTGGCTTCTTTAATTGTCAACTCTCCCATGATAAGAGCACCATCCACAAATTTCTCATGAGAGAAAATGAATCTAGCTAAGGATGGTTGAATTCCATTTATTTCACCTTTTTCCACCATTTTATGGATATACCTCCCAAGGCACTCAGCAAGAATAGAAAAGAGGATAGGAGAGATAGGATCTCCTTGTCTTAACCCTCTGGTAGGTTTAAAAAAAGTAGAGGAACCCCCATTAACAATGACAGAGGAAGAAATAGTAGTAACAAGTTGCATAATAATTTTGATGACCTCCTTGTTAAAACCACAGGAAGACAACACCATCTGTAGAAAATGCCAATCGACTCTGTCGTAAGCATTAGATAGTTCCATTTTCATCATGAAGACCTATTTTTTTTCCATTTCCAAAGAATGGATATTCTCATGAGCCATGATAATAGAATCAATGATTTTTCTCCCAAGAACAAAGCCATTTTTTCTAGCGGGAAATAATATTCGGGAGCAACTGGAGCAGTCTGGAGGTAATAACTTTAGACATAATCTTGTATAAAGAATTGCACATGTTGATAGGTTTAAATTATTCCACAATGTTGGCTCCTGGTTTTTTAGGAATAACATCCAAGAAGGTAGCACTTAATTCCCTGAGAAGACATCTAGTTACGAAGAATCCTTTAACAACAGCCTGAACATCTTGACCGATAATATCCCAGAATTGCTAGAAGAACAACATAGGGAAGCCATCCGGGCCAGGATATTTTTCTCCTTCGAAAGAGAAGACAACATTTATGATTTCCTTGTTCGAAGGAATAGCTTGGAGAATTTTGTTACAAGGATCATTGACCAATTTAGGGATGGCCATGAGAATTTCATCCTGATTAGGTCTATTCAAATTATTATCCTTAGCTAGAAGCTCAAAGAAGCATCTTAACATTTTAGATCTGATATCTTCCTCCTTCTGAATAGTTTTACCTTTTTATTGGAGATTAGTTATCCTATTAATATCTTTGTATTTCTAAGCCATCATGTGGAAAAATATTGTATTTTTATCCTCTTCCTTGAGCCAAAGATCTCTAGACCTCTGTCTACAAAAATATTCCTCCTTGGAGATAATGTTATGATAATCTACAAGAAGAATGTTTTCCTTGATTTTAGTTTCCTCTGAAAGATCCTCCTTCTAGACACTATTCTGAATTTACTTAATTTCATTCTACAAATTAACTTTCTAATGGAAGATATCCCCAAACACTTCCTTGTTCCATATTTTTAGATAACTTTTAATAGTGTTTAGTTTCTTAGCCATTCTATACATTTCTCCCCCTTCAATAGTGTAATTCCACCATTCCTCAAACTTATTTTCTAATTTAGGGTGAGCTAGCCACATTCTTTCAAATCTGAAGGGAAAGTTCTTTCTGCTCTTGATCTGATTAATATTTAGGGATATAGGATAATGGTCAGATCCAATATGAAGTTTGGTAGAAAGAATGCATAAGTACCTAGACAACCAGACATAGGTTAAGAGGGCTCTATCTAGTTTCACCTGAATTAATTCCTTCTTAGTATGTCTATTAGACCAGGTATAGTCAATTACCTCCAGTTCAATATCTAATAGAGCTTCCTGAATGATAAATTCTAACAAATCAGATCTGTTGTCCATTTGGGAATTGGTCCCTTCCTTTTTTTCCTCATTTTTGAGAGTGTTAAAGTCTCCCATAATCATCGAGCTAATTTCTTGAAAGAGATTATGAATATCTTTCAATATTTGCATATAATTATGTCTACCACCTCTAGTGCTAGGGGCATAAACATCAATCAAGTTCTAGCTAAATTTCTCCTTGAGGTAAGTGATCTTGACCACTAAAATATTCTTTTCATTATGAATTAAATTGCTCACAACATTTTTATTATTCTAGAAAATCCCTATATCACATGAAGTTTTCTCAGAATCACCACCTATGCTCCCATAATCTTTAGACACATGCATTCTTTCCAGTTTTTCTTTAGTCATTTAGTTTCTTGAATAAGAAGAATATTAGGTTTTTTTTTTTATCTCTAACCATATTCCTAAGTACATCCTATTATGGAGGCTATTAAGCCCTCTTATATTCTAAGAGATGACTTTCATATTAAAGACTTGGAGAGCATATCTCAGAGATGGTACATTGTTTTACACCCACTATATTCTATTTTTCTTCCTTCTCTCTTTTCTTCTTATGTGATTCCCTTCCTTTCTTACTCTTAGGAGTGCCAAAATTAGCCTTAAATTGTCTTTTGGTTTTTACTCCCCCTTGCTTATGATTTTCTTGGTTTTTAGCTGGTTCACATGAATTAATGTTGTTCTTGTCTCCTTTTTTGCCTGAATATTTGTTGAAACTTTTATTATTCTTTACCTATGACCAAGGAGCTTCTTGGTTGACCAGGTTTATCTCTGAACTAAAGATTGTCTTTTTCTCTTGTCTTGCAATTAATTGTAGAAGGTACACCCATCTGAGTCTGTAGAGCTCAAAGAAGGAGGATAAATCCTCATCAATTAGAGTTTTAATTTATGAATCAAAAGTTGGGAATATAAGGGTCAAACATAATTTCTATATTGAGATTCTACATGGAAAATCTCTAACACACCCACTTTGTACTCTTAGAGTCAGATTCCAGATTTGAGGGAGCCCTTTTGGAGAAAGAGACTTGGAAGGATAGCTAATCATCAAAATTTCAACTTGCCTTAGCTTTGGAGTAAGGTTGGTTCTTTTAAAATAGATTTCATGGTTTTTGTATTCTCTTGAGCTTGAAAATCCAATAATGGAGTCCTATGTAATTTGTATGTTTTTTTTTGCTGAGTTGTTGGAGTTTTATTTTTTTTTGTGTTCAAATGTGTTGCATATTTTGAATGGGATTCGTCAAGGAACACTCGCCCTTGGGCGGGAAGAGTAACTTTGATGGGGGTGATGTAACCACCTGGATTTGGTCTATTCTAACCAGACCCTATTTTCCCTAAGTGTGATCATACCCCCAATTATTTCATGACAATGTTACGTTGGCATACTTTATCATAAATCAAATTTAATGTCCTAGGTGATTTTTATCACTGAATTATATTAACTATTATAGTCATACAATTCAAATCAATTCAAACCAATTAAATCAAATTCAAATATGGCTATAGTATTTAATTATAAAGGAATTAAATAAACCCCTAAATCAATTGTTCACTTGCAAATAACCCATTCCCCTAGCCTAATTAATTTAATTAAATTGGCTATAGTCCTATTGATTATAAAAAATCAATTAATTGTTTAAATACTTAATATCCTATTTTTGAATGAATTAAATAATTTTAATTCATTTCATTTATATTCCCCTAAACCCCAACCTAACCTATCTCAACCACTTCTACCCTAGGTTCTAAGCCATCCCAATCTATCCCCCCATGCTAATCTAATTTTAATCCTAATTCTATCCTAACCCACCTCCTAATGTTTTCACATTCCATTAAGGAATGATTAAAGACTCCACCCACTTGAGAAAGTCAAGGAATCTCAAGATTCCTTCTCTCAAGTCCACTTTCTCAAGCCACTCTTTTACACCCTTCCCATGCTTCTTTAAGGCTCTCATTAATGCCTCATTAATGTAGATTCCTTAAGCCCATGTCTCCCCCATGCCTATTAAATGCCTTATGAATTTATTTCTTCTTACACACCATTAATGAGATTTTCAACTTATTAATGCACCTTGTCCCCGCTCTCTCTCCCAATTCTTCTATAAATAGAAGGCATTTTTCAGAGAAAATAAGCCTGAAGTCATCTCATATTGAAAATGCATTATTATGCTGCTAGGATTTAGATGCATTCATATTTCATTCATAGTTTCATTATCATGCATTGCTATTATCTCCATTTTTAGAGCTAGGATGCATTGCTTGATGATTAATAGCTTGTTTTAATTCAAATCTTTCATGCTAAGTCATATATGTCATATGTCACTGATAGTAGCATAATATGAGGGCTATTATGTTATTAATGACACTGTTAGTTAGAAAGAAATAGGTCAATATTAGTAGTTTTATATTCTCATCTAACCCCTTTTTCGCAAATGCAATGATCTATTGAAGTGTTGTGTCTTTCTTAAAAAGGTACAAAAATCACACACACATTTCTAGCACCCACTGTGGGGCTCGAATCAAGATTTGAACTTATTTTGACATCATTTTCCACTTATCTACCCACTCAGTTTTCAGGTCCAGAGTCATTTCTGGTGACAAGGAATCACATCTGGGATACGTTGTCGCATCGCAGAAAATGAGGCTGGCATCCAGGATTTCCCGGATCATTTCTGGTTTAAGATCGCGTCTGGTGAATATACTATCATGTCTGGTGAAAGGGGTCACATCTGGTAAAAGATATCATTTCTAGTCATTTTAGGATTGCATCTGGTTAGAAAATTTGCACACTTCATTTGCCTAACCCTAACATCTTGACCAATTGTGTTGTTGACATTGCATCCTAACAATTTTTTGCAGGTTGTTATTGAAGGTTTTTTTTCATGAAAGTTGAAGAAAAGGATACTAACTTGGTTTTTTAGGTTGCTAAACCCCCCCATCTTGACCTCTATTTACTTTATTTCCATACTAATAACATTTTCCAATCTACCACTAAACTGACTAGAGGACAATGCTCTTTTCCTTTCTAGGAAAACCAGAAACTCACACCTCAGTTTATGGGTTAAAAAGAATTTGGAGATAACTGAATGGGAAAAATCTCATTGTATAATTACTCTTGGAATTAGTAATTGAACCAATCAAAGCACTTAATATTGTGGGAAAATTGAACAAGTTTCATCATCTAATTTTGGATTAGAAATTAAACAAGCTACTCATTTAAAGATTGTGGATTAATTGAACAAGCAAACTTCCCCTTCAAAGAATTCTATTTTCCATTAAATAGGAACACTTTAAATCAAGCACAACATTTCTTAAGGGAATGAATTTTTGTTTGAATCTATTTTAGGAGAAAATGGCATGGATTATGAGAGTATGATCTTCTTCCTCAAGAATCAAAAATCTAGACTTCCTACGCTCGCCAATCCTTTGTATGCATATTTAATAGTAGAGGGCTTACCGATTGAGGAAAAAATATCTTGAGAATGACCCAAGTGAGGACAGGTTTTATGCCAACTCTTCCAACTCACTATAAATAGTTTTTTCCTCGTAGGCTAAAGCCTTGGAAAACAGAGCCGGTTTTGTTCATGAAATTTTGACATCAATCCTTTAACATGCTTGGGTATGTGTAGAGCGGAGCCACTTGAATCTTTCTTGCAAGACTACATATATTTACGTACTCATAGGGCTATACACCTCAATTTTGCCTTGTGCAATTCTATGGGGGATGGTTTTGAATGGATTCCCAATAATAGACAACATTTAAACTGAAAGAATTCCTGATTCACCCCTGAAAGGGTGATAATATTTGTGTGAGGCAAAAATTAATTTCCCCAAGACACTCCTCATATCATGCCCTCACTTGCATTTGGAGTCAACTAATACAACATCATGACTAGAGTCATTGCATGCTTGGTGTTGTCTATATTATGATTAGCATTTGAGTGTGTGCCTAAGTTAATGAGCAAAGATTTTCATCCTCCACCTAGAAAATAGGAAAAATATGTGTGTCTGTTTCATCCTCCTAACAATGCAAATTTGTTTAACATGTTTGAAAAATCATTAAAAAGATAACATCTTCAAATGAACAAAAAAATCCAATCCTGGATCAATGCATGTGTTTTCTTCACCAACAAATCTTAGAATGCAAAAACTACAATCAGACGACCTTCACACACTTCCAAAATGAATTTTTCAAAACTGATTAAAAATGACAAAGACGTCATAAAATCACATCCTGGATTTCCCAAATCACATGCAGTATTTAGGCTCACATCTGGTATCCTAGATCACATCTAGTCAGCACATAGCTGCATTAGGTATTTAAACTCGCATCTAGAGTCATCAATAGCTCGCATCCTACATTTCTAGGATTTCATCTGAGAGATCACATCTAGGACAGTGGGCACTTGCAAGATAATTTCTTATAAAGTCTTAGTTGATTTGGATGCCCTTTTTTAATTTTTAGTCTATCCCTATTGTCTTTTCTAGTTTCCCTATCGCTAAATCAAAAACCTTTTCAGACATCCACCTTGTATGTCCTATTAGTTTCTCATAATCTATCTCAAAATGTGTGGTCTATCCTCTATTTACAAGCACTTGGTTCCCATCTCACTATCAGGGAATTCTAACCCTCTAATGATAGAACCATTTACTTCCACCAAAACTCAAATGATACTTCTAGCTAGAGACACTCACTTGAAAGATTCAACATACTACCTGAAACTCTTGGGAAACATTGACAAAAGTTGAGACACAACTTCATGGTTAACACAAGATGCAACAAGTACACCTCTAAGGGATAAAAAGTGCCTCCTAAAACACCACAATTTCAAGGGGAAACATCTCATAGTTCCCTACTCGATCTAGAATATCTACAAATGGA
Organism: Thuja plicata; assembly: GCA_018584345.1. NCBI lineage: Eukaryota > Viridiplantae > Streptophyta > Pinopsida > Cupressales > Cupressaceae > Thuja > Thuja plicata. The sequence continues at coordinate 844,597 of MU225911.1, forward strand.
TAGAGACACTCGTAGATGGAGTGAGGCTTTTACGGAATATAACAATGGAAAACACCAAAAGCCCAAAGATACTAATGAGGAAGAAGAACCCATGTTTGACATCCTTTATTTGAGTCCAGTAGTGAGAAAAAAAATACTAAAGAAGAATATGAAAAACTCAAATAGAGCAAGAGGTTCCATAAAATTATGGACAAGATGATTGACAAAGATAAAGAGAGATACCTCCTTCATCTAGCATCCATGGGTGTCAAATTAACTAAGTATTATGTTGTGGAACAACTGAAAGAAAAGTAGGTACCAACTCCTATATCTATTCTTGCCAAATAACTAACATTGATACAAATAGAGCTTACAAATCTCAGAAAAGAGAAGGCTAAACCATGATCACCATTCTCTTTGGACTCCATTTTCCCATTCCCCTTTATAAGAGTATTACTATGATCCCATTTCATCCTAATATGGCAAGACCAAAATATGAAAAGTATAGGGGAGAGACCGATCCACATGACCATGTTCAAGAGTTTTGTGCCCTTAGCATAGAATACATGTACGAACCTACTTACCTCATGCGACTATTTTTAGGAAGTCTAGGAGGTAATTCCATGGAGTGGTTCTCAAAGCTGAACCCTAAGGTCAAAACATTTGAGGAGATAATTCAACGCTTTATCCAATATTACTCCTATAACATACAACATGATGTGACCATGATGGATCTATGTAATACTAAACAGAAGACTGGTAAATCATTTACACACTTCCTACAAAGATGGAGGAAAATATTTGCATGATATTCAAGGGCCATTCTCAAATTAGAAAAGATGGAAATCTTCATTCATAACCTAGTGCCTTAATTGAACTACACATTACAAATGCAAGACTCACCAAGCTTCGATAGAATGATTAAGAATGCCCTCTGTATCAAAGAAGTTATGGTCAGAAAGGGGGAGATCACTCTTCAAAGTAAAAACAAACCTAACAACTCCAAGCCTAAATGGTGGAAATAGAAAAAAAATGTTGTCAATGATGGCATAGTAGACGCATCCAATGTTGGCTAACCAATAGTATGCAAGCGAGAAAGGATGTCAAGGTAACGACTCCCATACCCAAAGAAAACAATAATAATAGAAAGGGTCAGTCATGGACTTTGAAACCTCAAAGAACATTTACTCCTTTGGGAGAACCTCTTGAGACCATTTTGAAGACTCTATTCGATAACAAGATTCTCACATTCCTAATTCCAAACCGTGGGAACCAATGGTCAAACCCAGATGGTGGGACGATAACTCCTACTGTGTCTTTCACAAGAACAAATGGCACAAGACTAATAATTGCCTTAAAATTAAAAATGTCATTCAAGACCTCATGGAAGGAGGTAAGATCAAAGTGGATGGACACACTACCAATGAAGATCATGCAACATTCAATAAACCATTTCCTAATTACGACAAAGGAGAAACATATAAAGGGAAGAGTAATGAAGTAAACTACACCTATTCCAATAATGAAAATGTGATCAATATGATATACATTAAGAATGAATCAATTAATGTGGTCACAATCAAAGGTGTTTCATTCCACTCAAATGCAATAACACAGAGCCAAGTGTAGGTCACGATCAAAGGACCCCCAAAACCAGCATCAATATCAAAGGTTCCTATCATTAATATTCCTAAACCAACAGCAAAACATGTGGTTACTATTCCTGGAGAAAATTATGACTTGGTAGATCAATTGCAACAAACCTATACCAAAATTTCTATTTTTGAGTTGGTCAAAATATCCACAGTACATAGGGAAATCCTAGAACAAGCTCTACATGCTGCTAACATCCCAAAGGATATTGATATAGACAAATTCCAAGTGATGGTCAATCACATCTCATTGCCACATTAACTCTCCTTTTTATAATAGGATGATAAGGCATTGAGACATCCATATAATCAACCCCTCCATATCAAAGTCCTCATTCATAAATCCCATGTTAGACACATGTTGATAGATGGAGGCACAAGATTGAATATTTGTACACTTAATCGGATCAAGAAATTGGGTCTTTCAAAGTAGACCATTGTCTCTAGAAGAAAGATAATTATCAAAGATTATGATGAGGAAGAAAGATCCTCTAAAGGACTTATTGTTATGCCTATCAGGGTCTGACCAATTGAGAGGAATGTCATATGTCAAGTTCTGGATCTACCCCTGGCCTACAATATACTATTGGGAAGACCATGGATTCATGAAATGCAAGTTGTTCCATCCACTTACCACAAGTGTATAAATTTCCCACATAATAGGGTGGAAGTGACTATTCTTGCAGATGCTAACTATAATTGTAATAATATCAAAGCAAGTAGTATGATCCCACAAAAAAAATAAGCTATGGATGCAATTGCTCCTGAAACTACCAAGGACATGGTTATGAAGAGTTTTGGAAAAACCTTAAAACTTGAAGAAACAAGTATGGGAGAGTATAAGCTAGACCTAACACCATCATTGATAGAACTTCCAGTATCACCAAGATCCTATGGAAAACCTTCCTTGACATTCACACCTACTACATACAAGGAGCTGAAAGTATACAAAGCAACTAGCATGATAAAGGCATCCATATCTTATTTAGATAATGCAGAAGAACATGCAGTCTTTGACTAGCTTTACAAAGGAGAACTAGTGGAAGCTAAGGTAAAACATGTAGAGATATCCCTAGAAAAGCATGGAAAGGGATATGATTTCCATAAATAGATGGGATACAAAGGAAAGAGACCTCTAAATTACATAGGAAGAGGGCTTATTGAGCCTATAACCATGGAATTCCAGAATACTAGAGACAAAACAGGACTGGGTTTTAATACTAAATTTGACAAACCTACTTCAAAAGATAGTCCAACCTTAGATAAAGGAAGTGATGAAAAATATTAACTAGAGTAGTGGTCATATGAAAGGTTATTACATGTTGGCACAAAGAATCCCAACTATCAAGGAGAGCACAATGTACCAAGCTTTGAGGTACCACAAGATCTTCACACTCCATTGTTAGCACAACCTCCCATTCAAGAGGTAGGAGACTCCATAATAGATGGTTTAGAGATGCCATTGATAGCAATAGCTATGGCAAGCACACCTCAATGATAGGATTTACATCCTAACTAGGGGAAATTGGTCATGGTTTCACATGTCCTTGATCTACCACACTTTGATCCGCAGGTAGCTAACTAGGTACATCAAATAAATATTATTGAATACTTAAACATATTTGATGATGAGGTCACTAACTCTCATAATTATGAATGGGATGAGCTATTTTTTTCTACTAAAGATATTGGAATAGATACAATTCACATGTTTGTGGCTCCCTCAGCTCCTCTTGAATAGTCTAACACTACTCCCAATGACACTTATAATCCTGAAGTAGAATAAGAGTTCCTTCTCCTTGTTAGGGATGGAGAGACTAGTGCTTTCCTAAGTCTAGAAGAAGTTTTGAGGCAACAAGAAAGAAGCCTCCATTTACAAAGAGATGAAGATAATAGTTCTACTCACAAGTCACTAGAGTTTGATCCACATATGAATAAAAATGACCCTTTTATAATGATCTAACTCTTATTGATCTAAAATTTGAAGAAATTAACTTAACGAAACATGTCATGTCGATTAATGATCTTGATGCTAACATGATGTTGTCCTTCCCAGAGTCTAATTCCTTGTCTTTAATACACCCAGACCTCATTGATTGGACTAACACAAATCCTACGCCTATCCTTAACTTTCCCAATGACTATACCCTAGCTTGTTATCTCAATGCTTGTGAACCTTACCCTTCTTCCACCATTGCAAGGAGTGAGAACATGTCACAGGAGGATATCAGGTTTCTTAGTAAAAAAATGAAAAAAAGAAAAAGAAAAAGGGAAATGATGGTGAAAACCATGTTGTGCCAGTGTTAGATCCTAAAAAGGTAAAAATAAAAGATGTATCCAATGGTGAAAACTTCTCAGAGGTGCCAAAGGATGAGATTCTTGATATCCTCCCCGAGAAATTTTAGGAAAGGTCTTCAATTCTGATTGAACCAACACAGCCAGTAAATTTGGGCACCATTGAAGATCCTCAAGTAGTACACCTTGCACAATCTTTGTTAGAAGAAGAGAAGACATAGTTCACAGAGTTCCTGAGGGAAAAGAAAAGAAATTTCACATGATCTTATATAGATATGACTAGACTAGATCCTAATCTAATCATGCACCACTTATCTATAGCTCCTGGGATCAAGCCCATGAAAGAAAAAATTACAAAGATGCATCCTTATGTTGCATTACTAGTAAAGGCAGAGCTAGAGAAATTGTTGAATGCTAGATTTATTAGAGTCATTACCTATGCAGGATGGATCTCCAATGTGGTTCTCATGTCTAAATCTGATAAATCTATCAAGATCTATATGGACTTTAGAGACTTAAACCAAGAATTTCCAAAAGATGACTTCCCACTACCTAACATTGATATGATCATAGACCTCACAGTAGGCTACCATATGTATTCATTAATGGAAGGATTCTCAGGCTATAATCAAATCAAAATTTCCCCTGAGGATCAAGATAAAACCACATTCACATGCGCATGGGGCACCTTTTGCTGGAACTTCTTGTCATTTGGGCTAAGAATGCAGGCGCAACATATCAACAAGTGATGACTACTATATTCCATGACATGATGCATAAAAACATGGAAGATTACATAGATGATACCTTCGCTAAATCCAAAGAAAGACATTCTCACATTGATGACTTAAGAAAGATATTGGATCATATGGAGTAGTTCCAACTCAGGCTCAACCCAAAGAAGTGTGCCTTTGGGGTCCAATCAGGGAAGCTCCTAGGGTTCATTGTCTCAGTGAGAATAATTGAGGTAGACCCCACTAAAGTTAAGGCTATACTAGAGATGGCTCCTCCATGCAACATCAGTCAAATGAGGACACTACAAGGGTGACTCCAGTCAATTAGGAGATGCATGTCCCAACTTGTTGATAGGGAACAACTCTTTACCAAACTACTACATAAAGGGGTCACTTTCAAATGGGATGAACACTGTGAAGCCAACTTTAGAGAATTGAAAGGATACTTGGCTAGTCCTCCTATTCTTATGGTGCCTATTCATGGGAAGCCATTTCTCCTATAAATTTCAGCTATAGCTACATCCTTAGGAGTATTTCTAGCATAAGAGGATGAAACAAAGAAAGAAAGAGCTATCTGCTATATTAGTAGAACACTAGTCACTATGAGCTTTACAACATTATTGAGAAAGAATGCTTAGAAGTCATCTTTGCATCACAAAAATTGAGACACTACATGCTATCACATATAGTAAGGCTCATTGCTAAGATTGATCCTCTAAAGTACCTTTTAAAAAGAACAACATTAACAGGATGCTTAGCAAAATGGGTCCTGATTCTGAGTGAGCTTGACATTGAGTACATTGAAAGGAGAGCAATTAAAGGATAGGTCGTTGTAGATCAATTGGTTGATTCACCATTTCAGGATGATGAGCCTTTGAAGATTGAATTCCTTGATGAAAAAATCATGCATCTAACTGAATATCCATGGAAGATATACTTTGATGGTTCATTTACTCAACAAGGCTTTGGAGCAGGGCTCCTATTCATAACTCCTCAAGGTTACAAAATTCCCAAATCTTACAAATTGATGTTTCCATGGACAAACAATATTTCAGAATATGAAGCATTGGTAATCGGTCTTAAGCTAGCTATGGAGTGGAAGATTGTAGAGTTGCATGTGTATGGTGACTCTCAACTCATTATCAATCAAGTTAATGGAGACTACCAGAAAAAAGATGAAAATTTGATGCCCTACAAGTAACTAGTTGATGATTAAAAAAAATATTTTGTCTTCATCACATTCCAGCAAGTACCTAAAATAGAAAATAAGGCCACAGATGCCATGGCCACATTGGCATCCATGTTACAGCTGGAAGAAAATCAATTCTGCTATGAATTCTTGGTGGAAGAATTATCCTATCCAACCTTTGATACCCCTAAATACCAAGTAATCTATGCTTTAAATACCCTAGACCAATCTTGATATGCCAGTATCATTGCCTATCTCACTAACCAAACCATTCCTACTAATCTATCCAAAAATGAGAAGAGATCCCTGATTAGGACAACATCACGTTATATCCTCATAACTAATAACTTATATCAATGAGGTCTAGATGGTACGCTTCTTATATGTTTAAAACTTAAAGAGTCTGATCTCACATTAAAAGAGGTCCATGAAGGTGTATGTGGATCACACTCGAATGACTTTTCACTAGAAAAGAAACTCCTCAGAGTTGGCTATTACTAGCCTACCATGGAAAAAGATGCTATTCAATTATTGAAAACATGTCATAAATGCCAGACACATTTAAATCTCATCCATGCTCCTGCCAGAGAACTGATACCTTTCATTACACATTGGCCATTTAAGTAATGGTCCTTTGACTTGGTTGGACAAATTTATCCCAATTCTTCAAATGGACACAAATTCATCATTATGGCCACTAATTATTTCACAAAGTTGGTCGAGGTGGTGCTGCTAATCAAAGCCACAGGAAAATAGGTGGCTATGTTCATTCTAAACTACATTATTTGTAGATATGGGATACCCTCTTCAATTGTAACAAACAATGGGGGCCAATTTAAAAATCAAGACATTGATGACCTTTGTGAACAATTCCATATTAGTCAACACTGCTCCTCAATCTATTACCCTCAAGGTAATGGACATGCTGAGGCATCCAATAAGAATATTCTCAAAATACTACATAGAACTATGAGTAAATCTGGCAGAGACTGGGATCTACAACTAAATCTAGCACTATGGGCCTATAGAACAAGCATCATAACACCAATTGGATCCATGTCATTTTCCCTAGTCTATGGTGCTGAGACAGTACTACCTATTGAGGTTGAAATCCCATCTTTACAGATATCTTTACATGATTTGGTTACTGATGAGCAATACTACATTGATTGGGTGAATTCTTTAGACCTACTAGATGAGAGAAGACAATAGGCATTTCATCAGCTGAAGGTGTACCAAGAATGCATGTCCAAAGGGTACAACAAGAAGGTCAAGCCACAAAAATTTGAAATAGGAGATCTTGTCCTAAAGGAGAATCCTAAGAACTGGCCTAACAAAGAGTAGAAAGGGAAATTTGAACCTAATTGGTTAGGACCTTATGTTATCATTGCCACTTTTGGGACAGGAGCTTATCAACTAGCTACACTTGAGGGAGATGTTCTTCTAGATTTGATCAACACTCTACATTTGAAGCGATTCTACACTTGATGTTCAGCTAGCAGAGCCTGTACAACAAAATGTTTTTTGAAAATAACAAAAACATTCAGAAAATTGATCCTAAAGAAATCCAAAAAAAATGGAAAAAGTCCTCAAGAAAGGGTATTCTTGGTGAAAACCTGGCAAACAGGCACCTTGGTACTACTAAAAACATTCAAAAAAGCAAAAATAGCAAAAAAAATGAAAAAGAAAAAACTGCCTTGATGACAACCTAGTCAAACACGCATCTTGGTAGAAAAAAGAAAGAAAAGATCTTACCAACTGGTGAAAATTTGGCAATCAGGCATCACTTGTATTTTGCGCTCTATCTATCAATACATTGGTGATACTAGGCCTTCACAATTACACTTGTACTAAAATGCTAACTTTGTTTCCTTACGACTATCTTATCCTTGCTTGGGATTTGTCTATCTTTTCGGATCTAGGGAACAAGTCATTTTGCACTAGGGGCATCTTTTCCAATCTGATAGGTTGCATCTGCTAAGTCTTTGTAGGATGGTTTTTCTTGTGATACAATGCTTTTTGATACTTTCACTACCACTATCACGTTCACAAAACAAGGATGACACAAACATTGCACTAACATGAACGGTGTTCCTAAGACCTCCATTGGATTCTGAACATCGACAAGATTGTATACAGGTAAATGGATTCCATATTTGCTTGAATTGCAAACTTTTGATTGATGAATCTATATTGTGCTTGAAAAATGAGTCAATAGTATTACTTAAACATAGTTTGGTCTTGGATTGATCATAACTCTTTTATGTCCTAATGATGTTTAACTAGGGGTATCTAAGAAATTATGAATTTTTATTGATTCTTAATTGATGTTGTTATACCTTATGAGTTACTCCATGACATTTGTGCAAAGACAAAGATTCACAAGGATAGGGGGCATAACATTTTCTTGGCTTCCTGCGTATGGTGATTGTTCAAAGTGATCCTAAAAATTTCACCTAACTTGGATGTTTATGGTAAGAGCTACCACTATGGGTGGATAGCCACATATATCTTGATATTTATTATGTGTCAACTACGGTGAGGTTGAAACAATTTCCTTGTCTCTTTTTTGATTCAGATTCTCACTAAGGTATATGAAGCATAATGTACCCAAGGACATGAATTTTCAAGGTCATTGCGGGTCCAATATCTTTCCCTAGACAGATTTTGATATAATAAAAGGACAGTGACTATTTTTTTATCCTCGCTTTTATGCCTTGATGCCTAAGTCTATTTCTGACATTTCAATAAATATAGTATCCATATTGTCATAATATCAGTGGGTATTAGTGATAGTTGTACTATCAAGTGGTATCCATTCTGAAAATCACCTGATGATTATAAAAAAAGTTCTAAAAACTGCTAATCAGTGACAAGTCCTAAGAGTTTGCATGTAGCTGCATTTAGAGGTTGCATGATGCATTTTGAAGGAAATAAAAACATTTGGGAATTGGTGCTAAAAAGTGATTTCTATCTTTCTTCTTCTTAAAACCAATTTAATTACATCCATCCATATTACTGATATATATATATATATA